>OY856411.1:851167368-851704868 GCA_963693085.1 Alisma plantago-aquatica | reverse complement strand
CTCGTATCACTGCAAATATCTGTTCCAGGTTACATAGGGATTCTCACTTAGAGCTACAACATGAAATGCACTCTCTTAGGGGAAACATCTAATAACAACCGTCCCCAGTTATGAAATTATTGAGTCATGGAGACACAAGAACCATACTCTAAGCCACGAGCCAGTTCACTGTGCTCAACATAGAGTCTATGACCGAAGTCGCACTCAATCCAGGATATGACATATAGCCAAATCCCCATTCATTTTGGGCTCATAAGGGGATCGACTCACACATGGCCATCCGTACTTATGCCCCCACATACAAAAGTATGCATTCCGAGTTATGCCGCGAGGAACCCATTTCACCATTAAGCAAATCCTGACGTTGATGGATCTATGGTCAGGGCAATGTTTTATAGTTCCTAATGATGTATTACATGTATTACATCATTCTTTTAGCATCAAACAAGTTATCATTATTAATCACAACAAATGCTACAAACAAAAGTGTAATACATATATCATGTACTTTTCATATCTTTAAAACACATGATACTTGGGATCTCAGTCTCTCATCACATTACTAAAAATTCTCATCCCTTCACATCATTATCATGATTACTGGTTCTGGGTATTCAAACCCTTAGTTCATCATTGAACACTGTAATCAATTATCAGGTAACTAATACCTCTAGATCCTTAGACAAAGGTATACATGATACTTATTGCACAAGCATCTCACATGCCTCACACGACCATTGCACATCTTGTCTCCTCTCACTAGGCAACCACTTATTCACATGGCTCACAAGGCCATTACACATCTTGTCACCTCTCACTAGGAAACAACTTATTCACATGGCTCACAAGGCCATTACACATCTTATCACCTCTCACTAGGCAACAACTTATTCACATGGCTCACAAGGCCATTAATCATTATATTTGTTATACAAGTACTTAACATGCCTCACAAGCCTTATGTAATAAGAGAAATGCAACCTTCCCATCATTAGGGTTAGGGTTTCCCTTTATAGGCGAATAGGGTTTCATGTTCATATTATTAATCCAAACCCTAATTCATTGCTCCACACATATAGGAATATACATTGATATCATAAGTATTCAATCATACTTATTTATTCTCATATTTTATCATTAAATGATAATCAACACAAAGTATGAGTTTCTCTCTCATCCTCTCTAGGATATTGATTATGTCATACTTTATTATCTTGACTTAACCGTTCCTCAAGGTATGCTAGCATACACTTATCAAAGTGCATTACATCTAAATGTAATAATTGAGATGACACACTTCATGTGTTACTCATCCAAGTATATTGGATTTAAGGTGCATCAAGGTGCATCAACCTTGAGATGCTGGATGTGATATTTATCATGCCTTGATGTATCACTTCCATTATTGCTTTTAACTTACTTAAGTTCATCAACTTATCTTGTATTAGGGTATATCCCATCCTAATACTTTATGCACTAACACATCACATTTATCATGTAGTGTATTGGCCATAAGTCACACATTTGAATTACCCAACTATCACCAATGATATGGGCTCTTCTCGGGTTAAGGCATTGTTAATATCAAGTTGTCCATTATCAACCACTCTAGGTGTTTCACCTATCAAGGTATTAGCCACACAATTATTTGGTGTTACACTCATCACTCCTAAAAGTGTCTTGACCTCACCTTTATAAGGTGTATAGGGTTGAATCATGTATGTCAAGTTGAACACATGTATTGAGTTAGGTGTATATTGATCTAGGCATCATCATATCCCTCATACCCTTACCCATTAAGGTATTAACCTTACCATTCATATGGTGTATCAAATTCACCCTTCATGGGTGTAACATCCCCACCTCACTTGAACATATTGGCCACACCCCACTTTAGTGTATTGGTCATCACATGTACTAGGGTACTAACCACCTTGCAACTCTTATCATCTAGTGTATTGGGCTACCCTCCATCTCATTTTAGAGATAGGTGCTCAACACCATATCATCCAAAAGGTGTATGCTTAGCCCAATATCAGTTTAAAGGTGTATAGTTGCTACCCATATCACCTAGAGGTGTATGTGTGCTTACCATATCAACCTTGAGGTGTATGTGTGCTTACTATATCAAATTTGAGATGTATGTGTGCTTACCATATCACCCTTGAGGTGTATGTATGCTCCCATATCGGGTTTGAGGTGTGTGTGTGCTTCCATATCACTTTTGAGGTGTGTGTCTGTGCTTCACACCATATTGGGAAAAGAGGTGTGTGTGTGCTTCACACCATATCAGGTAAAGAGGTGTGCTCTTGCTCACCATATCACTTTAGAGGTGTATGTGTACTTCACACCATATCGGGCAAAGAGGTGTGTGTGCTTCACACCATATCAGGCAAAGAGGTGTGTGCTTGCTTCACACCATATCGGGAAAAGAGGTGTGTGCTTAGCCCAATATCATTTTTGAGGTGTTTGCTGGACCTCATATCATGCAAGAGGTGTATACTACACCAACATATCGTGCAAGAAAGTATTAAATCATATCCATATCATTTTAGTGAAGTAGGTGCATCACCATATCGGGTTAGAGGTGCTTGCTTGTGTGCTTGAACCCCATATCACTTTACCTTTGATGATGTCATCACCATCAACCTCTAGACCTTTATTCTTACTGTTATAAGTCATGGAAAACAGTCTCATGAAGCTTTTAGAACTCAAAGGATCATCAATTATTCAAGAGAAATCGAAATTGCAAGTAGATCAACAAGTATGACAAAATTGAAGGTGCATAATAATATAATTGGGTTCAAGTTATATAACCCGCCTTAAGAATAAATTAAAAGCTCCAAGCTCCAAAGATCCACGTTAATAAGGTTGAATATGAACTTCAAAACTCCTCTATATGCAAAGAATCACCATGGATAAGAAATTGGTGAAGAAGAAAAGAAAGGAAGACCATAACCCTAAAATCATGCTTCAATCCAAGGTTGAAGATGATCATGGCCTCACCTTAGGGTTAAGTACGAGCTACTTCTTGCTCCTCAGCACCTTTTAATGATACCTCACTATCCGTGAATGATATTCCATCACTTTTGCACGACATACCACCACCCTTGGCCGATATCCCCCTCACTTGTGATCAAAACACTTCACTATGGGCGATATCACCCTACTTGGCCGATACCACCTTACTTGGCCGATATGAACTTTCTATGGATGATACCCAAGACCCTATGCACGATACCACTTTAATCCTGCATGATATAAGGACCCTATGAACGATACCTTAGGGAAGGAGGGTGGTAAGATACGAAAAATTCCACTAAGGTGTGAAAGAAGGGGTATATATACTTGTTGTTCATGAAGAAGTGTGAAAATGAGGTGTCATCAATTTGAGCTACTAGGTGCCACGTGTCCATGCATGGGTGACACGTGTACATGAATGCATTAAAATTTATCTTAAAATTAAAAATAGTTGAGGATAATCTAGGGATGAATTTTTTTCCATTACTTATCCCTTTGAATAAAATATATCAACAAAATCACCACTTTATTCACAACCCGATACAACCTTTCTAAGAAAGTTGTAAACCGATACACTTCACCTCCTTGAGGTTATTTGCACATCACAGGATTTTCCAAGAGTCCAAATAACTATATGAGACTCCTCCTTTGGCTCCTTGGTTGATAGGCACTCATATATAAGCTTTTCAACTTAATACAACTCAAGTTAAGGTTTCATATTCAACCCTTTTCTTGGTCATTTCATCACCAAGATCACCATCACTCATAATTGATTCAAACATGGTGTCTAATTCATTATATCTCCTCTAAAGGATACATAGAGGAAGTAGGGACACTCTAGAGGTGGTAATTTGCATATAAACCCTATATTTTGGGTAAATTACAATTTGTATGAAAATTGGTGCACAAGGTACTAACATTATTCAAACATGTTCAAACTTGGAATTTAGGCTTTCCACAAGCCACCAATTAGCATATTTCTCTCTATTATGATGATAAAACACTTAAGGCATGTTCAAAATGTTACAATTTGCAATAGCCCCTCATCATGGGTAAATTGCATTTTGGTCCAAAACAAAGGAACATTGTTCAAACAACATTCAATCAGGACCAAAATTGGCACATAAGTGTGTCACATGATAACAAAACACCTTAGAGGATTATATTAAATTTCTAAGCAACTTACTTAGCCAAAACAAACAGGGTTACCTCATAACCCAGGTCAGGGTCCTTACAAGTTATAAACCCCTAACAAGGATTTCGTCCCCAAAATCCCAGGTATAGGGAGACAAATATTATTCATTCATTATATCATCAAGTCTCCACATAACATCTTAATGTCACAAAGATACTATAGAAATTTGATCAACACAAAGTTCTTCCACACATGGTTATCATAGAATCTGTCACATAGGACACATACTCCATTGTCTTTTTCATTATTGACTGTAGAGTCAACTTTATGTCAGGTAACACTTTTCTTAGTTAGATAAACATTATACATATCCTATTTAACTTAGGTGTCAAACCTCACTAATTTGTCACCTTTCTCAACTTACAACTTTATGTGACAAGATTCTTGATTCTGGGGAGTTTTCCATACTCCTCATTCAGTTTAGCATTTCACTTTTAAGGAAAGACCAGAGTTATGTTCTGTCACCCACTTGGGACTACAAGTCTTATCATACATCTGATGAGCCATCCAATCTACTGACACAACACTAAACTTTCTTACGAATTGTACCAACTATCTCATTAGTTGTACATTCTCTTGACATAAGGGGTGGTTACTTATCAATTAAGAACTTATCTTAGAGGTATATTTAGATGTTATGTATAAGTTTCCTTAACATATCTAGATAGGGTTTTTCTAAAAAAATAATTTTAGCTTGATAAGCTTTTCCCACAATGATTTTACAATTGTTCCTTCGATTAGTACATCATTATCAATGTTATGTTTATGCAGAGCATAAACCCCTAACATAAGATGCCCATACTATTTTATGTAACTAGACTAATTTCATAGTTGGCCATTCCAGGTAACCAACATAAATCATATGATTAGGAGTTATGTTTTTACTTTCCCAT
Source organism: Alisma plantago-aquatica (assembly GCA_963693085.1). NCBI lineage: Eukaryota > Viridiplantae > Streptophyta > Magnoliopsida > Alismatales > Alismataceae > Alisma > Alisma plantago-aquatica. Next base: position 851,699,759 of record OY856411.1, on the reverse strand, counting down.
ACCACCTAATATTTCTTTAGATATCTGAATTCCTTACCTTAGTATCCATCACATGTGTTGAAAACACATCACATCCTCATCATTTCCATCTCTTTCTTGTTATTACCAAAGCCACACATATAAAGGATATTTCTTTCATCTTTGGGACATTATTTATTACACATATCTTTATCTTGGAACCAAATTCCAAGACGAACTGATACTCTTCTAAGTATCCATCAATGGATTATTTCTAATCCATGAACATCAAGTGTCACAGTACTCACTTGATTGCCATGTCCCTAAAAGGAGAGAACACAAAGAAACATATTCCTCTTATCACCTCATCATCACCCAGGGTTGTTTATCAAAGAGAAGAGATTATCATCTCCTCTAATTATTGCATGAACTTTCAACTATTCATGAGTCATTTACTCTTATTTCATCCTAGTTTCCTTGCCATCAAAATAGGAATTATAAGGTTGATTGTATGTCATCACCCCTTTCTTTGTTATTGTCTAACATGTTCATGAACATTTTGTGATTTTATTACATTTCCCATTTCCACATCATTGGAAAAGATCTTTACTATTCACACAGGCTTTATCAGACAGGGATCATCTCCCTTGTTCTCATTCGTTTATCATGAGGATTATAGTTTTTACTTCCTCATACACACAGATTGATCTGAGATCATCTCAGATTCCAATTTATTGCACTTAGGATGTGATAAAAATATCCATGCCATATTTCTAATTTTGTTATGTTCACTAGATTGTCTCAAAATGATTACTTGATCAGAGTAATCAGAAAGATAACAATCCAAGAGTTCCATACTCACCTTATCTTCAATAGCTGAATACCTGGCCAGGGTATACAAGTATTGAGATTAGGTAGTATGCACTTTGTTTACTATCACATTCCTTACTTTTCATATCATCAAAACCATATGATTTAGCATCCCTAGATTTTCTCCAGGTATCACCTCTACACCTCATCCTCTTTCACATAGATAAGAGAAATTATAAAGCATTTAAAAGAATATTGAACATCATATAAATTCTAGTTCTCATCATTTCTTCCCTATGTTCCCATAGGGAAACCAAAGGGAGGTCAACAACATCAATCCTTCTTAGGATTATCAGATAAAATTAAGAGAAGGTATATCAAAATGAAAAAGCTTTATCTGACTGTTACACCTCGCGACCATCTACCGCTTCAGGTTGACTCAACACATAGAGTCTAATTATTTCATGTTGTTACTCTTGCCTTTTTACATTATTGGGATGTAACTTTCGTAAGCCCTGCCGAGTCTACCTCGGTTGTTGAGTCATTTCCTCCCTTCTTTTCAAAGAAAAGTGTTTAGTATGCTCAACATGTCCATATCTATAAATTGTCTTATCCTCGTACCATGGTCTTATCGGTCTTATTACCGATGTAGAAACTAAGCCATGGGTTCTTACATGTGGAAAGTTAGGACTTTTGCCTTTACATAGTGATTACTACCCTGGTGCACTAGGCGTTTATTGCACTCGTGGCACCAAAAACTTTGGCTTTTTAGAACAACTAGGCAAATGTCTCTAGAATTGTAGTGATATTTCCTTAATTTTCAACTTATTGCCCCTCCTTGGGCATTACCATCACAGATGTACTATCTGTCTATACTTATGGCAGAGTCTATTTTCTTTCCATTTGTTAATCCTTCCCACATTTTCCACTATTCCAACATGACTATGTGATTCAAGACCCCTTTTAGAGCCCAAAGTTTCTATATTGAGGACTGGTAACCTTAGTTGTAATGCTAGTATCCAGTCTACTATATGCATCACTATTGTCTTACTTGCCTCTCAAGAGCATAAAAAGCAGGATTCTCTATCCTAATTGGGTCAAGATGGGAATGCTCAGGCACTCATTCTTTTTCTTTCTTGTTCCCTTACTCCCTTTCCTGGTGCAACAACATTGCCCTCAGCATTGTGTCCCTCATGTTCTCTAGTCATTTTTAAACTTCACCCTTTCTTCTACATAAGCAGAAGTCACTATAGGGCATATTGGAGGACACTAACACAAACTCAACTCCTTAGTCCTATGTCTCTGTAGACTCAACAAACCTTAAGCTCTGATACCAAAACATGTAACGATCGTCATCAAACTGACAAACCAATCATTACTAATTAAACAGAATAAACATAGCGGATTAACAAAAATCACTAAAATTTAAAACCATTTTTTTTGCAAGGGATCCTTGTCCAGAAAAAATTTACTGAAATATCCAAAACCCATTCATGTCATGATTTACATTGTACAACATCTCATCTTGAGGACAACATATAAAAGTTTCTCTATCAAAACACATACTGGAACAACATAAAACCTCGAGGCATTCAAGCCAAAATCTCATATCATTCATGAAACCAGTACGAACCAACTCCAAGGACCTGAGAGTACAGAGATTACACATAGGACTTCTATCTACCAGACACGACAGACAATACACTCAACCTGAGCTGTCACTACTGCCTCAGTTGTTGTTCTTCCTCTATAGAAAGATCTTCGCCACCTCGTGCACGTCCACCTAAAAAAATGTGGATCCCACTGGGTGAGACAATTGTCCCAGTGAGAGATATAATTCTCTACTGACCATATTATTATCACAGATTAAGCATTTATAAACTAAGTAGAGGTTCTTTTTATATTAACAGGTAGGATAATTCACTGTATGAGCAGAATGAAGTAATCTCCTTTCTTAAGGAGAACATTACATCTACCCATGGTAGAATTATAAAGCATCTATCTGCTTTGCAAGGAATGTAAAGAAACATAAATATCATCTATCGACTAAGATGTATAACTAAATTGTGCATCAAACAATATTTCTAGTATTCGATCCTTAAGTAGATATGCTACACGGCTGAACATATTTTAACAATCATGCTTATGCCCTGAGGAGATGAAGCATACCCCGTTCATCTCCAACTGACCACAAACTTCTCACAAGTCAGTACCATACAAGGTCAATGGGAGAGCCGGTTGCCATGACCTCACTTGTCTCGATCAGTACGAGACCACAACCAGGACATCTCGTGTCACTGCAAATAGCTGTGCTAGGGTACGTAGGCATCCTCACTTAGAGCTACATCGTCAACTACACTCTCTTAGGGGAAACATCTACTAACAACCATCCCCAGTTATGAAATTACTGAGTCATGGTGACACAAGAACCACACTCTAATCCACATGCCAGTTCACCGTGCTCAACATAGAGTCTACGACTGAAGTCGCACTCGATCCAGAATATGACATATAGCCAAATCTCCATTCATTTCGGGCTCGTAAGGGGATCAACTCACACATGGCCGTCCGTACTTACGCCCCCACATACTCAAAAGTATGCATTATGGGTTATGCCGTGAGGAAACCATTTCACCATTCATCAAATCTTGATGCTGATGGATCTATGGTCAGGGCAATGTTTTATAGTTCCTAATTATGTATTACATGTATTACATCATTCTTTTAGCATCAAACAAGTTATCATTATTAATCACAACAAATGCTACAAACAAAAGTGTAATACATCTATCACGTACTTTTCAGATCTTTAAAACACATGATACTTGGAATCTCAGTCCCTCATCACATTATTGGGAATTCTCATCCCTTCACATCATTATCATGATTAGTGGTTCTGGGTATTCAAACCCTTAGTTCATCACTAAACACTGTTACCACTTATTAGGTAACTAATACCTCTAGGTCCTTGATAACACCATATTTTGTGATGTTTTTGCCCTTTATTATGTTATCAAAACTACCCTTTTCTGCTATTTTCCTCTATTTTATTAGCATTTTCACAATAACTGGCCAAGCAACGCTCTTATTCCAATTTTTCCTATCTTCTACAGAGTTTTCCTCGTTTTTGTGCAAAAAGGCCGATTCCGGCCCACAATAAGTCTAAGCCCGTCTCGACCTTCCTGACGCCCGATACAACCCAGCCCGACAGGGGCTGGGCGACACGAGAATGATCGGCGGAGAAGGGCGCTGCGCAAGAAGGACGTGTCGGCCGACATACCGTCTACCCGACAGGGAGCCAAAGCCGCATCGACGACCAAACTCGTCGGGCGACACAGCCACCCACCGGTAGGCGTGCCGCCCGCCACGTGACCAATAGCCAGCACCTTGCGCCGAGAAATGCTTGTATCGGCCGTCCATCTCCATCGATCGACGTACAAGAGAGCTACGTGGCGCTTCGAGCACCATGTCTTCCCACCAACCAGCTGACTATAAATAGCAGCTACAGGGAGCAGAAAAGACGGCAAGCACGGCTCGCACGGTTCGCACAGGTCAGAACAGTTCACATTCAGAGCTTGAGCGAGGAAACTCCGAGAGAACCCGTATCGTGCCCCAGTGTTCGTCTCGGGCGACACTAGGTGAGCTTCTCCTCATCCCGAGAGGGAGGGGACAGTTCACCTAGGACCGTCCCGGGCGACACTGCGGGCCGATATCGGCCGACATCACTGCCCGACACAAGTGACTGACATCAATAATGCTTAGCTCTTAGCCCGACACGATATCAACCTGATACGCTTAGTCTATCGAACGTGCCGCCCGAGAGGGTGTATCGTCCGACATGAGCGTATCGGCCAGAGCCCTTGACCGATGCAGTCGCCAGTCGGCGTGTGCCGCCCGAGAGGGTGTGTCGCCCGACACCTCTGTATCGGGCTAGGCCTCTGACCGATATCGGGCAGGAGAGTTACAGCACCCTGTCGCCCTTCTACATCAAGGAGGCGACACCTATCTTTTAATTCTGTTATTTAATTCTTTGTTTATGCAATGTATTAAGACCTTTAAATGTTTATGGAAATGGAAAGATTCAATTACTTGTTTCTCTATGCTTGGTGTACAATGTTGGATGACTGCTCTGTTTAATATCCGAACCCTAGCTTGCATGATTTGGATTGCGTTTCGATTAGCTACCGAACCGTTTTCCCGTCGCAACAACTTCGAGAGTTGTGTTGCCGCGCTAGCATTTGGTCCGATTCTGGAGTACGATAGTGCCCGGAACGGAGCTGTTTTTTATAACATTCCACTCTAACTGAAGCCCAACAACCTCGAGAGGGGTGTTGATGTAGAGGTTAGAGGTACCCGCTCTGAGAGGAGGGGTGCAGGGTGTTAACGCTACCGCTTGTTTTACTACAGTCTTATCCTCCAAACCTTTCCTGAGCTCTAGTCTTTATCTTTCTGCTTCTGTTGCATGAAAACCCCTAAAAACGGCTAAATGCCTAAAACCTTAAATCTCTCTTGTAGCTCCATTTGGAGATAGTTTTCTTGATTTAATCGTGACAGCTTGTTGTTCCCCTTTGGGAACTTTAATATCTCTTTATACCCACCGGAGTGTAGAGTGTTGATTCAGAGTCGTCAACACGACCCACCTTGTCCCTGTGTTCGACCCCGTATGACTACTTCGACCCCGTAAACAAAGTTGCGGGGGCCTAGAAGGATTCGGGTTATAAATGTGAAGGCTCGACTACCTCAAATACACCTCCAATTTTAGGACACGCGATTTAGGCCGGTCAACTTTCTGGCGCCGTTGCCGGGGACAAGGCAAATGGCACTGTTGACGAATCCGAAGCCACTAACTACACTCCCGTGCCTCAAGCTTAGAAATAGGCTTGACAACACCTATTTTTCTTTTTCTTTTTTCTTTTACTTTTAAGCATTATTCTTTACCCCAATTATAATTTTCTAAACATGAATTTTATGCGGTTTTCAGGTACTCTGATCTACTGAACACCGAGACTGTCAACCATGCCTCCTCGCGTAGAGCCACCTTCTGGAAACGAAAGCCAAGGAAGGAGGCCACTTTCACCTCCACCGGAAGACAACGACCGGTATAGTGATAATGAGCAGCAAGAAGATCCAGAATCACCAGGGCATGAGGAAGAGCATCATCAGCATAGACGTCGTCAGAGACACAGGAGGAATCATGATAACCGGGAGCGACGCTGAGACGCCAGCAACAGTGACGACTCGGAGGAAGAAGAGAAAACTCTGAGAGAATTGGCTTCTACAAAGGCCAATAGATCGAGGTGCCCTGTTATCATCCCAAGGTTCAATGCGACAAACTTTGAGCTCAAGCCATATGTGATCTCCATGATTCAAAATAAAAGCTTCAGGGGGAGTTCTAAGAGTGACAACCCTTACCATCACCTTGATGCTTTCAAAAATATCTGCGACACCATAAAGATGTAAGGGGTTCCCCAAGAGGTCATTTACTGCAAGGGTTTCATCTTCTCTTTGGAGGATAAGGCTCTATCATGGTACCTTGGGCTACCCCACCAAGCGCTGAATGGATGGGGAGAACTGGCTGACGCATTTGTAAACAAGTTTTACCCCACTAAGAAGACGATGAGGAACAAGTTAAAAATCACGTCTTTCACGCAAAAGCCAAATGAAAACCTCCACGACGCCTGGGAACGATATCTGGAATATCAGAGGGACTGCCCTCACCACAATTTCAAGAAGGGCTTCCTGGTCTCTACCTTCTACAATGGGCTAACTCCCGATGAAAGGGTATCGCTGAATGCGGCAGCAGGAAGTGACTTCTTAGGGAAAAAGCCAAGCAAGTCCGAAAAGATCATTAGGAATATGGCTGAGCTGAAGGCCGATGTTGACTACGATAGATCCGATAGAGGGCAGGCGAAGAAGGCAGGAGAAGGAACCTCTCTTGAGTCCAAGGCTCTGGAAAACATTACTTCTCATATTCAAAGGATAGCAACAGATGTGAAACAACTGAAGGATCATGGCGGAAAGGGGAAGAAGCAAGTTGAGAAAGTCATGAAATGTGTTACTTGCGGTGAAGGAGGACATGGGGTAGACAACTGCGTCTACACCAAACCCGGCACCGACAGCGACTCCGACTCGGAAGAAGAAAGGACCGAGAATGTATCCTACATGAACTTCAAGAGACCAGACCACCCTGGTTTTAATTATGGCAACAAGGACGCAGCTGAAAACTCGCATCAGCTGCACACCTCAGCCAGGCCAGTGCAACCTTTCGAGAAGAGAGGGGGATCCGGGCAGTATAACAAGAATAGCCAGTTCCAACCAGTAAAAGGCAATTTCCAAGTAGCAGGAAAATACCAAGGCCCATCCCGTGAATAGGAGAAGGGGGGAAGCCAATCTGAGGTGATCGGCCAGCTATTTGACTTTGTCAAGAAGCAAGATAGCATCAATAACCAGTTAGCACAAAGCGCGCTGTCAAATTCGGGAGTCTTGAACTCACTGCAAGTCCAATTGGCAGATATGCAAACACATCAGTGACAAATCGATCAGCAGCTCGCACAGCTCGCCGAGATTGTGAAGAATCCTTCGGGGAAGATCCCGTCCAACACTGAACCAACGAAGTGATAAAGTATGACAAAGAAGCCAAAGACGTCTAGCTGAAGACGGAAAACACAGCGCTCCTTGGGAGGCAGCCCGTGCTTTTATTTCCCTAGTATAGGACGTTATTTACTTTTCGGCAAAACAGACATTACAAACATTATGGACTGTAATAAGGCCCGAGTCAGTGCATGCGCACGTGTGCTGACACTTTTTTTTTAAGGGCCACCGCTTTAGTTTTATTTGCCAGGATGGGTAATACCATCTGAGGCCGGGTTTAGCCTTAGGCCAATGATGTTTTACCCGCCTGTCGCCTCTTTCTTTAAGTGGGTTTTACCTCGGAGTTTTGTCCCGAAAAATCTTGTATCGGTCGGGCGAAGTCTGGTCTAGTAACCCTTTTTCCCAGACCGGATCGGGCGGCACACCAACCGACATACAAATTGCGCCCATCTCCGGAGGGAATGGTTTTACCGCGACGTCCGGCCGCTATATATAAGGCAAAAAACTTTACCGTGTCGCGCTCCCGGACTTTACCTTTTTCAGCTACCGTATCGCACAGTACTTTTCTTGCTCTCCGCTCCCGTACCGCGCAGAGACCTCTCCCGATCCCGTGACGCGCAACACCTTAAGGAAAACAAAGGTATCACGTGACAGCCCTATCGCCCGAGCATACCCGATACTGTTATCGCGCGACACGCTTCTCTCGCGCCTGCCCGATACAGCTGTGTCGGGCAGCGACCGTATCGCCCGTTTATTCTTGTATCGGGCAGCGCTCTTTCAAGACCCTGCCGGGCACTCAGTTTCTTTTGACCGTATCGCCCGACACAGTTGTATCGGGCAAGCTTCTCCTGATTTTGTCTTGAAGCCCGATACAGTCGTGACGGGTATCTCTCCCCTTATTAATTTTCCTGTTGATAACAAAATAGCATTTGTTTGTTTGATGATAGGGATGGCACGCACAAAGATAACTGTTAGGCTCGTTGACGAGCAAGGTAGGAGGGTTGTCACCGAGCCAGATGCAGAGGTGGCAACGGTCGGGCAGAAGTGCTCGAACCCTGAAGCAGCTGGACCCTCAACATCTAGAAAGAGGGTGAGGACAGAAGAAGCGGCCACTCCAGCTACAACACCTGCTCCAACAGCAGAACCCCTGGATCACACGCCGGGAAGGTTCGTGCCAAGAGATGAGGAGCACGGCCGCAAATATGCTGAACTAGGAGCCAAGCTCTACAGGCCGAGCAAGTTCGGCCACCAGTCGTCTTTCATGCAGTTGGGCATCTTCAGGAGACTGGAGGATGTACTTGCTGTAGCAGGTCTGAGGCAAATTTGCTTCAGCCTATCCGCCTCCTACACCGAGCTCACAAAGGAGTTCATGGCGTCCCTTCACCGAGTAAAGAATACACCTGCTGAAGCCAGAAAGTATGGCGGAGCAGACAGACTCCAGGGGTGGCTTTACAATGCAGAGCATGTCATTTCAGAGAAGCTGCTCAACCAGATTTTCTCCTCCAGCGAAGAGGAGAGAGGGAGACTAGATAACGGTGCAAGGATCACCGAAGGAGACGGGTTCAACCCCGTAGATATCTGGGAAAAGCTAACCGGGGAGTCATCTTTCAAACCTGGGAGCAAGGTGGTGCAGTGCACTCATGCTTCTGGAGGATAATTCACAACTGGTGGCATGCCTCCTCTTCAGCAAGAACGAGTCCAGCAACATTTACTCCGAGGAACTCCATGTCATGTGGCACATGATGGAGGGCCGGACTATCAACCTGGGGCGCTTCTTGCTGAACAGGCTGCACCCAATAAAGGATGCCACCAAGGAATATTGCATGGGTGGCATCGTGAACCTAATCGCGGTGGGGTTGGGATACCCGCGCGAGCCGCACAGCCTCTCAAGAACAAGAGGGGATGAGTTGATCGACCTCAAGTACCTCATGAGTTCGGGTATAATAAAGAAGGAGGGGCAGAGTTACTTCTACAAGTTCGCAAGGACGAAGATCCTTCTCCCGCTTCCTCATTGCACCGCCTATGACGCAGAAAAGCTAGTCTTCACCACAGCCGAGATCGAGGCTGTGGCAGCAGGCGCAAGCTGCGCTCCACCCCCAAGAAGCCAAGAATGGGGAATCACCAGAGGGCCCATCCCGCTGGGTACTCGGCAGGACATATCTTCAACAGCTCCTACCGAGCGGCTCACTGCCTCGGAGCCACCAACGACAGCCACAACAACAAGGCCAGTGGTGGCAAGAGAAGAACCAGCGATCGTGGAGGTCACCGAGACAAGAACTAGAACTGCAGCGAGAGAGACATTTGCAGTTCCCGTAGTTTCTGCTGCGCCCTTAGGGGCAATTGATGAAGTACAACCGGATGTCAGCGATGAGCTATTCGCCGACATCCTACAAATGGAGCTCGAAGGAGCACAGGTGACGCCGACACCACCACCAAAGTCACCTGTAGCAGTTGTTGAGGAGATCGTTGACAGCGTAGATATGGGGCAGCATCCGTCCCCCACAACACGGTCTCCTCCGATACAACAAGAGGGCGGGGCAGCACCGACACCTCGCCCAGAAGCATCAGCTGCGCAGACGATAGAAGTAGGTTCTGCCTCGTCAAGCAGACCATCGTGCGGGAGGAGCATTTCGAGGTCGAAGGGGAGACAAGCGGAAAACCCTCCTTCGCTCGGAATGATGCTGGGACAAGAACTCGATTTCTTGCGGGAGGTAACAGAAAACCATTCTACTACATTTCTTTCCCTAACCCGCAAGTTGTCGTTTTTCGAACAAAGGCTGGATAGCCAGGAACGAGAGCTGCTGGCTTTGGCCAGCCTACCTGGCCAGTTAGAGGCAGTGAATGCCACGCTACAACAAGTTCTACAGCACCTTAGCAAGATCGAGGGGAGGCTGAACAGGGAGGACGACCATCCACGCCCAAGGCAGCCGAGAAGATCGTCGTCGCCTCCTGGTTCGGGCTCTCAATCCTCGTCGTCAAGAGCATTGTCAAGATCGTCATCATCCACCTCCTCCTCTGGCAGATCTTCATCAGCAATCGGAGGAAATTCATCACAAGGGCAAGGCTATGAAGCTCTAGCCAGACAAGGAAGCCTTTTTGACCTGAATGAGGCCGCTCCCTCAGCCCCCTTTGACGAAGCTGAGGATAACGACGAAGATTACAGCGTCGGGGAGGGCTCTTCTGATGAATCCGAGGGAGAAGGGGGGACATCTGCACTGCAAACGAAAGACACCTCCCCAGAGGAAGGAGTTCAAAGGCTGACCTCACCGATTTCTCCGCACCGACAGAGATACCTTCCTTCGAAATGACTGACTTTGACAGAAGGGTCATAGGGTATCTAACGATCAGAGACCAGAAACTACTCAACATGGTCCTGAGATCGCAAGCCGACGAGGAAGAGATACTCTGGAGCGACTGTTATTTTTCGGTGTAGCGGGGAACTCTGAGAAACATCTTCCGCGCCAAGGCCGTTGTAGGGAAGAGGTTGTTCAGAGTACTACAAGGGGCCATTATAGAAAGCGCCGACAAGAAGAAAGGCCAACATATAGTTTACGCTGCCACCCCGACCCTAGAAAGAAGACTAATGATGGGGTTGTACAATTCTACACAGGTAGAAAGTATGTTGGATTACATTGAAGTGCACAATCCGAAACTGGTGTTGGCCCCTTACAAACACAGAAACAACTGGTTCCTGTGCATTGCCGACCTCCGAAATCATGATGTCCAACTACACTGCTGCTGCAGTAAAGAGGTCCCGCACACAGGAAGTATGTTCCTACACCCAAAGGACGTAAGGCTAAGACTGCTGCCGCTACGTCTCCACTGGGTCATCAAGTATGGAGTCCAGCGCCACAGCGATGTCTGGAATTTCTACTCACTAAGGGACTTCCCAGTCCAAGAAGAGGAGGGAAGTGGAAATAGCGCATTCATAGTCCTCAGAGCCATGGAGATGATACATATCTTCGGATACTTCAAGAAACTCCAGAATAATAACTTCTACAGTCTCAGAAGCAAATATGCATTGCTGCTGATAAAGGACAAGTGCTACTTCCGAGACGCGGGGATACCAGAAGAGCTGCTGGATAGTGAACAAGAAGAGGAGTCATCTCAACACAGCAGCCCTCCTGAAAAAGAAGCAGAAGCAGAGACGCACGTCTGTGGGGCAGGCAAACAGATAAACATCTTGCGACAAGTTTTCGGACACGACGAACAAGCCTCGCCCCAGAACCAGGAGGAGTCGATCCACAACTTCAACCATTTCTCATGCGCTACCCTCACGCAGGAACAGGTCAACAAAATCCACATGAAGTTGGCTGACTCCAACCCTGCAGACGTAGCCTACTCGGCAGGCGATGCCATAGTCCCGATTGACGACTTAAGGGACATGGTAAAAGAGGGAGGATGTCTGGCATTATCTGTGGCGGTCGCCTACATCCAGATACTACGAAACAAGTCTGAACACGCATGCATAGCAGATCCAATGCTGTTCAACGACATTTGCCTAGCCGATGAGCAATGGGCGAAGGAAGCTTTCCTAGCAGAGTTGGAATGCAGAGTCCCGGATACCATTCTCCTTCCCATCCTGCACAACAACCATTGGATGCTCTTAACGGTGTACACCCAACAACGAGCAGGGATTTTCTATAACAGCTCGGACAGCAACAAAGACCATCCAGTGCCTTGTACATCGACAGTGCTGACATCTCTCAAACGATTAGTACGAAAGTACTATATCAATATAGCAGTGCTGATACAACCATTCCTGGGAATGCAAGCAAGAAGCTGGCATGAACTCCAGTTCTGCCACCGCAGCCCGCAGCAAATTCAACTATCCAACGACTGCGACATCTTCGTCCTGGAATGGATGGCAAACGAGGCAACGCCTGATCAGCTCCTCCACATCGACTATCACAGCAAAAGAGGAGAATATGTGTGGGAGCTCTTATCTAGCCCAGGCGCGCTGATCATCTAACCCTCACTGATTAACATTTCCTTACCTCATCTACTTCACAACTCTGGGATAGAGTGTGGAGTAAGTTTGGGGGGTACCATGTACTAGTGAGGGAGGTACAAAACTTTTCTCCTTTGATCCCCCTCATCCTATCCAATTCAATTAGTGTACATATAACATTTTTAGTGTACATATAACCTTTTTAGTGTACATATAACTTCTTACACAACCTTTTTCCTTCTTGCTAAAAGTCTTGAAAACTTTGAAAATTTTTGCTTATAATTCCCTATACTTATATATGTATAAAGTTGCTATAATAATAATAAAAACCTGTTGTGACTTCTTGCAAAGTTTACTTTCTGTATGCTTAATGAGTTACAAGTTCTGTCATATCTTTCTGATAATGTTGTCTCAAACAAACAAAAGATTGTGCCTTGCCATCCAAAAATTTTCGAAAAATAATAATCTCGCAAACAGCTAAGAGACGAGTATGGAGAAGGAAAAAGCTGCCCAAACAGCAGATATCTCTTTTGTTTTCCCTTACCCAGCAAAAATCCCAAAAATAGAAAGAAGCCTTATGAGCGTGAATAAAAGCATGAGAGTTGTCCCCAATAAAAGAAAAGAAAAAAATATATATATATACACACTTGTTTTCCAAAAGTACCCATCTTTAGGCATGGTAGATCCGGGGTAGTGGTACGTAGGATGTGAAATCACTGCTCTAAAGCCAACTGGCTTGGACTGCAGGGACCACTTGCCCGTTAACGGACCCTTACCTGGATGGACTGATGGGAAACAAGAAGAAAAACCCAAAAAGCCTTAGCCTACCCTATACACAACTTTCTGCCCCTAAAATAAAGCTGTTTGGTGTGGAAGCTAACTTCGGAATCATACACCAAAGTCTCGCTGAAGCTGTGGAGAAGAAAAATTTTACTTAAATAATAAGGCAAGTAGGGCAAGGTCTTTTGTTTGCATTAAGACAGCATTACCTCCAAGACATCGCAAATCTTGTGCTACCCTTTAGCCTTAAAGTTTTGCTGTGCAAGAAGAAGCAACACAAAGTTTAGTTTAAATATTGATTGAGGACAATCAAAAAGCTAAGTTTGGGGGAGTTGATAACACCATATTTTGTGACGTTTTTTCCCTTTATTCTGTTATCAAAACTACCCTTTTCTGCTATTTTCCTCTATTTTATTAGCATTTTCGCAATAATTGGCCAAGCAACGCTCTTATTCCAATTTTTCCTATCTTCTACAGAGTTTTCCTCGTTTTTGTGCAAAAAGGCCGATTCCGGCCCACAATAAGTCTAAGCCCGTCTCGACCTTCCTGACGCCCGATACAACCCAGCCCGACAGAGGCTGGGCGACACGAGAATGATCGGCGGAGAAGGGCGCTGCGCAAGAAGGACGTGTCGGCCGACATACCGTCTACCCGACAGGGAGCCAAAGCCGCATCGACGACCAAACTCGTCGGGCGACACAGCCACCCATCGGCAGGCGTGCCGCCCGCCACGTGACCAATAGCCAGCACCTTGCGCCGAGAAATGCTTGTATCGGCCGTCCATCTCCATCGACCGGCGTACAAGAGAGCTACGTGGCACTTCGAGCACTATGTCTTCCCACCAACCAGCTGACTATAAATAGCAGCTACAGGGAGCCGAAAAGACAGCAAGCACGGCTCGTACGGCTCGCACAGTTCGCACAGGTCGGAACAGTTCGCATTCAGAGCTTGAGCGAGGAAACTCCGAGAGCACCCGTATCGTGCCCCAGTGTTCGTCTCGGGCGACACTAGGTGAGCTTCTCCTCATTCTGAGAGGGAGGGGACAGTTCACCTAGGACCGTCCCGGGCGACACTGCGGGCCGATATCGGCCGACATCACTACCCGACACAAGTGACCGACATCAATAAAGCTTAGCTCTTAGCCCGACACGATATCAACCCGATACGCTTAGTCTATCGAACGTGCCGCCCGAGAGGGTGTGTCGTCCGACATGAGCGTATCGGCCAGAGCCCTTGACCGATGCAGTCGCCAGTCGGCGCATGTTGCCCGACACCTCTGTATCAGGCTAGGCCTCTGACCGATATCGGGCAGGAGAGCTACAGCACCCTGTCACCCTTCTACATCAAGGAGGCGACACCTATCTTTTAGTTCTGTTATTTAATTCTTTGTTTATGCAATGTATTAAGACCTTTAAATGTTTATGGAAATGGAAAGATTCAATTACTTGTTGCTCTATGCTTGGTTTACAATGTTGGATGACTGCTCTGTCTAATATCCGAACCCTAGCTTGCATGATTTCGATCGCATTTTGATTAGCTACCGAACTGTTTTCCCGTCGCAACAACTTCGAGAGTTGTGTTGCAGCTCTAGCGTTTGGTCCGATTCTGGAGTACGAGAGTGCCTGGAACGTTGCTGTTTTCTATAATATTCCACTCTAACTGAAGCCCAGCAACCTCGAGAGGGGTGTTGATGTAGAGGTTAGAGGTACCCGCTCTGAGAGGAGGGGTGCAGGGTGTTACCGCTACCGCTTGTTTTACTACAGTCTTATCCTCCGAACCTTGCCTGAGCTCTAGTCTTTATCTTTCTGCTTCTGTTGCATGAAAACCCCTAAAAAGTGCTAAATGCCTAAAACCTTAAATCTCTCTTGTAGCTCCATTTGGAGATAGTTTTCTTGATTTAATCGTGACAGCTTGTTGTTCCCCTTCGGGAACTATAATATCTCTTTATACCCACCGGAGTGTAGAGTGTCGATTCAGAGTCGTCAACACGACCCACCTTGTCCCTGTGTTCGACCCCGTATGACTACTTCGACCCCGTAAACAAAGTTGCGGGGGCCTAGAAGGATTCGGGTTATAAATGTGAAGGCTCGACTACCTCAAATACGCCTCCAATTTTAGGACGCGCGATTTAGGCTGGTCAGTCCTCAGACCAAGGTATACATGATACTTGTTGCACAAGCATCTCACATGGCTCACAAGGCCATTGCACATCTTGTTTCCTCTCAGAAGGAAACAAATTATTCACATGGCTCACAAGGCCATTACACATCTTGTCACCTCTCACTAGGCAACAACTTATTCACATGGCTCACAAGGCCATTACACAACTTGTCACCTCTCACTAGGA
The DNA here is from genome assembly GCA_963693085.1 of Alisma plantago-aquatica. NCBI lineage: Eukaryota > Viridiplantae > Streptophyta > Magnoliopsida > Alismatales > Alismataceae > Alisma > Alisma plantago-aquatica. Next base: position 851,684,322 of record OY856411.1, on the reverse strand, counting down.
AACGACTTATTCACATGGATCACAAGTCCATTAATCATTATACTTGTTATACAAGTACTTAACATGCCTCACAAGCCTTATGTAATAAGAGAAATGCAACCTTCCCATCATTAGGGTTAGGGTTTCCCTTTATAGCCGAATAGGGTTTCATTTTCATATTATTAATACAAACCCTAATTCATTGCTCCACACATCTAGGAGTATACATTGATATCATAAGTATTCAATCATACTTATTTATTCTCATCATTTATCATTAAATTAATAATCAACACAAAGTATGAGTTTCTCACTCATCCTCTCTAGGATATTGGTTACATCATACTTTATTATCTTGACTTAACTCTTCCTCAAGGTATGTTAGCCTACACTTATCAAAGTGCATTACATCTAAATGTAACAATTGACATGACACACTTCATGTGTTACTCATCCAAGTATATTGGATTTAAGGTGCATCAACCTTGAGATGTTGGATGTGGTATTTATCATGCCTTGATGTATCACTTCCCTTATTGCTTTTAACTTACTTAAGTTCATCAACTTATCTTGTATTAGGGTATATCCCATCCTAATACTTTATGCACTAACACATCACATTTATCATGTAGTGTATTGGCCATAAGTCACACATATGAATTACCCAACTATCATCAATGATATGGGCTCATCTTCGGTTAAGGCATTGTTAATATAAGGTTGTCCATTATCAACTACTCTAGGTGTTTCACCTATCAAGGTATTAGCCACACCATTACTTGGTGTTACACTCATCACTCCTAAGAGTGTCTTGCCCTCACCTTTACAAGGTGTATATGGTTGAATCATGAATGTGAAGTTGAACACATGTATTGGGTTAGGTGTATAATTATCTAGGCATCATCATATCCCTCATACCCTTACCCATTAAGGTATCAACCTTATCATTCATATGGTGTATCAACTTCACCCTTCATGGGTGTAACATCCTCACGTCACTTGAACATATTGGCCACACCCTACTTTAGTGTATTGGCCATCACATGTACTAGGGTACTAACCACCTTGTCACTCTTGTCATCTAGTGTATTGGGTTACCCTCCATCTCATTTTAGAGATAGGTGCTCAACACCATATCGTCCAAAAGGTGTATGCTTAACCCAATATTAGTTTAAAGGTGTATACTTGCTACCCATATCACCTAGAGGTGTATGTGTGCTTACCATATCAACCTTGAGGTGTATGTGTGCTTACCATATCGGGTTTGAGGTGTATATGTGCTTACCATATCACCCTTGAGGTGTATGTATGATTCCATATCGAGTTTTAGGTGTATGTGTGCTTCCATATCACTTTTGAGGTGTGTGTGTGTGCTTCACACCATATCAGGCAAAGAGGTGTGTGTGTGATTCACACCATATCAGGAAAAGAGGTGTGTGCTTGCTCACCATATCACTTTAGAGGTGTATGTGTGCTTCACACCTTATCGGGCAAATATGTGTGTGTGTGCTTCACACCATATTGGGAAAAGTGGTGTGTGCTTGCTTCACACCATATCGGGCAAAGAGGTGTGTGCTTAGCCCAATATCATTTTTGAGGTGTTTGCTTGACCTCATATCGGGCAAGAGGTGTGTACTACACCACCATATTGTGCAAGAGAGTATTAAATCATATCCATATCACTTTAGTGAAGTAGGTGCATCACCATATCGGGTTAGAGGTGCTTGCTTGTGTGCTTAAACCCGATATCACTTTACCTTTGATGATGTCAGTACCATCAACCTCTAGATCTTTGTTCTTACTATTATAAGTCGTGGACAAAAGTCCCATGAAGCTTTTCGAACTCAAAGTATTATCAATTATTCAAGAGAAATCAAAATTGCAAGTAGATCAACAAGTATGACAAAATTGAAGGTGCATAATAATATAATTGGGTTCAGGTTATATAACCCACCTTAAGAACAACTTCAAAGCTCCATGCTCCAAATATCCACGTTCCTAAGGTTGAAGATGAACTTCACAACTCCTCTATATGCAAAGAATCACCGTGGATAAGCAATTGGTGAAGAAAAAAAGAAAGGAAGATCATAACTCTAAAATCATGCTTCAATCCAAGGTTGAAGATGATCATGGCCTCACCTTAGGGTTAAGTATGAGCAAATTCTTTCTCCTTAGCACCTTTTGACAATACCTCACTACCCTTGCATGATATTCCATCACTTGTGCATGATATGCCACCACCCTTGGCCGATATCCGCCTCACTTGTGATCAAAACACTTCACTATGGGTGATATCACCCTACTTGGCCGATACCACCTTACTTGGCCGATATGAACTTGCTATGGATGATACCCAAGGCCCTATGAACAATACCACTTTACTTGGAAGATATGAACTTTCTTTGCATGTCATGGGCTTTGCCAAGAGTCCACAAAACTATGTGAGACTCCTCCTTTGGCTCCTTGGCCGATAGGCACTCATATATAAACTTTTCAACTTGATACAACTCAAGTTAAGGTTTCATATTCAACCCTTTTCTTGGTCATTTCATCACCAAGATTACCATTACTCATAATTGATTCAAACATGGTGTATCATTAATTATCTATCCTCTAAATGATACATAGAGGAAGTAGGGACACTCTAGAGGTGGTAATTTTCATATCAACGCTATATTTTGGGTAAATTAAAATTTGTACCAAAATTGGTGCACAAGGTACTAACATTATTCAAACATGTTCAAACTTGGAATTAGGCTTTCCACAAGCCACCACTTAGCATATTTCTCTCTCTTATGATGCTAAAACACTTAAGGCATGTTCAACATGTTACAATTTGCAATATAGCCCTTATCTTGGGTAAGTTGCATTTTGGTCCAAAACAAAGGAACATTGTGTTGGATAAATTGGACATTATAATAAATCCCTTTGTTTCGATGATGACAAACATTTCATTCTTGTTGATCTAACATGCTACTTGAGTGTTGCAGGAATAAAGTGGATGACAAAGCTCTAGGGAAACTATACGCTTGAATGATTGTAAAAGTAATACAATGTAATCAATTGTAAACTTGTACAAATATATAATGTACAAGTACTTAGATCTCATGTAAATCAAGCGTTAGATCTTCCCTAGCCAATCACCACACTTAGACATGTCATCCCTTTCAAATAGGCTCACAAATGCACACTCATACATTTACTTAGTGCCTAAATTGAAAGATTGAAACAGGGTCAATCTCGGTCGACCAAACTCCTCGACCGAGACACTCTCGGTCGACAAACTTCTCGACCGAGAATGACCCAAGTAGCCGTTAGACACAGCTGACAAAGTAGTTGGCAGTTGCAAATGAACGTTGATCCAGAGAGCCTGTCGGTCGACAAAACTTCGACCGAGTAGGTATCTCGGTCGACAAATTGTCGACCGAGATGGTCTCTGACAGCAACTGCAGAATAAAGTAACTAGCCGTTACTAATGCACCTAACTTATATCTAACGGCTAGTTAAGCACTTAGAAGCCCCTAGAAGTTGTCTAGAACGTCCTTAAGTATCCATAGGCCACTCCTATAAATAGGACATACCTTAGGACACCAAAAATACATAAGATATACTTGTGCTATACTTGAGCTTGAATACTCACTTGCAATCTGTTTTAGAGCAATAGAGCAATTCCTACACTTGCCATTCATTCCTATTGCTCCCATTTCGTGTCCTATAGGCTAGTATCTCCTATCCACTACAATCACATTGTCATACACATTGGTTAGGAGATCTATACGCTTGATATAGGCAAATCAAGCCTTGTGCTTACAACGGTATTGTAATTTCTATTTTCCTTCTTGTTCCTTTTTATCCTTTGTACTCTCCTTGCTACTCCTAGGGTTGGAGGCTGCGGATTGGAGAGGGTTGACTTCTCAGGTGGAGAAGGGGGACTTCGAGCTACTTCAAGAAGGCTATCGCACGGGAAGCTACTTCAGAAGGCTGGTGCAACGGGAGTTGGTGCACCTACTTCAAGGGAAGGCTGCTTCAAGGTTGGGCGATTACTTCTAGGTGAAGGATACTTGAAGGGTTTGGGAAAAGAAATTGTATTTTATGTAAAGTCCTTGCGAGGTAATAAAATAAATTTCTTTTCAAATCCCGGTTGGGTAAGCAACCGGGTAGTGGACTGACGGCTATAGTATTTGCTATAGTTGGAACCACTCTAAACCCTGTGTCTCCTTGTCCAATATCTTCATTGTGGTTGTTTGAGTTAAATTATTATTAAAATCTTTATAAAACTCTTTTCACCCCCCCTCTAGTAGTCTTCATTTGGTATCAGAGCAGGCTTCAAGGAACCCTAACCAGGTCTTGAAGAATGAAGGGTGGAGGTGACTACAACCGCAGGCAAAGGAACAACTTGGACCAACCTACAACAAGTTGCAATTGGTGTCTAGGACCAAACCATACAACAATCGGTTGTCCATGGAGAGAAAAGAAGAAAGAGGAAAAGCACAGAAATTGTCTCATTGCTACAACCAATGAAGAAGAAGAAGAAGAGGTAAGCCTTCTTGATTTATCAAAAGAAGAGCTAATTTCTAGTCTTGAAGAAACTCACAATAAATATATTGAGTGCAAGAAGAAATTAAAGAAATCTAGTAAAGCAAACGATGAGTTAAATACTAGACTTCTTGCTCTTACATCCGAAAATGAAGATTTATATGCTAAATTGAATACTCTTGGTTTTGAAAAAGATAGCATTGTTTCTGAAAACCGTACATTGAAATCATCTCTAAGTAGTAGTGATGTGAAGATTTTTACTCTGGAAACAAATTATGATCTTCTATATCAAGAAAAGGTTGAATTACTTGCAAAGTTAAATGATTTTCAAAAACAACCTGTTTTGTGTACACATCTAGATTATGATAATATAGTAAAAGAAAGGAATTCTTTATCATCTAATCTAGATCAAGCAAAACTAGATATTAAGAAAAGAATGGATGAGATCGCTAAGTTGCAACAAGAAGTTAGTAGGTTAAGCAACAATGGAATCCTTGATAGAATTTTGGATGATTCCTATCATCAAATTGGGAGAAGAGGACTAGGTTATAAGCCCAAAGAGAAATCTCATCAACAACTTAGTTGGAGAAAGACACGAGCACATCAAGCCACATTTGTACCAAAGAACAACCTAGAACAAAACCATAGAAAAAGACTTGATGTTGATTCTATATGTTGCCATTACTGCTCACGTCTTGGACATTACTCTTTTTCATGCCCATACAAGAAAAATAATGTTGAGTTAGTATGGGTTCCGAAACCCCCAAATTGAATTGATTAGACTAAGTTGAGATATGACCGAAGACTTTAAATTACACATCCTTATGTCTATCTCAACTTAACATAAAGGGATAACAAAATGATTCAAGTAACTAAAATCTCTAACTTGAAAACTTATCTTAATTAAGGTCCTCAAAACTTAATTTTTTTTAATATGATTAGTTGAGATTTGATCTAAATATTACTTTGATATTCATATGTTTTATCTCAACTAAAACTAATTCTTAAACTGCATAATTGAATTAGACATAGTCTACATTTTACTCGAAATCAATAAATAGTTCTGTAGGTAAAACAGAAACCTTGTCGGTCGAGAAATCGTCGACCGAGCAGTCAGTCGGTCGAGAAATCGTCGACCGAACTGGTCACTGATTTCAGTCTGCAGCGAAATTACTGAATAACTGATTGATCAATGGCTATCTATCTGTTGTTAATGACTGCTTTACAAAACAAGTTGAAGATCTTTTTGAATATAAATGACATCATTCTCTAAGTTGAAAATCAAGTTTAGAAATCCCTATTTTATAATGTTTTACATGATTTTCTTTAAAGCAGCTATCTAGATAGAAATCATGTGTTATGACATTCAGTTTAAATGATTACAATCACTGTATTTCATGAAATTATCATTCTATTGGACATGCTTTCACTATTTCATCATTAAGCATGCTGTTGTGTTAACACAAATAGATAATGATAATTGCATGCGTGAGTCTTGATGATAAGCAAGCAAAATAATTCATTGGTGATATGACTATTAAAAATGCTTGCAAAGAACACAATGTTACAAAATTTCTCAAATTGATATCTTTAAAAAGACTTGAGATATTAATCATGCTTTCATTGTTAAGAAAATATTTTCATATTGAGTATCACTTAACATGCTTCATCATGATCATTATGTTTCATTGGTGTAAAATAAGCTTTGATTCATATATACAAACCATGAATGATCATTGTGATTCAGAAAATTGTAAATGTCATTAGCATAAAAGCATCTTGACATAATAGATAATGCTTGTGTACACAGCTTGTAATGATGATGTTGCTATGACAAGCCAAACGGTGCCTCTTAGAACAAAATATTAATGTTTTTATCTATTTGCTTGTTCTAAGAAATCAAAAGCAAAAATCTTGACTTTAAGATATTAATCTTGCTTTCAAAATATATGTTTCTAAAGGATCTTATGATAAGGGTATAAGAAGAAATGGGATTTGATATTTATGTACCCATAGCAAAGCATATGAAACATCTTTTACAATGAATGTAAAACATGCATTCTAGAAAAATCAAGGTCAAAGACTTCACTATGATGCTCATATTAAGTCTTCATAATAGGTATATCTTAATGTGCTTCAAAATTGATAATTATAGCTATCTGCAGAAATTATACTTCACATATGAATGTTTATCTTGGAAATCTGCAGAATTTGCCTCTTGGTTAAAATTAAAATTGACCAAGGGGCGCCATGGTCGTAGTCAAGGGCGACCTAAAATAAGCTTTGACAAAATGCTTATTTGGACATCATTTTATTGCACTTAATCTTAGTATACTTTTGATAAAGGTCAAAATCAAAATTTAAAATTATTTGTGACCTTAGAAGCATCAAACTGCTTAAATTGTAAGATTAAGGAGGAGCTCATAACAACAAATTGGTTTAATTGATTAAGAAGCTTAGAAAAACATTGTAAACATCTTTTGAAGCTTGTTACGACCTTAGTATTTTTACTCTTGATTATGAAGAAATCTATGAATTTCATAAAAATGATATAGCTTGTACTTAAAGGAACTCTCTAAACAAATCAGGGCTTAACATCCCTTGCATTTGGTTGGAGACATTTTTATGTACTCTAAGATTAAAGGATTCTCATTTAATTTAGGGCTTAACATCCCTTGATAAATGAGAAATAAATATACATTCATCATAAGCTTAAAGGAATCTCATATCATTTCAAAGCTTAACATCCTTTGCAAATGATTGAGACACAAATTGTGGATAAAATTAGACAAAAATGATATTAAATCCATGTTCCTAATAGGATATCTATTTAAGGGGGAGCTTAATATAAAATTAAGGGGGAGAAGAAATAAAATGTTCAAACTGGATATCTTTTTGAAATGACAAAGGGGGAGAATATAAAATCAAAAATATAAATGAGTTTCATCTTGATGGCCAGCACTCACTTGTAAAACAAGAATGGCTACAAAAGGTAATCCTCAGGTATGAAACTCACATGCTTTATATTTCCTTATTTCATATTTTAGGAAATGTTTGTCATCTTCAAAAAGGGGGAGATTGTTGGATAAATTGGACATTATAATAAATCCCTTTGTTTCGATGATGACAAACATTTCATTCTTGTTGATCTAACGTGCTACTTGAGTGTTGCAGGAATAAAGTGGATGACAAAGCTCTAGGGAAACTATACGCTTGAATGATTGTAAAAGTAATACAATGTAATCAATTGTAAACTTGTACAAATATATAATGTACAAGTACTTAGATCTCATGTAAATCAAGCGTTAGATCTTCCCTAGCCAATCACCACACTTAGACAGGTCATCCCTTTCAAATAGGTTCACAAATGCACACTCATATATTTACTTAGTGCCTAAATTGAAAGATTGAAACAGGGTCAATCTCGATCGACCAAACTCCTCGACCGAGACACTCTCGGTCGACAAACTTCTCGACCGAGAATGACCCAAGTAGCCGTTAGACACAACTGACAAAGTAGTTGGCAGTTGCAAATGAACGTTGATCTAGAGAGCCTGTCGGTCGACAAAACTTCGACCGAGTAGGTATCTCGGTCGACAAATTGTTGACCGAGATGGTCTCTGACAGCAACTGCAGAATAAAGTAACTAGTCGTTACTAATGCACCTAACTTATATCTAACAGCTAGTTAAGCACTTAGAAGCCCCTAGAAGTTGTCTAGAACGTCCTTAAGTATCCATAGGCCACTCCTATAAATAGGACATACCTTAGGACACCAAAAATACATAAGATATACTTGTGCTATACTTGAGCTTGAATACTCACTTGCAATCTGTTTTAGAGCAATAGAGAAATTCCTACACTTGCCATTCATTCCTATTGCTCCCATTTCGTGTCCTATAGGCTAGTATCTCCTATCCACTACAATCACATTGTCATACACATTGGTTAGGAGATCTATACGCTTGATATAGGCAAATCAAGCCTTGTGCTTACAACGGTATTGTAATTTCTATTTTCCTTCTTGTTCCTTTTTATCCTTTGTACTCTCCTTGCTACTCCTAGGGTTGGAGGCTGCAGATTGGAGAGGGTTGACTTCTCAGGTGGAGAAGGGGGACTTCAAGCTACTTCAAGAAGGCTATCGCACGGGAAGCTACTTCAGAAGGCTGGTGCAACGGGAGATGGTGCACCTACTTCAAGGGAAGGCTGCTTCAAGGTTGGGCGATTACTTCTAGGTGAAGGCTGCTTGAAGGGTTTGGGAAAAGAAATTGTATTTTATGTAAAGTCCTTGCGAGGTAATAAAATAAATTTCTTTTCAAATCCCGGTTGGGTAAGCAACCGGGTAGTGGACTGACGGCTATAGTATTTGCTATAGTTGGAACCACTCTAAACCCTGTGTCTCCTTGTCCAATATCTTCATTGTGGTTGTTTGAGTTAAATTATTATTAAAATCTTTATAAAACTCTTTTCACCCCCCCTCTAGTAGTCTTCACATTGCTCAAACAACATTCAATCAGGACCAAACTTGGCACATAAGTGTGTCACATGATAACAGAACACCTTATAGGATTATATTAAATTTATAAGCAAATTACTTAGCCAAAACAAACATGGTTACCTCATAACCCAGGTCAGGGTCCTTACACTGCATATGTCCATACCATCTTACGAGGCCTTCATAAAACTTGCCCTTGATGCTCATCCTCATTTTGTTCCTGATATAGTCATTCCTAAAACATTTTTTGCTTGTCTTCCTACTCATCCATGTCAACATACACATTATGGATACATTTGTCATGATGAAACCTTGTTTCTTCACTTCCTAACATTCACTTCCATATAACATGACTGGTTCTATAAAACTTCCTTTTTAGTCTGTGAGGGATCTTTTGGTCACATACTACTCCAATTACACTCCTACACTTCAACCATCCTACTGTGATCCTATGACAAACATCATCTCAAACCTCACCATCCTTTTCAATAATAGAAACCAAGAAACAAAATGTATCACATATTAGTACATTCATTCCATCCAACTTGACCCCACTATTCATAATTCTAGAGTGGCTAAAATTATAGTGCAAATCTTTAATTTTGCTTCTATTGATCATAATCCACTAGATTCCAATGCATTTATCCAAAATTCAACTTTACCATACAATAGTTCTTTTCTTTCATTAATCAACACAATATCATCAACAAATAACATGCGCCAAGGAATATTATCTTGAACATGCTTTGTCAACACAATATAAAATGCCTAATTATTAGAATTAATTTAACAAAGTGAGGCTCATAATCATGCCTCTATGTATATCGAGTCTCATCATAAAATCACATTCTTAAAAGAATAATGAAGGTTACATCATCCTTATAAAACAAAACCCTTCACAAAATCCATCTAATATCATCAACGAGTATCCCTACATTAGGAACTCAAGGCTATGCAATATAATATGTAAATTAGATAACATCATTGTTTGAAGGAACAATTTTGATGTATTTCTAGGTAGCATAAAAATAAGGAAAATGTCTTATTACATTCATAAGAAATCCCTTCTTAATATGGATAACATTATCATCCACACCCAACTAGCAAGTAGATCTTGTTGTTTCATAAAGTTGTGATCTTTCTAGCTCGTCTCATCATCATTAGCGGAAACTACCCCATTAAATACTAAACACTCATATTTTGTCTATTAAGTAACTACTTGTGGAACATATCTATACCATGTAGTTCAAATTTGCATCATACTAGGATCAAGAAACTCGATCTATCATCTTTTAAAATTTTTAGGATCAGTATAACAAATTATCAGTTTGCATGTACATACTAGGCAATAAATGAGTCAAATTTCATATCACTCACCCGAGGAGAGTGGAAATAAGTATACTCATTAAGAATGATAGTGAAGCCTCGAGCTTCATGAAAAAATCCAAGACCAACCAAAAACTCTCCAAAATCTAAGCTCTTCCCCCTAACACATGCTAAATCTACTAATCCACAATCTCAATGAAACTATAGCAAGGGTAAAAGGAAAAATTGGATGTTAGACTTAACAGTCAAAATCCTAGAGAAAAACCACCTACAAAATGTTCATGAAAGGGATAAGGCAATTTATCTTCAAGAGCATAAATGATAGAGATTTAAGCTTTTATAAAACACCAAGAAGCTTGTCAATTCACCTAAAAAGAAGAGAACAAAGGCAAAAAGTGATGAAGTCAATGTCCTATGAAAGTAGGATTCTCATATGTATACGTCAACCAATGACGTCTCTCTTCGCTGTAGTACTTTTAGGTTCCTCTCTCACAAGTGAGGAAAGAGGGAATGGATGGGGGTATATATAGCCCCAAAGGAGAGAGAAAAGGTAGTCTAGTATGTCCTACTATTGGTCAAAGCCATCTTGTCTCCATCAGCCTATCGTCTCATTAGTATATGAGCTCAATTTTAATTAGTATGCAAGATCAAGATCTTCACTAGAAGAGCACCTAGTCATGTCATCAATATATGCAATAGAGATACATCAATAACTTTTTTCTGTACAATATCATAGGAAAACCATCAAAAGACACCCACTAGGGTTATTGTTGGTAGAGTACATCAACAAAACAATCATTACTCAATTCATGATTCCCATAAATTCTGAACTAGTGAAATCTACTGCCCAACCATCCAGCTGCTTAGTCAGTAGTCAATCTGAGAAAGAACATAAGGTCACAAGACCCACTATTTCCATTAGTCATCTACCAATGAAAAATCATAGCAACCAGATTGGTCCTTGAGAGATGAAAAGACAAACATACCTCTACTAATGGATATATAGAGAAACCCTATCGATCCTATACCGAGGATGAAGTATACACACTTTCATTGGTCCTCCACCCACCAAAATGAAAACCACTTCCGTCAACACTCAAACTGATGGAAAGGTAGAAGGCTTGTTAGATCATAAAAGTACATATAACCAAGTTCAAGCAAGAGAGAGAGAGTGATAGAAAAGGGAAATCAAACAAGTTCTTTGCAAACTTCAAGGAAACCCTTAAATGTGGGCTACTTTCATATAAAACCTCAGACATGATGCTAACCAAAGACATCAAAACATACATCATTAGACATCTAGAATGTTAGTAAGATAGAAAAATAGGATTAGGAAGCTAAGCCAGGTTATAGGTCTTCAAAACCCATCTCAGGTTGGGTTAAACCTAGCTGATTTCATAGCATTAGTTGTTGGTTTGTTCCATCAGTCGATCATAGAGTTCATCAGTTGGTCTCATTGGCAAAAACCATCAATAGACGTCATTGATTGATGTCTACAGATTGCCATCCATCAGTTGACATCCATTAAAGGATAGTGATGATGAGCCCAATATAGATAAACTTGGGCTGGTTTAGATGAAACCTGTCTAGTTTCATCCCCAGTAGTCATGTGTGGGTGGGAGAAAAACTAGGCCAGTTTGGATGAAATAATGTTGATTTTTTCCCTTCAGTCATTAGCTCATTGGTGGGTGTGAAGTATGAAGAGAATGATTGTTGGCGGTAAGTGTCATATGAAATCTGAGCCAATTTTCTTCAAAATATGACCAATTTCACCTCTTGAGTCATGGATTTGGATGGGATTGATATTGGGCTTGTTAGGAAGAACCCAAGCCAATTCTATGTGAACTCTCGTCGATTTTGTGCAAACCCTAACCAGTTTCATAGAGATCGGATGCTATTTGTTGGGATATGTTAATACATTAAGGTTGGAGAGAACCCTATATGGGTTGATCATTGCGGTTTTCTCAAAGAATAGTTTGTCTTTTAAAACTTAATGCCTTAGAAACATGGGCTATCTTTGTGATAATAACCCATGTTGGATGAACCCATGTCAGGATGGCGGGAACCCTACCCTTTTTCATGAAAACCTTGAGTGTTGGTGGGAAAATCTAGTTGAATCTGTCCGAGTCTCTTCGATCTTTGACTTGAGACTTAAGGAAGTTGGGCTTTGTCAATTTGATGGTTGCAAGTCCCAAAATTGGCTAGTTGTGAGACGGTATGTTCAAAAAGGGATAAATTATGAAAATTTATGTATGTGAAGTTATTTGTGCATAAGACTATATAAGTCATGAAAATATAGTTAAATACTTAACATTAATGCTTAAATTTGTGTGTTATATACCAAACAAATCTTAATCATATGTTTATCCTCAAGCAAGACTCAAACTCAAAGAAAAAAAAGGAAAACTTACAAATTTAGCTCGACGATTGATGCCATGTAGGATAAATAGTTTATATATAGATTTCCTGAGAAATGTTATTATCGAGAAAACCCACACCATTCAAACAAAACACTCTAATGTAAGAACATGGGACTACATGTCATGTTTAACCAAATTCACTAAAATTCAATATGAGTCGTGGGAGCTTGGACCATATATGCAAATTTAAGGGTGTAGTCACTTAGGAAATGAAGCAGGCGATGAAGGGAAGTAATGATCTATCATCTTGTATTCTTGGAAACCAACCAGGAACAACGTGACCCCACTTATTTAGTATGTAATGTGGAAGCCAAAAAAAACTCTAATGAATTCTGAGGACCCTGATCTGCATCAGGTTGGTTCATGTAATGAGTCTAATGAATTCTTAGGATCCTGATCTGTGTTAGGTTCGTTCATGTAATGACATATGTTCATTTCAGTATGAGCTAGTTGTCCCAAAGTAGCAAGATAAATTCCTCATACTATTATCAAACCAATTCTGCCACTGGTATAATATCATAGGTTTTTTAGGATTTTATAAAGACTCACTAACAAGATTTTCAAGTGGAACTACCTGGAACGACATATCTACATTTGGGAGAACAATCTTATGTGATGATTGTTGCACAATAAATTAATCTAGGGAAAAATTCCCTATATATTTTGTGAAAACTACGTATGATAATCATCACCAAAAAGTAGACATATATTATTATAGTATAGTTGAGGATCGATCCCAAGGGACAATGTTTTAAAGAAGTAATCTAATAAAACTTACCACCCGATAACTATCACTAAACAAAAAACTTGGTTTGATTTATTATACTAAGATTGTAGTAATTAACTTGCTAGATTAAGGTTGTACCTATCATATGGATGGAAATACTAGAGTAGATAGGTTTCACGACCTTTTCCTATCAATTACTCTCTCACTACATCATCATATGTACAACCATAGATATTTTATGACAGGTTAAATTCCTTTCTTAGAGTTAGGATTAAAATCAGTCATATATTAGTCTAAGCTCACTGACTCATGGCTTAAAGACGATTTACCTATCACCCCAAAAAACACCTATCTAAAGTTTTCATCAAGGGTTAAACATGAATCAAATGATATCCTACATCAAGGGTTTGAAGTTATCTACATATAAGATTTGATAAACATGCAAAATAGTTGGCCAAACAAGATTTGCAAGTAGTAAAACAATTGATCCATAACAAATGATGTTCATACAAACATAATCATTAATAAAAAAAAGTTTAAAAATGGGCAACAAGGATACTCCTTGCACCCTAACAAGAGGACTACCCGCTCATGGTAGAAATAACAAGTATAAAAGGGGAAGGGAGAAAGAAGTCCATAATTATAGTAGAAGATGAAGGCAAAGATGTGGTGTGTGGTAGCCTTTCTTCAGTCTTGGAAAGAAGTCATTTATGTATTTTCCTTGTGTGCTAGTTCTACTTCTATGGAGGAAAATTAGGTGGAGGATGATAGTAGATCGATGGGTGGAAAAATTCTTAGATCCAGTTTCATTTAAAGTTAGGACCTTAGAGACTTGGTGAGGCAAAGATCTTATTGGTTGGTCAACCAATGAAAGCCATCAATGGAAAATGGATATGGATGCTTGGGACTTGTTTTGGAAGTTTGAAAGTGGCATAGGTACATTCCTTTTTTGTAGGACATGACCATAAATTTATAGGTAGATGAGTAGGGTTTGAATACCTCCCCAACCACCTTGCAATTAAGTATTATCTACCATTGATGTGAAAGGACAACAACATGAGGAAGATGAGGGGTCTCATGACTCGCATGATTCACATTGGTAGACAAAATGGAATGATTTACATGATAGGTGGAATCTGTAGGTAGATCATTAGTGTAGAGATCTCATCAATAAGCATGATACTAGATCTTCATTAAAGGTTGATACCTAGATGATCATTTGTGGGTAGAGTCTACCCATCCATTGGTGGAAGAGGTTTAGAAGAACTTCATCCATAGAGTTGTGCATACTTTTCATCATTTCATGCAAGAAGAGTGCTCTTTAGTTGAGAGGTGCATGACGATCATTGGTTGGTGGAAGTGAGATTTCATTAGAGGTCCCCCATAAGTAGACATGTGTACGAGTCCCTTCAGTTGATGAATACTATAATTTCATCAAAGGTTAGCCATCAGAGGGCAAGTCTAGGATTTCTAATGGTGCAGAAAACTAGGTCAATCATTAGTAGATGTTTCATCGATGGTGCTAAATGCATAGACCTCCCATCGATTAATGTGTGGTAGTTTCCATTGGTGGTCAACTGATGGAAAACATAATGAGCAAATTGAAGAGATTTTAGAAATATGCAAACCCACAAGGGATGAGGGTATTGTCATGTGGTCAAGAGCCTGCATATCAGACCAATGATAATGTCAACCCTATTTAACATAGATAGGGGTATGGAGGAAGAATATAGAGTAGGGAGGGGTGTGCCATTCCAAACATGGGGTTTATCATTTTTATGCCTTTTTATTTTCTTTTTGGTGGATGGAAAGTAAGAGCATGGAAGAAGTGGAGAAGAGGGGTTGTATCAACCAGGAACTTGATTTATAATTTAGTGCACCGACTTGTTCTCCTAGTCCCACTATGCTAAAATAGTCACATGATAAGGGAAAAAGTGCGCATTACACAAATTTGTTTCACTATTTCATTTGAATAATGATATGTTTAATCCCTCTCAATTTCTCAACTACATGTCATCTTATCCTAGGATACATGATGTTTAGGTACCTAGGCCACATAGGGTGATTTATAGCCATTCATTTGTTACAAAATTTGGTCATGATGAGGTGCTAATTTGAACAAGGGAGTTGATAGATGAAACATGCATGTATGCATACATAAATTTAAATCTTAACCGACTAGATAATGGATTTGACTACTCTAAAGAAGACAAATTTTGAAAAAGTTTAGCTAAATCCAAATGGAGATGTAATGATGAGATCATAAGTTACAAATAGTTAGATGTAGGTAGAGAGTAGAATATGTACCACCCACCCTCTACCCCAAACTTAGATATTTTCTCATCTCGACACTGAATCTAAGATGGATGGGAAGAACTTTTCTGGTTGGACCATGATCTGTGGTTGTTGTCCATTCAGTAGAAGTCTTTCACCTATAAAAAAATTTGTCAGAATTTATGATCTAATCATGATATGTACTAACCAACTAATGCAAATATGAAGTAAAATGGAAAAGTAGCTAGAAATGAAAGTAACACTCTAGTTAACTCCTAATAAGAGACTTTGTTTATTGTTGATATATTGACACCTAAAGATAAATCATGATATGTAGGGGTAAGGAGCATGAGCGGTTGATTGACCTACACATTGTCCATTGAGAAGTAGAATTTGAGATGATGTCCATTAACTTTGATTTACCAGTCTATTCGCTCCAAATCGTAACAACTCCATGAAGGAAGATGTGGTTGATGATGAATGGACCTGATCATTAGGTTCTGAGCTTTCCTGTAAAGAGTCAAAGATAGGAATTATAAAGTAACACTTGATCTCCAACATCATGCCAAATATTTATGTGCTCCTTGTAAATGCGTAGATTCTCATATCATGTCATTCAAAGTTATTCTAGATCTTGTAATTGAAGCAAATAGTTTTCTTTTGTTGCACATAGGTCAAGTTTAGTTGTTTGATTACCCACTGAGCCTTTTGTTCAACCTCTTCCAGTAATTGACAAGACTTCCTATAATGAGATAGAAATGTGTAAAGAACAGAGGGGGTCTTATAAGTAGTTTGATAAAACCAAACTATGTCATTCAACTTCTGAGCCCAATCTTGTCTTGTTTTTTTAAGTTTCTTCTCATGAATGGCTTTGATATTACCATTGGAGACTTCTACTTGACCAAAATCATATGAGGATGATATGGAGTATCCACAAATGAGAGACACCATAATTGTGAAGGAGTTCTTCAAAGTTGCACTCAAGGAAATGAAAACCTCCATCAACAATGACAATGTGGGGGACTCTAAATTGTGGAAAGATATTAAATAGCTTGATAATTAGATTGGAGTAGCTATAAATTGTGGGGGATTGAAACCCATTTGGAAACATAATCAATAATGAAATGGATGTAGGAGAAGCTATAAGAGGATATGAATGGACCCTTGTAAACAACACCCCAAAATGTAAAAGTCTTAAATTCTTGCCAAAGATTGAGTGGAATCTCATCCCTCTTATAAATATCGTTAGATATTTGGTCACATGGATTAGCATAGATGTGATCATGTTTGAATATAGATGACTATAAGAACCCATATTGCAGTACCTCAAATGAAGTATTTTTGGATGTCATGTGGCCCCTATTTGAGCCGAAATTACAGTGTTCAAGAATGAGAAGTTCTTCCTATTCATAGATACACTGGTACTAGAGGCCATCTGAACACAACTTGATTAGATAATTCTCATCCCAATAGTATTGGGGGATGTTTGACATGAACTTCTTCTTTTTGTTCTTTTTGCAATCTTGATGAAGGACTCCTACAGCTAGATAATTCACAAAACCAACATACCACAGGGTGAATGTGGATACTTTTAACAAGTGATCATCAGGTTAAGAGTCATTGATAGGGTCCCTATCACTATCTTGGATGTGCAATAAGAAAGATTAGAAACAACACGTTTAGTCCTCTTCTTGTCCTTGATTTCTATATCATAATCTTGCAACAATACACAAGTATAGGAACCACATCTAATATTGGTTAAAATGGACCTATAACATCAGTTTCTTACCGACACCTAAGTGGGCACCACTAGCGATATGTACCTACGACATCAGTTTTTTGTGGATGCAAAAACTGACATCTAAGACCCAAACATGATTGCTATGATTAAACAAACCGACACAACTGATCAGCTGCGTCATCGATATATGTTGAAGAAACCAACATTGCACTACTAAACCAGGTCACATTTTTATTTGATAAAGGATTCTAAGTCATCGATTATATGTATAAACAGACGATACTGACCATTCGAGTCATCGGTTTGACACCAAAATTGACACCACAATCCAATTGGTAGCACGACCATGCTGCCCAACATGGCCGTGTGAGTGTAGTTCAGTAGTGTCAATTTTTACTCAGTGAACTGATGACTAAGTAGATATAGGCATGCTACGTAGCATGACCATTTTAGGTTAGCCCTATAATGTCAATTTTTGGATTAAAACTGACAACTCAGACCTACAATGTTGTTTTTTTAAGCAACCAATGACACATTTAATTTTTTTAATAGTAGGTTTGGAGACCTGCTGTCTAACTGTTCAGTAGGATGCAGAACCTATAGTTCAGAGCTACAGTTCTGAACTGTAGGTTACATCCTATGTTTAGTTTAACAATGTGACAACTATTGGCTAAATTGGACATCTATAAACCCTTTATTTTGATGATGACAAACATTTCATTCTTGTGGATCTGACATGTTACTTGAATATTTCAGGGTTCAAAGGTATAACGAAATCCTACTAAGTGGGAAGATGAAGATAAATGTGAACTGAAGATCAAATATGCTTAACTGTATAAATGTTCATGATTGTACTCAAATGTAAGAACTTGTAAAAAATATAGTGTACAAGTACCTAGACATCATGTAAATCAAGCGTTAGATCTTTCTTACCCACTTATAACCCTTAGATAGATTTCCCCCAAAGTTAGAGTCACCCACACACATTGAAATAGACACTTAGTAGGTGATTCAAAAGTCTAGAATAGGGACACACTCGGTCAAAGAACTTGTCAACCGAGACACCATCGGTTGAATTTCTTATTGACTGAGAACCACCTCAGTCAAAAATGTGAGCACTATTCAACAATTTTTACAATTGTGCTCTAAATTATCATTCGGTCGAAAATAACATCGACCGAGTAAGCAACGGTCTAAATCTTGTGACCATTAGACTGAGTGGTTGGTAGTTGGGAGTTTGAAATAGACGTTGCAAAACTTTTGCCTTAAACCTAGGCTTGGTCAAAGAAAACCTCGACCGGGATACAGTTCGGTCGACTAAATTGTCGACCAAGCAGGGTTTTGGATTGTTCTTTTCAAGTAAGAACAATTAGCAATTGCTAGCCAACAAATGTACACCTAACGACCAGTTAAGCACTAAGAAAACTCTAGACACTTCCTAGAACGTCACTAGACACTTGAAAACCATCCCTATAAATAGGAGAGGCCTTAGTACACCTAAAGCACCCATGCTACACTTGAGCATTCACTATTGAGAGCAATCAAGCTAAGATTCACTTGTTGTTTTCCTCCTTGTGCTCTATAAAGGTGTCCTATAGCTACAATCTCCTAGACACCACACATAGCCACGTTCATCCTAAATGGATAGGATATTCTAACACTTGATATAGGATCAAAGCGTTGTGCAACATTGTTGTATCCCTTTCTTCCAATCCCCCTTCATAGGTACACGATGAAATTGCTCCTTGGCTACTCCAAGATCGTGGAGGCTTCTTGAGGGAGCACCGGTGAAGCTACTTGTTGTGGATAAGGTTGCTATGAGAGGAACTTGAGATTACTTCAAGGAAGGCTGCTTCAAGGGAAGCTGGAGCTACATCTAAAGGAAGGCTATCTCAAGGTGGTGGAGCTACTTCTAGGATATGAAGGCTACTCCAAGGACTTGAAGTTACTTCAAGAAGGCTGCTTCAAGGAGGTTGAGGCTACCTCAAGGAGAGGGATACTTCAAGGGTGTTGAAGTTGATTATATTTTGTGTAACATCCTTGCGAGGTAATAAAATAAATCACATTCAAAATCCCAATTGGAAACAATTGGGTAGTGGACTGACTACCTTTGATTTCAAAGGTAGAAACTACTCAATATCCAAGTGTCTTCCTTGTTTCATCCTCCTTCTTTGGTTTGATTGTTTAATTAATTTTAAACTTCTAAAAGAGCAGGTCTTCAAGGAGCATAACAGGTCTTAAAGAATGGGGGACAATTGGTGAGCAACCTCACCCTTGTAGGAACTCACGTAACTCAACCACCACCTTTTGATGGAAGCAACTACATCTTCTGGAAAAGGAGAATGCAATTCTACTTACAAGGACTTAGCTTGGAATTGTGGAGGATGGTGTCCACTCCCTATGTGCTTCCCACAACCAAATATGCAACATGAGATCCCAACACAGTAAAACAAGTTCAATTAAATTCCAAAGTGGTAAACATATTATATTGTTCTATTCCAGTAAGTGAATTCAATAGAATATCCTCATGTGATACAACTTATGATATATGGCATAAACTCTCCATAACACATGAAATTTATGCAAAAGTTTGAACAAGTATATTGAAAATAGTGAGGTAAGTCTTCTTGAACTATCTAAAGAAGAACTAGTCACTAGTCTCCAAGAGATACATGACAAATATATTGACTATAAAAATAAATTAAAGAAGCTTAAAAAAACTAATGATGATTTGCATGCTAAGATATTTACTCTCTATTCTAAAAATGAAAGTCTTATATCTGAAAGAGATACCTTAAAGTATTTGATTAATGAGCATAATATCAAGTTGCTTGCTGTAGAAACAAACTATAACCTTCTTTGCCAAGAAAAGGTTGAATTTCTTGCTAAAATAAATGATCTTCAAACTCATCCTATTTTATGCATTCATTTGAAATATGATGCTATTGTCAAAGAAAGAGATACTTGGCTATGTAATCTAGATAAATCAAAATTAGATATTAAAATAAAAATAGATGAAATTGGTAAGTTGCAAAAAGATATTAGTAGCTTGAAAAATAAAGATATCCTTGATAAAATCCTAAAAGACTCTTCTGGACAAATTGGGAGGAGAGGTCTAGGTTATGTACCCAAAGAAAAATCCTATCAAAAACCTAAAACTAAAAAGAAACAAGTACCCAAGACAAAGGTCATGTATGTACCAAAAACCACTTCAGCTCGTGACCAAAATGGTAAAAAGAGAAATGCAATCAATTTTATCTATTGTCATTATTGTCTACATCTTCATCATTATTCTTTTTCATGCCCTTACAAGAGAAATAAAGATAAGGATCTAGCTTGGGTTCCAAAACCACAAACTTAGAAATATCAGGATACCTAGTTGAGATTTGACCTAAAACTAAAATTGAAAATATGATTGTCTTATCTCAACTAAACATAGTTTTAACTTGTATATTTTTCATGATTTGATTAGAAATAACAAGATGATTTGCTTGACATTGATAAATGCACACAGAACCAGTTCCGATCGACAAAATACTCGACCGAGGATCTCTCTGGTCAAAGAAACTATCGACCAAAGATTGTTCTATTCAAAACCATATCTTCTGGTAAGTTATTCCGTCCGACAAATACCTCGACTGAGAAAATTTTGATTGAATAAATCATCGATCGAGTAGTATTCTGTAAAGAGTTTATTACTGAATCAATCAAATTGTGACTATATTCAGTCTTGTTGTTAAAAATGATCAAAAACTCTTGCAAATGAGTTATTCTAAAATACAAAATTCTTTAATAAACATTCCTAACCAAAAGGACCATCACATGGGTACCAAAACCTATCTATTTTGTAGAATTGGGTTGTTGATAGTGGTTGCTCCAAACATATGACTGGAAAAAAAGAAGCCTTTCAAACTTTTGAAGAAAAGAAGAGTGGTACGGTCACATTTGGAGATAACACGAAAGGTAAAATTATTGGAATAGGTAATGTTGGTACAAATCTTCAAATTAAAAATGTCCTACTTGTTGATGGATTACATCACAACTTGATTAGTGCCAGTCAATATGTGATAGTGGCTATGATGTTCTTTTTAACAAATCTTATTGTAAGCTACTCATAGAAAACATAAATAAGGTTGTTTATGAAGGAAAAAGACTCGGAAATCTGTATATACTTAGACCTAATTCCATGCAAGATATTGTTGGAAAATGTCTTATTGCAAATGATGAATGCTTACAACTATGGCATAAAAAACTAGGTCATGCAAGTTCACATGTTACCAAAAAGTTGATTAACTATGATCTTGTTCGTGGTTTACCAAAACTTTCTTTTGACAAACCTAAAAATTGTGAACCATGTACTTTAGGAAACCAAAGTAAAACTTATTTCAAATCTAAAACCTTACTTAGCACTACTAGATCATTAGAACTTATTCATATGGATTTGTTTGGTCCTATGAGGACTCAATATATTGGGAGTAAAAGATATTGTTTTGTTATCACTGATGATTATAGTAGATATACTTGGGTTCATTTCCTTTCAACCAAAGATGATACAATTAGAATATTCATTCAATTTTGTTCTAAAATTGAATATCAACTACAAAACAAAATATGTACCATTAGGAGTGATCATGGTGGGGAATCTGGAAATCACATCTTTGAAGAGTTTTGTACATCTCAAGGGTACATGCATAATTTTTCAGCTCCATGCACTCCACAACAAAATGGAGTAGTAGAAAGGAAAAATCGATCTTTACAAGAAATGGCTAGAACTATGTTACTTGAACACAATACACCTAAAACTTTTTGGGATGAAGCATTTAATACAACATGTTATGTATTGAATCGTGTAACAATTCACTCCCATCTTAAGAAAACTCCTTATGAACTTATTTTCAACAAAAAACCTAGAGTTGATTATTTTCATGCTATTGGTGCACCCTTTTACATCTTAAATACAAATGATGATAAAGATAAATTTGACCGTAAATCACATAAAGGATTCTTCTTGGGATACTTAACTTCTAGCATGGCATTTAGAATCTATATTATCATCTCTAAAAAGGTTGAAGAATCAATCCATATCACATTTCATGAAATAACAACACAAAGTGCTGAAAATGAAATTGAAAACTTAAAAGACATAACTCATCAAATTGATGACTTAACCATATCTACTAAAGATGATAAAAACATTGAAAACGAGCAATAAAATGAGACACAACAACCCATTCCTAGATTAATCAAGGATCATCCTCAAGACTTAATCATAGGAAACCCTTTTGATAAAGTAAAAACTCGATCATCATTTAGAGATGTAGCAAACTTGGCATTTGTATCAATCGTTGAACCTAAAAAGGTAAATGAATCCTTAAAGGATGAATATTGGATAATGGCTATGCAAGAAGAACTAAATCAATTCACAAAAAATAATGTATGGGACTTAGTTCCTAAACCACAAGATAAAACCATTATTGAAACTAAATGGGTTATTTGTAACAAACTTAATGAAGTCGGGGAATTAGTTAGAAACAAAGCGAGGTTGGTAGCACAGGGATATAATCAACAAGAAGGAACAGATTTTGATGAAACCTATGCTTCTGTGGCTGGACTTGAGGCTATTAGAATGTTATTATCTCTAGCAGCCCACAAAAACATCAAACTATTCCAAATGGATGTAAAAAGTTCCTTCCTAAATGGAATTATAAAAGAGGAGGTATATGTTTCTCAACCACCTGGCTTTGAGATTCTTGATAAAATTGATCATATATAAACTTAAGAAAGATCTATATGGTATTAAACAAGCACCACGTAATTGGTATGAAAGACTTAAAATTACCTACTTGATAATGGCTTTTTGATTGGAAATTAGATTCTACACTATTTTTTAAAAACTTACAAATCAAATTTTCTTGTTGTTCAAATATATGTTGATGACATTATTTTTTTAGCTTCAAACAATTACTTATGTAATCAATTTAGTGATATTATGCAAAAAGAGTTTCAAATGAGTGTCCTAGGAGAATTTACATTTTCCCTTAGTTTTCAAATAAAACAAACGCCCGCCAGAATTATTCTAAGCCAAGACAAGTACACTAAAGAATTCTTAAAATGATTTGGTGTGGAAAATTGCAAACATGCTACCACTCCCATGGCTACCTTTGCCAATTTGACAAGGATGAAGATGGTGAACCCATTGATGATTCCTTGTATAGGGCCATGATAGGTAGTTTGCTATATTTAACCGCCTCTAGACCGGATATCGTGTTCTCTGTTGAGATTTGCACTAGATTTCAATCAAAATGAATGCATTCTCATTTTCAAGCCATTAAAAGGATTTTAAGATATCTTGGTGGTACTATCGACTATGGTTTGTGGTATCCTAAGGGAAAATCGCTAGATCTAAAAGCTTACACTGATGCTGATTACACTGGTTGTTGACTTGATCGTAAGAGCATAAGTGGTGGTTGTTTCTTACTAGGAAGAGCCTTAGTATCTTGGTTTAGTAAGAAACAAAACACAGTTGCCCTATCCAGCACTAAAGATGAATATGTGGCAACTAGATCATGTTGTGCTCAAGTACTCTATATGCAACAAGTTTTGAATGACTATGGTTTTGCATTCTCTTCTACGCCGATTTATTGTGATAATACTAGTGCTATAAACTTGGCCCATAATTGTGGCGTCCCTAGATTTTTCTAAAACTTAATCTGATGTGTGACGTCCAAATTGAAACCCTCACCTCAACGAGAATCCCTATTTAAACATCCCACACGAGGCTAAGAAGAAGAAAATCAGAGGAAGTCATAAGGAAACAATCAGTAGCACATGTACACAAACAATAATAAAACCATACACACATGTTCACCATTCAACATATAATTACAACATGAATTGTTACAACATTTGATATTACATATTGAACAACAACTTATACATATACATGTACTACATCTAAACAACACGATCTTAAGACAACAGGTCCACCTGTACATCAGCTCGCCACACAACTCTCACTATCCTGGATCTTCAAGAGCATAACCAAAACCTAAACAAAAGATTTCATGCGGTACACGTCAGCACAATATTCAAGAATATTGTACTGAGTACGCCTATGTGTCTTTTATATACCTCTCATCATATCTTGGCAATAAGATAAAACTAATAGTTGGCAGTTATAAAGAAATATAAGAAAAGTGTATACTTGCACTAAGATATTCATCAACAAAAGAGAACACATATTTTAAGCACATTTTCCATTATATCATTCATGCATTTACTACCTGAGAGTTGAATGCATTAAGGCCTTTATGATCTACTACCAAAGAGTTGGATCATTTCACAATGTGATCTACTACCAAAGATTTGGATCACTTCCAAGTACTTTACTACCAAAGAGTTGAAGTACTTATTTCCAGCACTTTACTACCAAAGAGTTTAAGTGCTTAGATATAATGGAACAAATATATTATGTTTCATGTGTTCATAGCAATAAGTATGGAAAATCATGCAACATATTATACCAGAACAATCATTTCAATCAATACCATATGCCAAATATTTTACTACTCATATAACACAAGCATATTGTATAATAAGCCAAGTAAGAGGTAATGGCGTACCTTCCAAAGAGATAGATCATACTAATCACACATCACTGATTTCAACTATAAGCTTAGTCAAACCTGATCAAGATAAGACCATAAACTATCATCAGGTTCTCATCCGATTATATCTCATTTTAACCATAATCGTGTTCATATTAGGGTTTGCTTATCTCATTATGATAATCTCATGATTACTTGTATTCTTATCTTATGATTATCTCACTGATGTCATTTTCCAGATTACATCTCATTATCAAAGTTCATCATCTGAACATTAGGTTCCATATCCTTTTTGTGCACATATTAACCCTAGGTTACATCATTAACCTAGATTAGGGTTTTATAACATGTATTAAGATTCATCTTCATATAACATGGATTCTATTCATCTTTATGATCTCATAATTAAAACTGAGGTTCCATTTACTGATATGAGCTTACTCTGTGAATTTCATCATTTATTGAGAATGTGTACATTTATTGCATTTTAATTAGGGTTAAAAGCCCTAATTATCCATATGGAGAAAATTACATGATTTCGTACATCAACATGACCATAAATGATATCATATGCATTAAAAACATAATTATGAATCTACTGACATGTTCTCATAATTTTAGAACATCGTTTCATATTTATTACTCATTAAAGAAGCATTTTACCACTTACATGATATCGTCAATACTAATGCATCAAAAGCCAGATATTTTGCTTTAGTTGTTTTCTACTCATTTTTTTGAACATTTTGATACCTTGTTTGTATTTTTCTGATGTGCGAGCTAATTTCTATGAATTATTGAAGATCTGCATATTAAATGAAGATTTACCTTTTTCGTCCAATCGCCACACGCCACGTGGCAACTAGGGTTGCGGCCGGTTCTCCCTGGTTCGGCTCGGGTTGGTGAGTTCTGGGTTTGAACTATACCGGTCGGTTCACGTTGGGTTTGTCCCTGACTCAAACGCATGCTCCCCTCCTCTCAGTTTCCTTCGCTCGCGGTCTTGTGTGGACCTGGAACAGAGCTCCCACCGTGAAGAATGACTCCGGCGAGAAACCAGCCATGCTTGATCCCTCCTCTCTATCCTCTAATGCTACTTCGAGGTTCGGGATCACCTACCAGAGATCCTCGACTCCAGGGTTTCCCGCTTGCTAAGCCGTAGCTCTATTTCCTGGAGCCGTCGGCAAGGGCCGTCGCCGCGGTGGAAGAGAAAGGGGAAAACCCCCTCCATGAAGCCGTCGCCGCTGTTACAGAGAGTTCTGGGACAGCAGAGCTGCGGGGAGCTAATTGGCTCCGATAATCTAGTTGACGTTGTTAGACGCCACATGATTGTTAGCTAGCCGACGAGGAGATCGTTAGGATTCTGTTACGAATCTGTTAGATGAGCTGGAGAGTGCTCGGTGGTAGAGAAGGTCCGCGAGGACCAGGTTGTTGTAAAGCCTTCGTGGCTGTGAGTGGATCTACGGCAGCTATAAATATTGTATGCCGGACCACTGAGAGAGGATTCTGGAATCTCGGTTTTTTCTGAAATAAGACTACCTCTCGCTGTGAATCCCTGTTCCTTCTTCTTCCTTCCTTTCCTTCTTCTTCTTCTTCCTCCGACCTGAAATCCATTACTGATCCTCTGTTATTAGCCTTCAGGTTGCAACCATAGGTAATCGTGAGCAAGACGGTGCTGATCCGAAGCATCGTTACTACTTATGTAGTAACAAAGTGGTATCAGAGCCGAGTTCGAGTCCGATGGCGCCTCAGCCTCAACCTGCGGGAGAAGCGACGTCGCCACCGGCGGGGATCTCGCGTGCGGAAGTCTGTGAGCTTCTGGATTCGATGAATCACATGGTTGATCGTCGCTGCTTGGAGAACGCCAGCACAGCAAAACGCATCTGCGGAGAGTTGAAAACGGAGTTCTGCGACAAGTTGGATCAGATCTGCTCGAGATTAGATCAATTGAGCGCGGTGTTTGGCAAGGAGCGGGCGGACAGCGACAGGAGCTCTTCGTCTTCGATCATCGACCGGAAAACACCCCGTAATCTTCATCTCAAGCTCGAAAAGTACTACGGATCGACGGCTCCGGTGGACTGGATCAGTCATGTACGGTATTTTTTCAAGTTCTACAACATTGCTTCTGATAAGGAGAAATTAGATCTGATTCCGTATTATCTCGTCGGTGAGGCCTTGCAATGGTGGGAATGGCTGAACGATTTCTCACCTATCTCTTCGTGGATGAAGTTTGAATCTGAGTTGCATATTCGATTTGGTAATCCATACGAGGACGCTGCCGGAGAATTTTCTAAACTCTGTCAAGATGATTATGTGCGAAGCTATTAAGCTAAGTTCGAGAAACTGTCGAATCACTTGCCTGGTTTAGACGAAGCTTTCCGCATCGGGACCTTTGTCAGTGGTTTGAAGGACAAGATCCGTTGTCATGTGAAAGGTCACAGGCCGACAACAATGGCGGATGCCGTGAGCCTGGCTTTGGCAAAGGAGGAAAAATATCTCTCCAAAGGGTACAAGCCAATAAGTACTCGGAAAGAGGATGATTCTGCATCAAAGAAGGTACCTGGTTATGCCGTTTGGTCTTACAAATGTGCCTGCTACTTTTCAATCCTTGATGAATGAGATTTTTCGAACTTACTTGAGGAAGTTCATTCTGGTTTTTTTGATGATGTGTTGATATATAGCAAGGACTCCGATTCACATATTCATCATCTACAGTTGGTCTTACAAATTCTACGAACGAACCGACTGTATGTCAAACGAAGCAAATTTCAGTTTGGTGTTAGTTCAGTGGAGTATTTGGGACATGTTATTTCCGAAAAGGGAGTTTCAGCAGATCCTAGTAAAATTCGGGGAATACAGGAATGGCCAAAGCCTACAACAGTTAAAGCCCTACGAGGATTTCTGGGGTTAACAGGCTACTATAGCAAATTTGTCAGAGGGTATGGTCAGATTGCTCAACCCTTGACTTCGTTATTAAAGAAAAATAGCTTCAAATGGAATGTTGATGCAGACGTTGCCTTTGAGAGGCTGAAACAAATTATGACTACGCCTCCAGTGTTAGCAATGCCGAATTTTGGGTGTGACTTTGTCATTGAATCCGACGCCTTGGGTCTGGCAGTAGGGGTGGTATTGATGCAGGAGGGATGCCCGATTGCTTTTCTGAGTTCGACATTGAAAGGAAAGTAGCTAGGCTGGTCTACTTATGAAAAAGAAATTCATGCAATTTTGTTGGCTGTCTTGAAATGGAGACATTATTTGATTGGTTCTCGATTTGTGATCCGTACTGACCAGAAAAGCATAAAGCATATGATGGATCAAGCCATCCACACGCCCACACAGCAGAAATGGTTGTCAAAATTACTGGGGTATGACTATGTGATTGAATATAAACAAGGAGCTGCAAATTGTGTGGCAGATGCATTGTCACGACGGGAAGGTTTATCTGATACTGATTTCTAGGAAACTACTGAACTGTATAGCATATGCCTCCCAGTACCTCAATGGGTGTAGGAAGTACGACAATTCAATACCATAGATCCCGTCATGTTAAAGTGGATACATCGTTGGAATAGTGGTGAATTGGATCCACAAAAGTTTCAGTGGAAGAATGGAATCCTTTTCAAAAAAGGGCGGATTGTTCTGAGTCAGGATTCTGAGTTAAGTCAAAAAGCACTTTTCGAGATGCATAACACATCCACCGGAGTTTACCTGGGTTTTGAGAAGACTCTGAATAAAATTCGTGAGGTTTTCTGGTGGAAGGGGTTACGAGGTCAACTGCGAAAGTACATTAGAGAGTGCTCTGTTTGCCAGGAAAACAAGTTTGAAAACTGTCCCCCTCCAGGTCTTCTGCAACCACTGCCAATTCTGGAACAGGTGTGGTCTGATATAGCAACCGATTTTATTGATGCTTTGCCACTGTCAAAAGGTTTTACTGTGATATTAGTGGTTGTGGATCAGTTGTCTAAGGCGGCACATTTTTTTCTGATTAAGCACCCTTATACTGCTAAGGTTGTACTGGAAGTATTCATAGATGGTGTTTTCAAACATCATGGTGTTCCTCGTTCCATTGTGTCAGATCGTGATACAATTTTTACCAGTACATTCTGGACTGAATTTTATAAGCTTCAAGGTACTCAGCTGCGGATGAGCACAGCTTATCACCCGCAAACAGACGGCCAGAGTGAAGTTTTGAATAAAAGTCTCCAATGTTATTTGCGATGCTTTTGTGCTCAACAACCCCATGATTGGGTTCGTCATCTACCCTGGGCGGAATGGTGTTATAATACTACAATACACTCTTCAACACAGAAGTCCCCGTATGAAGTCGTCTATGGTTGAGCCCCACCAACTCTTCAATCCTATGTCCCTGGAGAATCCAAGGTAGCAGCTGTGGATGCCAGTCTGTCTTCACGGGATGATACCATTCAACAATTAAAGGATAATTTGAAGCGTGCTCAAGATCGGATGAAAAGGTTTGCTGATACTCGATGTTCTGAAAGATCATTTGAGGTGGGGGAATTTGTGTATCTCAAATTGCCTTTCTACAGACAAGGGTCAATTGTACAGAAAAGGAAGACGAAACTCATCCCCTTGTTCTATGGCCCGTTTAGAATTTTGGAAAAAATTGGCTCAGTGGCCTACAAACTCCATTTGCCTCCTCATGCACAAGTACATCCGGTATTCCATGTCTCAGTCTTGAAGAACAAGCTGGGTCAAGCGACGGCTGGAGGAGTATCTCTACCTGATATTCCAGTGTCCCAGGTTCCTATTCCTGAAAGAATTTTGGAACGAAGAATGGTGCCTGATCGACGGAGGCAGCGAGCCATCACAGAAGTCCTGATTCAGTGGAAGTATAAAAGCCCGGATGATGCTACTTGGGAAAATCTCTACAAACTCAGACTGAAATACCCAACTGCGACATTTCTATTCGAGGATGTTGCGAGCACCTGAGGTGTTTTTGTTCGACCTTGAGGACAAGGTCTGTCTTTTAGAGGCGGGCATTTGTTACAGAGAGTTCTGGGACAGCAGAGCTGCGGGGAGCTGATTGGCTCCGATAATCTAGCTGACGTTGTTAGACGCCACGTGATTGTTAGCTAGCCGACGAGGAGATCGTTAGGATTCTGTTACGAATCTGTTAGATGAGCTGGAGAGTGCTCGGTGGTAGAGAAGGTCCGCGAGGACCAGGTTGTTGTAAAGCCTTCGTGGCTGTGAGTGGATCTACGGCAGCTATAAATATTGTATGCCAGACCACTGAAAGAGGATTCTGGAATCTCGGTTGTTTCTGAAATAAGACTACCTCTCGCTGTGAATCCCTATTCCTTCTTCTTCCTTCCTTTCCTCTTCTTCCTTTCCTTCTTCTTCTTCCTCCGACCTGAAATCCATTACTGATCCTCTGTTATTAGCCTTCAGGTTGCAACCATAGGTAATCGTGAGCAAGACGGTGCTGGTCTGAAGCATTGTTACTACTTACGTAGTAACAGCCGCACAGCTTGTCTCTAGTTAGGAAAACGGCCGCCCACTATGGTCGACGCCTCTGTGTGTCTCCCTATTCCTTTCTCTCTCTCATTCAACACTGTCGTCCATCCAGTTTTGGGCGCGATCTGCTGCCATGGGAAAGGTTTCCGGCGAGCATTCAACCTTCGTTTCCCCTCACCCGACTCCTTCTTTCTCGGTGCAGATCGTGTGCTTGGGTTCTCCTTCTGGGTTCTTTATCTGCCCGCTCGACGCTGACTTCCATCCATGCCATCGTCGTGTCCTAGATCAACGACAAGGGACATCGTCTGCAACTTCCAGATCCTAGCAACCAATCCATCTCCATGGTGGATCCTTCATCAGCATCATTGGCAACTAGAGCTAGGGCTCGACAAAGCTCCTTCTCACTCAGCCGTTCGGCACTATCAGTGCCAAGATCTGTCTCGTTCTCTCTGTTGTAGCCAGGCACAGATCCAATTTGTGGTAGTTGGTGCTCATATCCTCTCTTCCCTCACCTTCCATATTGCATATTTGGGTGGAGAATCAGTACAATAGAGGAGTTAGGACTCCCTCTTCTCTGCTATGTAGGTTCTGAAAGATGGGTCTTTCCACTTCCTTGTGTAGCAGAAGGCAACTGCTATTTCCATTTTCTCCATATGGCCACGAACATGACTTGGGATGATGGGTTGGCTAGTGGTCTCTTCTAACCCCATGATCTCCCACCAGACACGAGATCGAGGACAAAGTTCACCCGTCAGGTCTAAAAGAAAGGTCACTTTCAACTCTCCTCAAAGTCGATCCGGGCTTCTAAAAGGAACCCTAGTCCATGCACATTAGAAAGGAGCAACATGCCATCTCACTGGATTCAAGCCCTAGTTTTCAATCATAGACTCATTGTTTAGCTATACATCAAATACACATAATCTTATCATTTTTGAACTTCAAAATCATCTTATAGGAACATCCAA
This sequence comes from Alisma plantago-aquatica, assembly GCA_963693085.1. Taxonomy (NCBI): domain Eukaryota; kingdom Viridiplantae; phylum Streptophyta; class Magnoliopsida; order Alismatales; family Alismataceae; genus Alisma; species Alisma plantago-aquatica. The sequence continues at coordinate 851,652,781 of OY856411.1, read as the reverse complement.
TATTCCTGAAACTTTGAGCATATCATCCTAACCACTCGATAAAATTCCTCAAAAAGGCATTAAAAGAGAGATCTTAATCATTATATAAATCTCAATCAACATTCCAACTTTACTAAAACACTTGGAACTCTCATTATAACCCAAGATATGGATTCTAATATGTTATTGGAGATTTATGGATTTCAAAAATCCACTCCATCACATCCTACTCACCTTAAAAGAAATTTTTTCCTCGAAATTAAGCCAAAAAACCCACCTTGTCACATCATATACATCTTAAAAGAACTTTCGTCCTTGAAAGTCAACCGTACTCGTACTCCAAGAAAAACTACCATATCTTCATCGACATGTAGGCACTAATCTGTGTGTAACATATCCGCAAAAGTTACCTAAAACCATGTATCCAAAGCACTATTAGGGGGTTTTTACAACCATCTTGGTGCACAAACACCCCATTCAAGTTTAAACTCAGGGTTTAGAAACTTAGGTTATGTCATTACATATCTCGTATGTTAGGGTTGCATCCTTATCTTTACCCATGCATTAGGGTTCCCACATCATATTACCATGTTCTAAAGGAGTTAACTAAAGTTAACCCATTATATCAAGGTGTCATCAACATTATGTTGTGCTAACTGTCAAACTATATTTTCCATCTTTGTTAAGCACTAAGATTAACACCGCATGTAACATGTTTCATTCATATGATCTTATTTCATTGTTCAAAGTATATTGTAACATCTACTAGTGATTTCTTCATAAGATTAACCAACCATTTCACATTATCATCATTATTCGCGTATATGGTTAACCATTAATGCATTGCCATCTATTAAACCATCTCTAGGTTTCCATCTTATCATATCCATATCTCACGTCTTGAGATTAGGTCACATCTTACATATATTATATCATGGTGGTGCTAACAAATTTATATAAGTGACTTGTTAAACATATATCAAAACTTTATCTAGTCCAACTGAGGTTCTCTTGTCCCATATCATGAGGGTACTGTCATGCTCAAACTCTTTGACCTAATTCATCTCTTTGAGTATCTCATACATATACTTTATCCTCCCTCCTGGTTTTAGGGTTTTAGATTACCTCTTTGGCACTTGTGATAGCTTTACAAGCTCTAGCCACATAAGCACCAACAAAAACATGTTATGACATATTATCATAGATCTCTACCCATGAAAAATCTTTACCCAAAACTCTCATATATACACCACTAGATTCCTATGTGGGAAACCACCAAACCGAGCATGAGGCTTCAGAGAAACTAACATAGCTACCTCCTCTAGGGTCTTGGGACTCTCTCTCCCTCACCCTGATGGTAGGCACTCATATTGATGTTCACATATGCGCATATATAACCAACCTCTCTCTGTCTCTAGGGTTTGGTCTTCCCAAGGACATCCAGGGTTCTACAAGACTATAGGAATCATGCATTAAGCAACACAACTCGTTCACTCAGGATTAATCTAGTTTAAGACATATCATATCACATATCTCATATTTTTCATATCGTGGAGTCTAGGTTCTCTGACCTTCTCGCTGTGGGTCTCGCTCTCCCTTGAGCTAACCCCAAAACTGGTCCTAATACTAGAGGTCCTCCTTTGTAAAAGAGCTTGAGGCTCATGTTGACTCACAACCTTGTCTTAACTTAACATATCTTATCTCATAAAAGCCTATTTACTTGCATCATCAAAACTCATCTTGCATCCTCAAACTAAACTTGGGTCCTCAAAGACAAACATATATCATCATAAACATCTTATGTCTTTTATATAAGACTTACATCAAAGCTTATTTAATCTATTCCATCTATCATATATATATTCCCACAAGGCTCTAGACATCTAATCTAGAACTACTCTCTCTTCTAGACTGATGTCATCCACTTTCACTTAGGTTACATGACCACCTCCTACTCATACTTGTGTGGGGACACATTTTTGTAATACATATACATAATAAAGTATTATATAGTTTTTCTCCGATAAAACAAGCGTCAGAGAAAACTATCAAGGTTCGATCCGATTGGAATCCAAAACCAAATCCAGAAAATGAGTGTCCCACACATAATAGAGAGTACAATGTCATGAAAACTAAGGAAAGGGGTGAGAACATGGTGTAGACTAGTGTAGCTACTCTAGACAACGAGCGCCATATGTCTAGGGTTTCTCTTACCTTGATGTACATCATTTCCAAATAGTGCAACGTCCCATACCGCTGCACTATAAGGAAAGAACGACATCTAAGGACTTGCTACTCAACAAGCACCAGTCTAGACCTAGTTCTCAGACATCTAGGTTCTAACCTAGAGGCTAGGTCAGATCCAGTCTCTAAAAGATGACTAATCTAACCCTAAAGATTATTAAGTTCAAGGTTCTTTAGTTTTAAGTTGCATAATGAGAAAATGTTAGGCTTTGCTATTGTTCATGCTCTGATACCACCTGTGGCGTCCCCAGATTTTTCTAAAACTTAATCTGATGTGTGACGTCCAAATTGAAACCCTCACCTCAGCGAGAATCCCAATTTAAACATCCCACACGAGGCTAAGAAGAAGAAAATCAGAGGAATTCATAAGGAAACAATCAGTAGCACATGTACATGAACAATAATAAAACCATACACACATGTTCACCATTCAACATATAATTAAAACATGAATTGTTACAACATTTGATATTACATATTGAATAGCAACTTATACATATACATGTACTACATCTAAACTACAAGATCTTAAGACAATAGGTCCACCTGTACATCACCTCTCCACACAACTCTCACTATCCTAGATCTTCAAGAGCATAACCAAAACCTAAATAAAAGATTTCATGCTGTACACATCAGCACAATATTCAAGAATATTGTACTGAGTACGCCTACGTGTCTTTTATATACCTCTCATCATATCTTGGCAATAAGATAAAAGTAATACTTGGTAGTTATAAAGAAATATAAGAAAAGTGTATACTTGCACAAAGATATTCATCAAAAAAAGAGAACACATATTTTAAGCACATTTTCCATTATATCATTCATGCATTTACTACCTGAGAGTTGAATGCATTAAGGCCTTTATGATCTACTACCAAAGAGTTGGATCATTTCACAATGTGATCTACTACCAAAGAGTTGGATCACTTCCAAGTACTTTACTACCAAAGAGTTGAAGTACTTATTTCCTGCACTTTACTACCAAAGAGTTGAAGTGCTTAGATATAATGGAACAAATATATTATGTTTCATGTGTTCATAGAAATAAGTATGGAAAATCATGCAACATATTATACCAGAACAATCATTTCAATCAATACCATATGCCAAGTATTTTACTACTCATATAACACAAGCATATTGTATAATAAGCCAAGTAAGAGGTAATGACGTACCTTCCAAAGAGATAGATCATACTAATCACACATTACTGATGTCAACTATAAGCTTAGTCAAACCTGATCAAGACAAGACCATAAACTATCATCAGGTTCTCATCCTATTATATCTCATCTTAACCCTAATCATGTTCATATTAGGGTTTGCTTATCTCATTATGATAATCTCATGATTACTTGTATTCTTATCTTATGATTATCTCACTGATGTCATTTTCTAGATTACATCTCATTATCAAAGTTCATCATCTGAACATTAGGTTCCATATCCTTTTTGTGCACATATTTACCCTAGGTTACATCATTAACCTAGATTAGGGTTTTATAACATGTATTAAGATTCATCTTCATATAACATGGATTCTATTCATCTTTATGATCTCATAATTAAAACTAAGGTTCCATTTACTGATATGAGCTTACTCTATGAATTTCATCATTTATTGAGCATGTGTACATTTATTGCATTTTAATTAGGGTTAAAAGCCCTAATTATCCAAACAGAGCAAATTACATGATTTCGTACATCAACATGACCATAACTGATATCATATGCATTACAAACATAATTATGAATCTACTGACATGTTCTCATAATTTTAGAACATCGTTTGATATTTATTACTCATTAAACAAGAATTTTACCACTTACATGATATCGTCGATACTAATGCATCAAAAGCCAGATATTTTGCTTTAGTTGTTTTCTACTCATTGTTTTGAACATTTTGATACCTTGTATGTATTTTTCTGATGTGCGAGCTAATTTCTATGAATTATTGAAGATCTACATATTAACTAAAGATTTACCTTTTTCGTCCAATCGCCACACGCCACGTGGCAACTAGGGCTGCGGCCGGTTCTCCCTGGTTCGGCTCGGGTTGGTGAGTTCTGGGTTTGAACTATACCGGTCGGTTCACGTTGGGTTTGTCCCTGACTCAAACGCCTGCTCCCCTCCTCTCAGTTTCCTTCACTCGCGGTCTCGTGTGGACCTGGAACAGAGCTGCCATCGTGAAGAATGACTCTGGCGAGAAGCCAGCCATGCTTGATCCCTCCTCTCTATCCTCTGATGCTACTTCGAGGTTCGGGATCACCTACCAGAGATCCTCGGCTCCAGGGTTTCCCACTTGCTAAGCCGTAGCTCCATTTCCTGGAGCCGTCGGCAAGGGTCGTCGCCACGGTGGAAGAGAAAGGGGAAAACCCCCTCCATGAAGCCGCCGCCGCACAGCTTGTCTCTAGTGAGGAAAACGGCCACCCACTGTGGTTGACACCTCTGTGTGTCTCCCTATTCCTCTCTCGCTCTCATTCAATGTTGTCATCCATCCAGTTCTGGGCACGATCTGCTTCCATGGGAAAGGTTTCCGGCGAGCATTCAACCTTCGTTTCCCCTCACCCAGCTCCTTCTTTCTCAGCGCAGATCATGTGCTTGGGTTCTCCTTCTCGATTCTTTATCTGGTCGCTCGACGCTGACTTCCATCTGTGCCATCATCGTGTCGTGGATCAATGGCAAGGGACCTCATCTACAACTTCCAGATCCTAGCAACCAATCCATCTCCATGGTGGATCCTTCATCAGCATCGTTGGCAACTGGAGCTAGGGCTCGACATAGCTCCTTCTCACTCTTTCGTTCGGCACTATCAGTGCCAAGATATATCTCGTTCTCTCTGTTGTAGCCAGGACCAGATCCAATTTGTGGTAGTTGGTGCTCATATCCTCTCTTCCCTCACCTTCCATATTGCAGATTTGGGTGGAGAATCAGTACAATAGAGGAGTTAGGACTCCCTCTTCTCTGCTATGTAGGTTCTGAAAGACGGGTCTTTCCACTTCCTTGTGTAGCGGAAGGAAACTGCTATTTCCATTTTCTCCATATGGCCACGAACATGACGTGGGATGATGGGTTGGCTAGTGGTCGCTTCTAACCCCATGATCTCCCACCAGACACGAGATCGAGGACAAAGTTCACCTGTCAGGTCTAAAAGAAAGGTCAAGATCAACTCTCCTCAAAGTCGATCCGAGCTTCTAAAAGGAACGCCTAGTCCATGCACATTAGAAAGGGGTAGCATGACATCTCATTGGATTCAAGCCCTAGTTTTCAATCACAGACTCATTGTTTAGCTATACATCAAATACACATAATCTTATCATTTTTGAACTTCAAAATCATCTTATAGGAACATCCAATATTCCTGAAACTTTGAGCATATCATCCTAACCACTCAATAAAATTCCTCAAAAAGGCATTAAAAGAAAGATCTTAATCATTATATAAATCTCAATCAACATTCTAACTTTACTAAAACACTTGGAACTCTCATTATAACTCAAGATATGGATTCTAATATGTTATTGGAGATTTATGGATTTCAAAAATCCACTCCATCACATCCTACTCACCTTAAAAGAAATTTTGTCCTCAAAATTAAGCCAGAAAACCCACCTTATCACAATAATCCTATTTTACATAGTCGTGGTAAGCATATTGAAATCAGACACCAATTCTTGAGAGATCATATTTCTAAAAATAATATATCTCTCCATCATGTTGATACTAAAGAGCAATTAGCTGATATATACCAAACCTCTTCCTCTTGATCAATTTCAATATATTAGAAAGAGGTTACTTATGACTCCCTTAGAAATGTATTATTTGGTATATGTGCTCAAAATACTAATTTAATTTTATGTTATTTTTATCGCACAAGACTCTTGTAATGATTATTTGTCACAATAATTTATAATCATGCACAAGTACATAAACAAGCTCAAAACAATTCACCAAAACTACTCACACAGACACTTGTTTGGTCGAAATATGCTAGACCAAGATGATTCTCGGTTGACAAAATTGTCGACTGACTTCCACTCGGTGGAACCCTCAGCCGACAAGGTGTTGTTGAACCAATTTTTCTCTCTCAAAATTTTGCAAACCAATTTTTTTTGCAAAAAGGCCCCTTGCATGAGAAAATTCTTGACTGAACCCTCCAACTAACGATCACTTTTTCAAATTGCAACAGTCGACTGAACTAGCCGTTATGAGGACCATTAGAAGAGAGCTGTTGGGATCTCAGTCGACAAAAAGGTCGATCGAGTAGGTCACTAATTTTCTATAAATAGGACCCCAATCTACCCATTCTACTCACAATTCACTTGCTCTCTTCTCCACCTCCTCTCTAGTGATCCTTAGAGATATTATTCGGCAATACTCTTACACTCCCATCCCTAGTTCTTATTCCACCTCCACTTGTGTAAGATGGCCTCATCTTCCGCACGTGGTAGGAAGAAGCAAGTTGCGGCAAGAAAGGGAAGATAGGTCAATCCAGCTTTGAGCGTCATCAATGACATCACCTTCAACGACGTTGCTGCTGGAGAACACTGCCTCAAGCTCACCTCAAAGACTCCTCTTAATCAATGCCTGGTGGACACCAACAACTTTATCACAGTCCTTGATCTAACCGATCTCTTCAAGGTGCAAAAGTTGACAGAGTTTCTTGAACCATCATTCTGTTTCTGGTCCACCCAAGCCGTAAATGAGTTTTGTTCTAATCTTACTAGGGATTCCAATAACCCCTTCTCTTTAACTTCCATGGTTGATGGGTTAGGATTCTATTTTTCTAAAAAAGACATCCTCAAAATGTTAGATATAGATGAGGAGAAATATGGAGTTTTCATAGACTTAACCACCAGCAACCCTTTATCCAAACTCTCCACCAATGATAACACCATTAGCGTAGGAGATGTCAAAAGGGCCATTTTCCTTCCTAACACTTTATGTCATGAGAATAGGGGAACCCACTATGCAAAATCTCTCACCCCTGAAGCTAGGGTAGTAAATCTCATTATCTCCCACAACATCTACCCTAGAGCAAATAAAACTAAAATCCCACACTTTAGGATGTATCTAATCTATGCTATCCTAGACAATTTTCCAGTCAATTTCATTCACATTATCCTATCCAACATGTTTGAATTCACTGAAAATCCTCCCAATTCTGATTTTTTGTGTCAAATCATTCAATTTTTCCTTGACAAAAACCTAGAGGATCTCAACTACAAGTGTGATAGGCGTCCTCAAAAACTCACCGAACACACTGTAGATAAGATGGGCCTTAAATTTGGTCATAAGAGGGCTAGGACCGAAGGAGAGACATCCACCAAAGCCAATCCTCCACCTCCTATTTCTCATAGCTACTCCATAGAAAATCTAGCCAATGATGTGTGTTATGTCAAAGGGGCTACCTTTCACCTTGGGAGATAATTAGATTACAATCATCATGCCATTACCTACCTTAATCAAAGAATGCAAGCCTTGTCTTTAAATGTTCCCAACACATACCCATATACACTCTATACCAGGAGCCTCTATCATTTTAACCCTTCAATTAAATACACCCAAATCCCATATCCACCTTCACATGATCTTTCCCACACTCAATACTCACCTATGCAACTCCAGGACATTGCTGCCCACTTTAGGTTTGATAGGGTACCTACATTTTTGGAGGCATATTCTCTTACAAAGACAGGTGCACTTGATTGGCAAACACTTGTCAAGTATTATGGTGATGCTCCATTTCTTGGGAAAGATCGATCATGAAGTTGATGTGATCTTGCAATCCTTCAAATGATGTTATCCTATGTAGTGAGTAGTACTACTTATGCAATCTTTATAATGTTGTCAATATAATTGAGCTTGTTTGTGTTCACTTGAGCATGTTAGTAAAATCTATCTTGTATCTTTCATTGGACATTCTCTATCACTTTGATGTGTATCTTGTGTATCATATTGAGGGGGAGTATCTCATTCAGGGGGAGTAATATGATTATATTGCTGTATTGTTGAAATGACAAAGGGGGAGAAATAATATAAAATCAAAATAAATGAGTTTCAGGCTCTCTTGGCTTAACATTAATTGATGCTATGTTCCTTAAGAGATGGATACTATGTTCCATGTCTCTTTAGGAGAAATTAGCACACATTTTATGAAAACAAGAATATGTTCTTCATCTAAGGTAAATCTCAGGTATGAAACTCATCTCATTTAAATACCTTTTGATTATATTTTAGAAATGTTTGTCATCTTCAAAAAGGGGAAGATTGTTGGCTAAATTGGACATTAATATACCCTTTGTTTTGATAATGATAAACATTTCATTCTTGTGGATCTAACGTGTTACTTGAGTATTTCAGGGTTCAAAGAAATAAGGAAATCCTAACAAGTGGGAAGATGAAGATAAATGCAAATTGAAGATCAACACGCTTAACTATATAAATGCTCATGATTGTACTCAAATGTAAACACTTGTACAAAAATATAATGTACAAGTACTTAGACATCAAGTAAATCAAGCATTAGATCTTACTTACCCACTTATAACCCTTAGATAGATTTCCCCCAAAGTTAGAGTCACCCACACACATTGAAATGCACACTTAGTAGGTGATTCAAAAGTCTAGAAGAGGGACACCCTTGGTCAAAGAACTTGTCGACCGAGACACCATCAGTCGAAGTTTTTTTCAACCGAGAACCACCTCCATCAAAATTGTGATCACTGTTCAACAACTTACACAATTGTGCTCTAAATTAGCATTCGGTCAAAAATAACCTCGACCAAGTAAGCAACGGTCTAAAGCTTGCGACCATTAGAGTGAGTGGCTGGTAGTTGGGAGTTGAAAATAGATGTTGCAACACTTTTGCCTTAAACCCAGGCTCAGTCAAAGAAAACCTTGATTGGGACACAGTTCAGTCATCCAAATTGTCGATTGAGCAGGGTTCTAGATTGTTCTTTTCAAGCACAAACAATTAGCAATTCCTAGCCAACCAATGTATACCTAATGACTAGTTAAGCACTAAGAACACTCTAGACACTCCCTATAACGTCCCTAGACACTTGCAAACCATCCCTATATATAGGAGAGCCTTAGAACACCTAAAGCACCTAAGCTACACTTGAGTATTCACTATTGAGAGCAATAAAGCTAAGATTCACTTGTTGTCTTCCTCCTTGTGCTCTAGAAAGGTGTCCTATAGCTAGAATATCCTATCCACCACACATAGACACGTTCATCCTAAGTGGATAGGAGATTCTAATGCTTGATATAGGATCAAAGTGTTGTGCAACATTGTTGTATCCCTTGCTTCCAACCCCCCTTTATAGGTACAAGTTGAAATTGCTCCTTGGTTACTCCAAGATTGTGGAGGATGCTTGAGGGAGAACCGGTGAAGCTAATTCTTGAGGAGAAGGTTGCTATGAGAGGAACTTGAGATTACTTCAAGGAAGGCTGCTTCAAGGGAGGTTGAAGCTACTTCTAAAGGAAGGATATCTCAAGGTGGTGGAGCTACTTCTAGGAGGTGAAGGCTACTCCAAGGACTTGAAGTTACTTCAAGAAGTCTACTTCAAGGAGGTTGAGGCTACTTCAAGGATAAGGATACTTCAAGGATGTACAAGGTGATCATATTTTGTGTAACATCCTTATGAGGTAATAAAATAAATCACTTTCAAAATCCCAATTGGAAACAATTGGGTAGTGGATTGACTACCTTTGATTTCAAAGGTAGGAACCACTCTACATCCAAGTGTCTTCCTTTTTTCCTCCTCCTTATTTGGTTTGATTGTTTAATTAATTGTAAAGTTCCAAAAAGCTCTGTTCACCCCTCCTCTATATCTTTCAACAAAAACTACAAACCTACAACAACAAACACACAATCTACCAACATACAAGATCAATTCTCCAATTCCATTCTCATGAAATGTATAAATATAATTCTCATTGTTATCATTCATCTGCACATTCATTCACACACATGTATGTATGCATCATTCACATATGCACCAATTCCATTCTCATGATATGTAGAAATGCAAATCTCATTGTATTCATTAATATTCACATTCATTCACACATGTAAATATTCATCATTCACATATAGCACTAATAATTTACTCACATCAAATTTGAAGTTGCAAGAAGTCATAAGCACCATATGTATATAGATATGATGACATCAAAGTTTATAAAACTCATTCTTTATCGTAATCAAATTCAAAATTCACTACCTTAATGAAAGCTTGTGCCCATTTTTCTCATATCTCATTGAGCTCTTCTGTCGTATAGGGCTTTTTCGTGCCAAATAGTCGTAAAGAGATTGACATAAGTTTTTTTTTCACATTATCAAATGAGACTATTTAATTGTGATGATCAAGACTATATATAGATTACCTTATGTATATAATTGATGTCTAGTGCCCCATGTTTGACAAAAATGTCCATATACCACATCCCATAGTATGCACATGCCCAACCATTGTCTTGTACGTGGCATTATAAATTTACCACCATATAAAATGTTAATACATAAAAGTAAGCATAGTTGGTATAAATATGCATTGGAGTCAGGAAAACTACCTCAGCATTCTTCTGCCAACTCAACACTTTCTTTTTCTTATCCACCTTTCCACCAACCTTTTGTAATTCTTTCATAGCCTTATAAGTTAATGTTACACATTGAATTTCACTAGTAAATACTCATGTAATAATACATGTTAATAGATATAAAAATTTAATAACATAAATAATGCCTTTTTCATTTCGTGTCCCCCACTATCTACTTGGTCACCCTTAGGATCTAGATAATATGCATTTAGTGTTGTAGGGACAATAACCAACAACACCTAATGATTAGTCTTAAGTGAAAAGAAGGAAAACAAAATAAACTCAAAATACACAATGAAATTTAATTTTTAAGACAAAATTATAAGCAAAGTAACTAAACTTACTCAACATTGAACAAAGTGATAATCACACTCTTATTCACTTTACCAAAATATTTAAATGAGGTAGAGAAGTATTTGTCCATAGATACATGGTCTTTATATACAAGACTAATCAATGATGGAACTAGAAATGCCACATGGGGTAGTGTGAACTCTGTACTCACCCTATGTAAGAAGATGCAAAAAATATATTATGTATGCATTAATATATAATAAAATAGATGAACCATATATAAAATGAGGTATTTAGCCATAAGATCTCACCACATCCAAAGTTCTATCATAGACATATTCAACAAAGCATGATGAAACATCTCTGAAACATCTTACACAAATATACTAGTATCATGAGCTTGACCTACAACATCTAGTCTGTCCTTGGTATATAGTCACTAAACAAGTGAACGACCTAGTCCGTCCTTAAAAGGACATGACACTAGTAAAATTAGGGTATCCAAAACTCAATCCTCAAAGGTATAACCACATCTATCCTCAATCACATCTTATATATATTGAATCTGAATAATCTGAGATGATTGTTCTCCTACCAAGGTATGACCGTGGCCATCCTTGTGAACATGCATATACTCAACAATATACGACTCTGAGCTTCCATTAAAGGAGAACTCATTTCACTATCCAGCAAGTCTAGGCATTGGAATGGATCTATGGCCCAGGGAACTACATGATTATTGGTTTTACTTGATTAGTCAATGCTAATTGGATATCCTTTAATCGCATCAATCAAGCTACATACAAAAACATGGATAGATTACAACCTCAGAAGATATAAAACGTATGAAGTATAAAGTTTATCACATCATCTCATACATGAGTCCTTCCTCATCATTGTACCATCATAGGATATCAATCCTTGTCACATCATGATGAAGATTACACCTCAATTAGGGCACAAAGACATGTTCAAGGTCATAAGACCATTCACATCGTTCCCTACAAGAATGTCATTATTTTTCCATGCCTCATTAAGGCTCATCAACCATCACTACACATGTGACACATAAGATCGGCATAAAATTATTCATGAGGTATTAGGTACATAAGGCAACAAAATAGGATTACAATAATCATAGAGAGAGAAAGTATTCCATTGTCATACTAATCACACAAGAAGTTGTGTATCATCATTTCTTGCTTGCAATAGGATTAACATTACTAATAAGTACCTTACAACAATTTTAGATTTGTATTCATCCAAGGGAAAAGGTAAGACTATTAAATCATGCATGACCAAACACTAGAGAATTAAGGTTAATAAATCAAATCACCATAAATCATAAACCAAGAGACATAACTATCATGGACATAGACCTTCATTGACCGCATATGGTTAGGAGCCATATTAGCAACTTTTGAACCTAGATACACCACCTTCAACGACCTCTGAGGTTAACCCTCTTTGGTGACCACTAGGTTCAGGTGGCATCATCCACCACTAAAGACACAAGTATGGTGACTGAAGAAAATTAGGGTTCAACCCTTCATCGACTGCTGCAGATCCAAGGAATCAATGACCAATAAGGTTCCCAACCTTCAACGATCCTCATAGATCAAATATTGATGACTAAAGGAACATGGAATCATTGTCAACTGAAGAGAAATCATATTTTTTGGCGACTATACATGAATCAAAATTTAGCAACCAGTTTTACATTAGGATCCTTAGCGACCATTAAGTAGGTTAAATCTCATCGAACACAAAGATACAACAGGTTGATCATCACCATGAAACTAAAAAGCCATCAAGGTGCAACTCACAAGAAGAAGATCAAATTCAAAACCCTAAATAATGACCATCATGAGAGAAAACCAAACAATGATTAGAGAAAGAGAAAACCAACATTTCCACTCAAATGAATGCATCAAACTTCCATCACTAAAGAATGATTCATGCACGAAGATCAGAGTTCAACTAAGGAGAGTTATCTAATCAAGATCACTATGTAAACACAAACCTTTGATCACAATATCATCTTTCTACTTCTAACCACGTTTTTAGAGAAATATGAAGCACCTACAAGAAGAAAGTAAGCAATAACAGCAAATAAAGTTATATAACTCGCCTAAGAGTTGATGTAGAAACTCAAAATAGCAAAGTATCTTGAAGAAGAAAAGGAGAGGAAACCCTAGCTTGAGCACTCCTATCATCCAAGCATGATCCACCTTCAAGAAAGAAGCAAACCCTAGGTCAAGGAAGAAAGAAAGAGAGAAAAATTCTAGGTATAAAGGCAAAGAAGAGATCTTCTTTAAGATCTAACTCACATCCAAAATAGACTAAATTCTAGGTATAAAGGCAAAGAAGAGATCTTCTTCAAGACAAAACTCATATCAAGATCTAACCCTATTATATATATATGCATAGCTAGCTCAACCAACATCCAAAATAGACTAAACTCACAGGATATCAACGCACATCACAAAGTTATTTTAAGGTTTTAAGCATCTAATTATGATAAGAAAGGATGTTCAACCAAAAAGTAAGGTCAGGGGTCTTACAACCATAAACCCCTAATAAGGATTTTGCCCCAGAAATCCTACACGAACAAAGAAGGGTACTTCTGACGCATCTCATCTTCTAACTCCCACGTGGCTTCCTCCACACCACAATAGTGACACAAAATCTTAACCAAAACTATATCCTTATTCTTCAACTTCTTCACCCTACTATCCAAGAGCAACACATGAACCTCAACATATGACACATCCTCCTCTAATTCAACCTCCATTGGTTGTATCATCATTTTTTTTATTAGGGTGACATTCCCTCAACATGGAAACATGGAAGACATTATGCAACATGTGCAACTCTGGTGGTAACTCCAGTTTGTATGCCACCTTCCCAACACGTGCCACAATAGGGTATGGTATCATAAACATGGGAGCCGACTTACCCTTCTTACCAAACCTCAACAAACCTTTCCAAGGGGAAACATTGAGACACATCTTATCTCCCAATTGAAACTCCAAAGGTCGATGATGGTGATCAACATAAGACTTTTGTCTATTATAGGCTACCTTCAATTGTTGTTGTATCACTTTGATCTTGTCTATAGTCTGATGCTTTAGCTCAGGACCCAAAAGCTAACACTCACCTATCTCATACCAACAAAGTAGTGATTGAAAATGCCTCCCATATAAGGCTTCATATGGTGCCATTTCTATGCTCCTATAATAACTATTGTTATAGGAAAACTCTATCAAACTCAGGTGCACATACTAACTGGCAAGAAACTGCAAAACACATGCCCTCAAAAGATATTCCAACGTCTAAATGGTCCTTTCCGACTGATCATCTATCTGTGGGTAAATGTTGTGTTGAACCTAAACTGTGTTCCCATGGATGTATGCACTTGTTCCCAGAAATGACTGGTAAACTTTAGACCTCTGTCAGAAACTATGGTAACTTGAATACCATGCAACCAAAATATCTCATAAACATATATTTGTGCCAACTTCTCTATTTTATTTATCGTCTTGACTGGTAAGAAGTGAACTGACTTGGTCAACCTATCAACTATCACCCAAATGGATTCATGACCTTTATCTATCCTAGGAATACCAACCACAAATTCCATAGTTATATGATCCCATTTCCATTGCAGTATTGGTAGATGCTATAATGTTCCAACCGACTTCTAATGCTCATCCTTGAACTACTAACAAGTTGGACATCTAGTCACGAACTCTGCCACATCCTGCTTCAAACCAAGCCACCAATACATGTCCTTCAAGTTATGGTACATCTTGGTACTGCCATGATGCATCGTGTACCTAGAGAAATGAGCCTCCTTAAGTACCATCTTCCTCAAACCATCAACATCTGCAACCACTGTCCGGTTGTTGAAACAAATTATCTCATCCTCTAACTCATGAAAACCATCATACTTCTCACTGCCAAACTTTGCCTGAATATTCTATATCATGATATCATTCTTCTAAGCATCCCCAATCTTCTGCATCAAGGTAGGTTTCACCTACAATTGTGCTAATAAGCCTGCCAAAAGAGAAACCTCCAACTGAACATTCATCTGACGCAATGGCACTAACATGTCACGCTTGTGGCATACCAAAGCACATAACTGAGCTTTATCTACAGATGATGATGGAGATGACTTCCTTCTCAAAATATCCTCCACCATGTCTGCCTTCCCTTGATGGTAGTCTATTGTGCAATCATAGTCTTTGATCAACTCCATCCATTTCCTCTTCCGTATGTTCAACTCTTGCTTCGAGAAGATGTACTGAAGGTTCTTATGGTTGGTGAAGATATGACACTTCTCTCCATACAGGTAGTGTCTCCAAATATTCAAGGCATGGACTACATGAAAGCTCTAGACCATGTCTCAGGTAGTTCTCCTCATGTTTCTTAAACTGTTGCAAAGAAAAAGAAATCACATTCTTGTTCAACATCAATACACATCCCAAACCATTCTTCAAAGCATCATAAAAGATGATGTAGCCTTTCCCATGATCTGGGAAGACTAATAATGGAGAATTGGTCAACTTATCCTTATACAACTAGAAGGAACACTAACACTTGTCATACTAGACATAAGGAACAAATTTCCTTGTCATCTTGGTTAGGGGTAACACTACAACACTAAAATTCTTGATGAATCTCCTATAGTAGCCTGCCAAATCTAGGAAACTTCAAAACTCTACTGGTGTCTTGGGCTATTCCCATTCCATCACTGACCATACTTTCATTGGGTCTAAACAAACTCCCTTATCAGATATGAGGTGACCCAAAAAAGATACTGTTATCAACCAGAACTCGCACTTGCTAAACTTTACAAACAACTTGTGCTTCCTCAACAACATCAATGACAAGAGAAGGTATTGCTCATACTTATGAATATCCCTAGAGTATATCAACATATCATCTATGAACACCACCACAAACTGATCGAGATACACTCTAAACATTGTTCATCATATCCGTGAAAGATGTTGGTGCATTGGTCAACCCTAATAGCATAACCACAAACTCGTAGTGACCATACTGTGACGTCCTCAGATTTTCTAAAACTTAATCTAATGTGTGATGTCCAAATTGAAACCCTCACCTCAACAAGAATCCAATTTAAACATCACACACTAGGCTAAGAAAGAGAAAATCAAGGGAGTCAGAAGGAAATAATAGTATCACATGCGCATGAATAATAATAAAACCATACAACACATGTTCACCATTCAACATATAATTACATGATGAATTGTTACAACATTTGATATTACACATTGAACAACAAACATCAACATATACATGTACTACCACTAAGCAATATGATCTTAAGACAACATGTCCACCTATACATCAGCTCGCCACACAACTCTCATCTATCTTGGATCTTTAAGATAACATGTCCACAACCTAAACAAAAGATTACATGTGGTACACATCAACACAATATTCAAGAATATTGTACTGAGTACTCCTACGTGTATTTTATATACCTCTCATCATATCTTGGCAATAAGATAAAACTAATACTTGGCAGTTATAAAGAAATATAAGAAAATCATATACTTGCACTAAGATGGTCATTAACAAAAGAGAACACATATTTTAAGCACATTTTCCATTATATCATCCATGCATTTACTACCTGAGAGTTGAATGCATTAAGGCCTTTATGATCTACTACCAAAGAGTTGGATCACTTCCAAGTACTTTACTACCAAAGAGTTGAAGCACTTACTTTCCAACACTTTACTACCAAAGAGTTGAAGTGCTTGGATATAATGGAACATATATATTATGTTTCATTATTCATAGCAATAAGTATGTAAAATCAAGCAACATATCATACAAGAACAATCATTTCATCCAATATCATATGCCAAGTATTTTACTACACATATAACACAAGCATATTGCATAATAAGCCAACTAAGAGGTAATGGCATACCTTGATCAAGAAAGACAAACCTAATCACACATATCCCTAATATCAACTATATCCTTGGTCAAACCTGATTAAGACAATACCATGTACTATCATCAGATTCTCATCATCTTACATCTCATCTTAACCCTAATCGTGTCCATTAGGGTTTCACTTAGTCATTGGGGTATATTATTTGTATTTTTATGATAACCAGGCTAATTACTATGATTTATCTAAGATATATATATTTATGGGAATTTCATACCTTTCTGGCCAATAGGAGTCTACCATGTGGCTCCAGGGCTTGCCGCTCATGCCTCCTGGCTCAGGTTGAGTCGGCAGTTTACTAGATTTGGTTCAATACGAATGGACTGGGTCGGTCAGTTCTCGACGATGGACCCGGTTCATGTTGGTCTTGGGTTTGGTTTAGAGGGCCGGTTTCCCTTCTCGCTTCCTTACGATCTTCATGATCTCCTGGTCTGTAGCGATGAGTCTACATGTGTGGGTTCTCTCCCACCCAAGCTGTTACTGCAGGGAAGACCTCTGGTGGTTAGCAGCTGCCCTATACTTCACCCTCGTGACTCTACTGATGCTTCATCCTCTCCACGTCACGTGCTAGTCTTCCAGAGTCACAACGAGACTCTATTCATGAGGGCCGCCTCTGTTAGGTTCTCCTCTGGTGAGGATCTCAACCGCTCCATCATCCAGCGAGCGCTGCCTTTCTTGGACCTCTAGTGACCAAGCAAGTGACACCGACTACTACTCGATCTCTTCTTCATGCCTCCGGACAAAGGCATCCTTGGTTCGCGTAGTAGGGCTCTTTCTCCAGATCATGATCCTTGATCTCTCTCTTGACACAAGTGTGCACCCATAGAGACTGAGCTAACCTCTAGCGTGGGATCAACATCGTATTGGTATCACCGAGATCACACTGCCTCTGTGTTATTGTGATATGTGAGCAATGAAGACTGATCGTCTCCTCCTCGTTCTTCTTAACTCCTCTGTTGGCTCTTCCATGCGGCTTTGCGTGAACAAGAGCCTATCTGATACCCACTTGTGAGTCCATCGTGAGGCTTGATTCTGGCCACCGTGATCCTCCTCACGGTCGTAGCTGCTGGCAACAAAGAGACAATAGTGTGGGGAGGTCTCGTTCTCTCACTCTCCAACTACCTCACACCTAAAAAGAATGTCTGACTGTAGGTCTCAATCATCCAAGGAAAAAGAGTTCCCCGTCCTTATCACACCATGACTAACGATTGTGGTTTCATGGGGAATCACTTGCCTCATCTCGTCAAGCACATAACCACAAGGTGGGGGACATGACCAATAATTCGATTCTACTCATACACATTGTTTAGACAAGGCCATGTAGTGAATCCATGACACCTCAAGCCAGGGGGAGCGTGAGACTAGATACTATCAAAACTTAGGCAGAAAGGATGAATCTTAGCCATAAATACATCCACATGTTGAATATTTCACAAACTTTAAACCTCTATAGCTTCTGTTTGGATGGTCTAATGATCACTGAATTTTGACCATAGTTTCATAATCACTTAAGCTACATTCTCTTAAATTTTGGTGCCAAAATATCATTACTTGACCCATCAAATATATACCTCAAAATGGCACATACTTAGGGGAAAAGACATAATATCGACAACAAAAGACTTTCAACATCCATTTTATTCCAAAATCTTGGAACCCTTGGTAATAACCACAAGAATAAACTCAATTGTCATTAACTGTTCAAAGATCCAAAAGTTCACTTCATCACATCCTACACACCTTAAAAGAAATTTCATCCTCAAAATTAAGACAACAAATCCAGTCTATCACATCATATACATCTATAAAGAAATTTCATCCTCAAAATTAAGCCATTCACATACTCCAAGAAAAACCAAAAGGTCTTCATCTACATGAAGGAACCACTCTAGGTGCAACATCTCATGAACAATATGTCTAGTGCATACATGTACCACTCCTAAAAGGTTTAAAAGCATCTTGGGTGCACGATCACTTCATACAAGGTTGAAGCAGGGGTTAAGAAATTATATTTATGTCATGACATGTTTCATTAATATGATCTTATTTCATTTCTAATAATAAACTACAACATTTACTAGTGATTTCATCACAGGATTAACCAACAATATCACATTATCATCATTATTCATGTATATGGTTAACCATTTATGCACTTATATCTATTAAACCATCTCTAGGTTTCCATCATATCATGTCAATATATCACGTCTCAAGATTAGATCACATCCTTACATATATATTATATCATGGTTGTGCTAAACAAACTTATGTGAGTGGCTTATCAAACATATCTCAAAGCTTTATCTGGCCCAATCGAGGTCTTAACCCTTACCATGAGGGTAGTGTCATGCTCACTCTCTCTGAGCTAACTCATTTTTATGATTATCTCATATGCATATACTTTATTTTTCCTCTATGATCTAGGGTTATTAGGTCTACCTCATTGGCACTAATGATCAACTTCACAAGCTCTAGCCACATAAGAACAAACCAAAACATGGTATGACATTCTCTTCATAGGTCTTTACCCATGGGACATGCTTACCCAAAACTCTCTCTATATAAACACCACTAGAGTCCTACATGGGGAACCACCAATTTGAGCATGAGGCTTCATAGAAACCAACATAGTTACCTCCTCTAGGGTCTTGGGACTCTCTCTCCCTCACCCAGATGGTAGGTACTCATATTTCCTTATTCACATATGCATACATAACTAGCCTCTCTCTGACTCTAGGGTTCAAGAATCTATAGGGATCATGCATTAAGAAACTCAACTCATTCACTCATGAGTAGTCTAGTTTAGGACATATCATATCACATATTTCTCATAATTCTCATATCGTGGAGTTTAGGTTCTTTGACCTTCTCCCTATGGGTCTCACTCTCTTTGGAGGTAACCCTAACTGGACCTAACACTAGAGGTCCTCCTTTGTAAAATATATTCAGGCTCTTGCCGATTCACATCCTTATCTCAGCTTAGCTTATCTTATCTCATAAAAGCCTAGTTACTTGCATCATCAAAACTCATCTTGCATCCTCAAGACTAAACTTAAGTTCTAAAAGAAAAACATATACCATCATAGACTGTCTTATCTCATCTTTATAAGACTTAAATCATCATCAAATCTTATTTTATCTATTGCATCTATCATATATTCCAAACAAGGCTCTAGACATCTAATCTAGAACTACTCTCTCTTCTAGACTGATGTCATTCACTTTCACTTAGGTTACATGAACACCTCCTATTCATACATGTGTGGGGACACATTTTTGTAATACTTACATATAATAAAATATGATATAGTTTTTCTCTGATAAAACAAGCGTCAGAGAAAACTATCGAGGTTCGATTTGATTGGAATCAAAAACCAAATCCAGAAAATGAGTGTCCCACACATTGTAGAGAGTACAGTGCCATAAAAACTAGTGGTTTCTCTACCCATGAAGTACGTCATTTCCAAATAATGCAACATCCCATACCGCTACACTATAAGGAAAGAACAACATCTAGGGACCTGTTATACAACAAGCACCAGTCCAGACCTAGTTCTCAGACATCTAGGTGCTAACCTAGAGGTTAGGTCAGATCTAGTCTCTAAAATATGACTAATCTAACCCTAAAAGATTTAAGTGTAAGGTTCTTTAGTTTTGAGTTGCATAGTGAGAAAATGTCAGGCTTTGCTATTGTTCATGCTCTGATACCACTTGTGATGTCCCCAGATTATCTAAAACTTAATCTGATGTGTGACGTCCAAATTGAAACCCTCACCTCAGTGAGAATCCCAATTTAAACATCACACACTAGGCTAAGAAAGAGAAAATCAAGGGAGTCCAAAGGAAACAATAGTAGTACATGTACATGAACAATAAAAAAACCATACAACACATGTTCACCATTCAACATATAATTACATAATGAATTGTTACAACATTTGATATTACACATTGAACAACAAACATCTACATATACATGTACTACCACTAAGCAACATGATCTTAAGACAATAGGTCCACCTATACATCAGCTCACCACACAACTCTCATCTATCTTGGATCTTTAAGATAACATGCCCACAACCTAAACAAAAGATTACATGTGGTACACGTCAGCACAATATTCAAGAATATTATACTGAGTATGCCTACATGTCTTTTATATACCTCTCATCATATATTGGCAATAAGATAAAACTAATGCTTGGCAGTTATAAAGAAATATAAGAAAATCATATACTTGAACAAAGATGGTCATTAACAAAAGAGAACACATATTTTAAGCACATTTTCCATTATATCATCCATGCATTTACTACCTGAAAGTTGAATGCATTAATGCCTTTATGATCTACTACCAAAGAGTTGGATCATTTCACAATGTGATCCACTACCAAAGAGTTGGATCACTTCCAAGTACTTTTACTACCAAAGAGTTGAAGCACTTACTTTCTAGCAGTTTACTACCAAAGAGTTGAAGTGCTTGGATATAATGTAATGTATATATATATTATGTTTCATGTGTTCATAGCAATAAGTATGGACAATCAAGAAACATTTCATACAAGAACAATCATTTCATCCAATATCATATGCCAAGTATTTTACTACACATATAACACAAGCATATTGCATAATAAACCAAGTAAGAGGTAATGGTGTACCTTGATCAAGAAAGACAAACCTAATCACACATATCCCTGGTATCAACTATATCCTTGGTCAAACTGATTAAGACAAGACCATGTACTATCATTAGATTCTCATCATCTTACATCTCATCTTAACCCTAATTTTGTCCATTAGGGTTTCACTTAGTCATTGGGGTATATTATTTGTATTTTTATGATAACCAGGCTAATTACTACGATTTATCTAAGATAAATATATTTTTGGGAATTTCATACCTTTTTTGCCAATAGGAGTCTTCCATGTGGCTCCATGGCTTGCAGCTCACGCCTCCTGGGCTCAGGTTGAGCTGGCAGTTTACTAGATTTGGTTCAGCATGAATGGACTAGGCCGATTAGTTCTCAATGATGGACTCGATTCACGTTGGTCTTGGGTTTGGTTTGGAGGGCCATTTTCTCTTCTCGCTTCCTCACAATCTTTGTGATCTCTAGATCCATATTGATGTGTCTGTGTGCGTGGGTTCTCTCCCACCCAAGCCGCCACTATAGGAAAGGCCTCTGGTGGTTAGCGGCCACCCTATACTTCACCCTCGCACCTCTGTCAGTGCTTCGTCCTCTCCGTGTCATGTGCTAGTCTGCTAAACTAACAGCGAGACTCTATTAATGAGGGCTGCCTCTGTCAGGTTCTCCTCCAGTGAGGATCTAAACCACTCCATCATCTAGTGAGCACCGCCTTGCTTGGACCTCCGGTGACCAAGCAAGTGACACTGACTCCTACTCGATCTCTACTTCATGCCACCAGACAAGGGCATCCTTGGTTCTCATAGAAGGGCTCCTTCTCTGGATCGTGATCCCTGATCTCGTGCTTGATACGAGCATGCACCCGCAGAGGTTGGGCTAACCTCCAGCGTATTGGTATCCCTAAGGTCATGCCGCCTCCGTGTTGTTGTGATATGTGAGCAACGACGACTAATCGTCTCCACCTCATTCTGCTTAACGCCTCTGTTGGCTCCTCCATGCGGCTTCACATGAACTAGAGCCTATCCGACGCCTGCTTGTGAGTCCATCATGAGGCTTGATTCTGGCTGTCGTGATCCTCCTCACAGTCGTAGTTGCTGGCAATGGAGAGACAGTGGTGTGGGGAGGTCTTGTTCTCTCTCTCTACAACTACCTCATGCCTAAAAAGAACATCTGACTGTAGGTCTCGGTCATCCAAGGAAAAAGAGTTCCCCATCCTTATCACACCACGACAGACGATCGTGGTTTCATGGGGAATCACTTGCTTCATCTCATCAAGTATATAATTGCAAGGTGGGGGACACGGCCAATAGTCTGATTCTACTCATACACATCATTTAGACAAGGCCACATATTGAATCCATGACACCTCAAGCCAAGGGGAGCGTGAGACTGGATACTATCAAAACTTAGGTAGAAAGGATGAACCTTAGCCTTAAATACATCAACATATTAAATATTTCACAAACTTTAAACCTCTATAGCCTCTGTTTGGATGGTCTAATGATCATTGAATTTTGACCATTGTTTCATAATCACTTAAGCTACATTATCTTAAATTTTGGTGCCAAAATATCATTACTTGACCCATAAAATATATACCTCAAAATGGCACATACTTAGGGGAAAAGACATAATATCGACAACAAAAGACTTTCAACATCCATTTTATTCCAAAATATTGGAACCCTTGGTAATAACCACAAGAATAAACTCAATTGTCATTAGCTACTCAAAGATCCAAAAGTTTACTTCACACATCCTACACATCTTAAAAGAAATTTTGTCCTCAGAATTAAGCCAACAAATCCAGTCCATCACACATACCTAGTCCTGAAAGTTGTCTTAGGTATGCCATCCACCTTGATCCTTAGTTGGTGATATACTAACCTCAGATCTATCTTCAAGAACATGTAGCACCTCTCAATTGATCAAACATATCATCTATCCTTGGCAACATGTACATTTCTTGACCGTGGCCTATTGAAAATGTGATTGAGTGATTACTGACTAATTGCAAGAACTAAAACTAAATTAACGAAGTTGTGATCAAATATGGAGTGGATTCCCTAGGAATATAGTTTCACCATGGTTTATAGTGCAAATGACATTACTTATCAATATTTAGTTCTCCTACCCCCTGAGAAAGGAACCTGTAGAAATAATTACCAGCTCTCATAGCACAATTCACTACCTAATCTAATACAAACCCCACTGTCATAGTGATTTAATTATAGATAGGAGCTTTAACAATTCATATGGGCTCTACCCTTCATAGTCGTAATCCCTCTCTCGAGGTGCGGTGTAGGATATGTAAATATGTGACTTATCCAACCCTTAGTTCCTCTTTCAAAGCAATTAAAGGTCTAAGAAATCAACTATGGTGATCAAGCATAGATAATTTGTTAAGCAATCACATATTTTTGTCCAAAAATTAGGAGAAACATATATATTAACTCATAGTAACAAATACAGCACAAACCGGGCTACTCCCAGATCCTAAGAAATTAGGGGATTTGCCCTACATGATTGCAATTGCCATACAAATATATGGAGAACGGAAGGATGAGGAAACATTAAAGAATCAATGAAAACCCCTAGAGAAGATGATCCAGATGACTCCCTCCGATGAACGTGGTGATTTCCTATCTTTCGGCTACAAATATGTCCACCGGGAGTGCTCGAATTGTCTACAATGTAGCTTTCTCCTCTCCTTTCTCTTCTTATGACACTTCCTTGACATACAATGATTAGCAACATGATGATTAGGTCTATCCAAAATACTCCCTAGTCATAGGTTTGACTCAGGGTGTCATTAAGTCATGGATGTAGGATTAATCATCATCTTTAATGTCGTCTGATTATGACAAGTCAGTACCACCAATGAGATGGTGGTGGAACTGAGTCCTTTCCTGGGTCACAACTCCATGTGAGTGTTGTTACTATCGACAATGGTGTCGATAGCAATGAGTTCCTCCCTAACATCTCCTGATGAGTTTTCCAGGTACAAATCATTACCACTAACTTGAGGTTGGTGGCACTGAACCACTTCAGTTGCATTACTATTGATCAAGTTGGTGGCACTGATTCTTCTGTCGGTACCACAACATCGATTCTTATGTTGGTATCATCAAGCATCTTTGACTCATGCGCGTTCTTTTTTATCAATTGTCGATAGCACCGAGCTGATCCAAGACATGTCAATTGACCTAAAATTCAATAAAGAAGAACATAAGTCCCATAAATTATCATATATCAATGTGAAACAATTGAAGTAAACACTATTTGATGCAAATGTAAGTCTCATGCCAATAATGATAAACCATGCACAAATAATATCAAAATGAGCAAATCTTCACAAAATACATAATAAAATAGCCTGTGAAAAGTGATTAATATTCAGTGCATCATGTTTCATTCAGATTATAACTATGGAAGTGTCGGATGATGTGAACTGATGACAATTCAGTTATAGATAAACCCACTGGAGGGGGTTGCTATTTATGTTGGTCGATGGCTTGCATTGTGAAGTCTTTGACCACTAAAATAATCAACCGATGAAGGATAAGATTGATAAAAATCTTAGCCAAAATCAATCGATGAAATATCACCACTCTTGTTCTAGTGTGTAGATAACAAAGCTTAAACCTCCCATGAAAACCAAATTATTCAACCAAAACCTTATAGATTAACATAAAACTATGGAAAACTAATTGGAAGTTAATGCTAAAGTAAAATGAACATAAACATGCAAGACCAAGCTTGAAAACATAGCTAAAACTAGGATGAATATGTATTCATTACTACTATAAGATGATTAGGTAATCACATTACAAAATTAATTAAAGCAGAACTCACCTTCACACACTTGAATTCATGCTGTTGAAAATTCTAGGTGTAAAAGGAAGTTGAAGGAGATGTTTATCAATTTTTTCTTACTACAAAATCTATTGTTGTAAATGAATATATATTTTAATAAAACAATTCATCTACCATTTACATTTTCATTCATTTTAATTTACATGCTAGTTGCTAATTTTCCCTAGAATAACAAATTCTATTGAAAATTGGACAAAAATCTTGTTTGAATGAGAATCGCCATAGAATATGGGAATGAATGTATGTATTATAGTAAAGAGGTATGAATGAGTGTTACATGAAGATCTACATGTTTCATAATGAATATGGTTCTTAAATATGTGTTATAGTAAAGAGGATTGGATGAGTCTTACTTGACAATCTATATTTTTCATATTGAAGATGATATAAAGTTGCATTTCTCGTGATGCCTTTCTGACGTGCCTTAAACATGGGTACAAGAATGGAGTCATGTCTAGATTATCGGACTTTTAAAATTATAGTACTTGAATGTTTAAGACGCCTACAACTAGCACAGGGTCGAACACATGGATAGGAAGAATGGCGCTTTGGAACTCAAGTTTTACTTGTCTAAGCACATCAAAAGGGGTAGAAAGGTAGAGTTGTTGTAATACGAAAGAATCACAAGGAATTAAACTAAAAGCCTATCTCCAAGGGGAGTTACCAGAAAGATTAAAGTTTTAGGGTGAATAGTTTTTATAGAGGTTTTGTATATCAAAAACTGAGGAAGTAAAGCCATTGTTATGGTAAAGTACGAAGGAAGAAAACTTAAGCATAACAGGCGGCAGTGGAAAACACCCAACATTCTCTTCTCTCAGAGAGGATGTCTCTAACCATGTACCAATTCCCTCTCTCAAGGGTAGTCGACATAGACTAGAGTGGTGAGATAAGTTGGGGTAGCCCTAATCCTGGGTACTCTCATACACCCAGATTAGACCAAACAATAGAGTTGAGACTTCCCTCTCTCAAGGGAGTCCAACCGAGAAACACGATTCGATAGCTAGTCAAAAGAACGATCCAACAGAAGAGACTAGAGTTTAGATGCTATAAACAAATCATCCAACAAAAAGGAACCATACACAGAACAATATGAGATAAACTCCACAGATTCCAATAAGCTTAGATATATGCAAAGGTTTTAGTTACAATTCATAAGTAAATGAAAGTAAAATGCTAAAAAAGGGAAGATAGGTGTCAACCTCCTTGATGTAGGAGGTCGATGTACAACAGTGGATCCCTAAGGTGTGGCTAACCTGGTACCGAGTAGGAGCCCTATCAGGATACGTTCGTGTCGAGCTCTTGACTGTGTCGGGTCTTGAGCCGCTATGGGTAAGGGCATATCAGGAAAGGACTCCCTACCCGATATGGCCGTGTCAGGCAGCCAGCCCTGTCGAGCGGTACACCATGATGGGTAGTCCATATCGGGTTCGGTGTCGTGTGTGTAATACACGTGTCGGGTTATCATCACTTAGGTTCTCAGGTTCCTTGTATCGGGGGTAGAAGGGCGAGCCATCTTGGGTTGAGGCCCAGCTAGGAATCCGACACGTGAAGGTGGCCCAAACAACTATATTGTGCTAGTGCGGCTACTGGGATGAGAATCTAAGTGAACTCCTCCTGCCCCTCTCAGTTTGGGGGTGTGCTCACCTAGTATCGCCCGACATGCTTGGGAACTCTACACACTAGCTCCTTTTTGCTCTCGAAGTTAGCTCTTGTAGGGTTCCAACTCATCCCATCGAAGTCCTATAGCTGCTATTTATAGGCAGCAGCTAGTAGGAATTGTGGCTTGGGTTGGGCCACGTGTCCTTCTTCTGCCCCGTTAATGTATCTTCGGGAGAGGGCTGATACGTCTATCGCCTGGAACACCTAGGAGGGTCGTTGTGTGTCGGGGTTGTGAGTAAATCACACTTGATCATGTCAGGTTGGCTCTAGCGGGCTGTTGTACTGAGCGGTGGCCGTGTGATGGACCACGTTGACCGACATATAGTGGCGGGAAAAGCTCTGTCTCGGGTAAGTAGTGTGCTATCTGTCAGAGTCTCCTTGCGTGACACGCCTGTGTCGGGTTGCTGCCATATCGGGCAGTGACCGTGACAGGTAAGTGGCATGTCACCTCGCATTGCTCACTGGGCCGGGACAGGTCAGTTGTTGCAGATGAGCTGAGAAGGGCCCATTAAGATTCTTTTCATTGGAAAATAAGAGAAACTTTTGCAAAAGATAGGAAATATTATCAGGAGCATAGTGGGGATTATTTCTATACAGAAAATAGGATAAAATGGAGAGGAAGTCAGTTTAGGAGGCAGTTTTGATAGTAAAATATAAGCTCTAGCAACCCTAAAATGGCTATATCAACTCCCCCAAACTTAGCATTTTGATTGTCCTCAATCAATCTGTATCTACTTTGAATTTTTGTTTGTGATACTTCTTCAAAACCAGACGTAGTCTTCAGACAAGGGGTTAAAAGAATTTTTGAGATGTCCTGAGGAAAATTACGTCTAAAACAAGCAATGAACTTTTATTTTTCTTGCCTTATTTAAGCACACATTTTCTCTTCAGCTTCAGCAAGACTTTTGGTGCATGGTTTTGAAGTTAGCTTTCACACAAAATAGCTTGGGAGCAGAAGGTGGGATTTTTTTTTGGGGGGGGGGGCTTAAGGCTTTTTGGGTTTTTCTTATTTCCCATCAGTCCATCCAGGTAAGGGTCCGTTAACGGGAAAGTGGTCCCTGCAGTCCAAGCCAGTTGGCTTTAGAGCAATGATTTAACATCCTACATACCACTGCCCCGGATCTCTCATGCCTAAAGATGGGTACCATTGGAAATACAAGTGTGGGATTTTTTTTGTCACAACTCTCATGCTTTTATTTGCTCTCATAAGGCTTTCCTCTCTTTTTGGGATTTTGGTGGGTATGGAAAAGAAAAGAAGTTTACTGTTTGGGCAGCTTTTTCCTTCACATGCACATCTCTTAGCTGTTGCAAGATTATTTTTCAAAGTTGGCATAGAAAAGTTATAGACTTTGTCATTTGAGACTGCATTTTCAAAAGAGAAAAATAGAAATCTGCACAACCTTAGATACAAAGAGAACGAATTGAAAGAAGTTGTACCAATTTTTTTTACTATAGAGAGTGTTGTACAATTTTTGAAAGACGAGTAGTTGTGTGTATAGCTTTATATAAATCATGTATGCCTATGTACACAAAGTATGGTAAGAAAAAGAAAAAAGGAAAAAAGGGAAAAAATTTGAGTACCTCCCTCACTGATACTATGCAGTACCCCCCCAAACTTACTCCACACTCTATCCCCAAAGTTGTGAGATGAATAGGAAAAGATAAGCATAGATCAGTGAGGGTTCAACAGTGGCGGGCTCCCTAAGAAGATAAGATTTCCATAATGTACTCCCCACATTGGTTGTGGTAGGCTACGTTGTGGAGCTTATCTGGCATCTTCTTAAGGGCCACCATGTTGTGAATCCAATGTAGCACGTAGATGCCACAATCATTTGATTGTGGGACTTGTTGTTGACTACGGTGGCAGAATTGAAGATCGTGCCATTCAGCCGTCAGGTTCTATAGATATGGCTTGATCAAAGATGCCACCTTGAGATAGTATTTCCTTACTAAGCGCTCAAGGAATGTCACTGACGTGGTTGTACACTCCGTCAGGTTGTTGCTATTGGCATCAGAGCTGTTATAGAAGAAATCGACGCACAGACGGGTGTACACCATCAGGAGCATCCAGTGGTTGTCATGCAGAATAGGTGAGAAGATGAGGCACGGAAGACACTTCTTCAAGTGTAGTTGGAACAGTTGGCATGCTCCTAATTCATCAGCAAGGCATAAATCTTCGAACAACATCAAATGGGCGATGTGAGCGTGTTCAAACTTCTCTTGTAGGATCGGGATGTAAGCTAATACCACCGTCATTGCTAGACATCCTCCTGTCTTGACTAAGTCCCGCAGGTCGTCGAGCGGGACCACAATGTTGTCCTTTTCATAAATGACATCTTAAGTATTTGAATCAGCAAGTCTGAGAAGGATTTCATTGACTTGTTCTTGAGATAGGGAATTGCATGTGAACCAGTCAAAGTTGCTGATTAGAGACTCAGAGATGGTAGGCGAAGCAGACTCGCCTTCCAGAGCTTCACCTTCAATAGAGAGTGCAGCTCGCAAGTTCTCTATCTTCTTGCCTTCCCCGTAGACGTCAGGGGCTTTATGGACTTCTTTTCTTGGGGGGATGTCAGGCTGAGAGGATTCAGGTTCTGTATCTGACTCCAGCAGCTCCTCTAGAAGATCTGTGTCTCAGTAGTAGCACTTGTCCTTGATCAGCAACAGTGCATACATGCTTCTTAGCTGATAGAAGTTTGGCCTTGGAGCTTCCTTATGTATCCAAAGATGTTCAGTAGCTCCATGGTGCACAGGATGATAAAGGCACTATTCCTACTTCTTGACACTTCTTGGACTGGGAAATATCTGATTGAGAATAAGTTCTAGACGTCGTTGTCGTGCTGGATTCCATGCTTGATCACACGATGAAGATGCAGAGGAAGAAGACTGAGATGCTGGTCTTCAGGGCAAATGAAGTTCTATCTTGTGCGTGCATTGCAACAATTGAGGAGTGTGACGTCATGGTTCTAGAGGTCTGCCACACAAAGGAACCAATGTCTTCTATGCTTGTAGGGGGCTAACACAAGGATTGGATTATGCTTTTCAATGTGTTGGAGCATGTCATCCACCTATTTTTCCTCGTACGCCCCTGCCATGATTCTTCTCGCCAAGGCCAGGGTGGCGTTGTAATATGGTTGTCGGCCTGTCCTGATGGCAATATTTTCAATCATCACGCCTTCCAAGACCCTAAAGAGCATCTTCCCCATGACGGCTTCTGAGTGGAACATGCCTTTGAGCATTCCGCGTCCTATCGAGAAGTATCTGTCGCTCCAGACGATGACCTCTTCATCTACCTATGACCTCAGGATCATATTCAGCAACTTCTGGTCCTGAATTGTTAGGTAGCTGATGGCGCGCCTATCAAAATTGGCCATCTCAAAAGAAGTGATCTTCGACATTGCAGCAAACTTATCAACCGTTGAAGTCTTTGCTCTGGGGGGTTGGTTGTCAATGGAGCAGTATAAATCGCCCCTTTCTCCCTCAGATTCTCTAGATGAACCCTCAATAAGGCCGATAGATATGTCTTCTTCATCTTCGGCATGGTCTTGCGGGGGTGAG
Organism: Alisma plantago-aquatica; assembly: GCA_963693085.1. NCBI lineage: Eukaryota > Viridiplantae > Streptophyta > Magnoliopsida > Alismatales > Alismataceae > Alisma > Alisma plantago-aquatica. Next base: position 851,621,899 of record OY856411.1, on the reverse strand, counting down.
GGAGCAGTTGTGTTGACGCCGCAGGTGCTCTCTTATCCTATTGGAGCTCCGTCGACAGTTTTGTTCATCATTTCTTACTCAGGAGTTGTGGAGGGCTCGTTGGAGGAGGAAGAAGACAACGATCCAGAGGAGGATGCTGAAGATGAGGGTTGAGAGCTTGAGCTTGGTGGTGATAGTGATCTTCTGGGATGCCTCGAGTAGTGGTGGTCATCCCTCTAGTTCATCCTTTCTTCGATGGCATCGAGGTGTTGAAGTGTCATCTGCACCGTATTGTTTAGTGGCTCTAGTTGGCCAGGCAGGCCAACTAGTGTCAGGAGTTGGCGCTCCTGCTCGTTTAGCCTCCTCTGGAAAACTTGGAACTTGCGGGTTAGGGAAACAAATGTAGCTGTGTGGTTGCTTGTTACCTCCCACAAGTTGTCAAACTCCAAGCTGAAGATTTTCCCTAGTGATGTGGGGGCTACAGTCGATCGTCTTTAGCTTTGTGTAGTGTTCCTCGCGTGTGAAGCCCGGCCCAAAGATTATGCGTCATCGATCTGGGTCGAGTCCACCTGAAGTGTTCGTGAGAGTGTGGCTTTAGGGTGAGGCGTTGGCATCTTTGTGGCTACCTCTGCCTCATCAGCTCGAGTAGCGGAGAGGGGTGCGGAGTAGGCAGATGTTGCTCTACCATCCGACTCTCAACGTCTTCCTCCATGGCGATCGCTGGTGTAGATGGTGGTGTCGTCGACATTGGCTGAATAGCCCTGAGCTCTGCTTCTAGGAGATTGGTGAATGCCTCATCACTGGCATCCAACCGCATCGTTGCCTCTATCATTGCCGGTGCGGCTGTGGTTTCAGGAGCTGTGGCTACTTCTATCACAGTGGGTTCTGGGGCTATGATCGTATCTTTTGCCACGGTGATGTCGATGACCTCCACAATCATCATTATTTCTTCAGCAACCACAGTGGGCATTTTTGTGGTAGCCACGGCTGATTCGGTGGTGGCAGCAGCAACTACAGGAGCGACTACTGCTGGTTGCATGGTGGTGGTGGATGTCTTAGCAGTGGCGATGATATGTGAGTCGTTGACTACGACTACTGATGATTTGTCTCACTGAGCGTCGAAAGGGATTGGCCTTCCTATAGCTGCCACCCTTTCTTGTATGATTTTGGTGGCAGCGTAGCTGGCTTCAACGATGGCTGCTTCAATTTCTTCTTTTGTGAAGACCAACTTCTCCAAGTCATAGTTGATGCAGAGTGGGAGGGGCATGAGTAGATCCGTCCTCTTGAATTTGTAGAAGAAGTGGCTTCTCTCCTTCTTGATAATGTTGTCCCTCACGAGGAACTTGATATATATCCTATCATCCCCCTTTGTTCTCGACAGGCTGCGTGGCTCTTTAGGGTACCCCAGCCCTACCATGATTAGGTTGACGAGCCCTCCCATATTGTACTCCTTGGTGGCATCCTTTATTGGGTGTAGCCTGTTGAGCAGGAACTACCCCAGGTTGATCGTGTGTCCCTCCATCATGTACCATATGAGGTGGAGTTCTTCAGTGTATAGATTGTTGGTCTCGTACTTGCTGAAGAGCAGGCTCGCCATGACTTTTTTTTATTATCCTCCATAAAATTGGAATGCACCGCCACCACCTTGCTTCCTGGCTTGAACGATGACTTGTCAGTTAGCCTCCTCCAGAGTGAGACTGGGTTGAAACTATCGCCTTCGATGATCCTACCACCGTTGTTGAGAAGTTATCTTTTGGCTTCATTGGAGGAGAAGATCTCATTGAGCAACCTCTCCGAAATATCATGATCCATGTTGTACAGGCGCCCCAGCAAACCTGTCTGCTCCGCTGAATCTTTTGGCTTCTTCTGGTGTGTTCTGGAAAAGGGACGACATGAACTCTTTCATGAGCTCGGTGTAGGAGGCAGTGTAGCTGAAGTAGATCTTTCTCATCCTGACAGCTTCTAGGACGTTGGCCAGTCCGTCGAAGACACCTATCTACTGGAAAGACACTTGGTGGTAGAAGCGTGTTGGGTGGTAGACTTTTGTTGCCAACTCCACGTACCGCCTCTGGTGTTCTTCATCTCTATGCATAAACCGGCCTAGTGAGTGGTCTAATGGCTCTGTTTCTGCCATCGTTGTTGAGGCTATTGTTGGGGTTGGTGCTTCTTCTATTCCTGGCCGCTTTTTGGTCTAAGACGACCCTACCAAATTGGGGTTTGGGTGCTTCTGCCCGGTGGTGGTGGCTTCGTTCGTGACCTCTGGGTTGATCCTTCGGCCCTGTCCGTCGACCTGGATGATGGTTTGTTTGGTGCGGGCCATTTCTACATTTTTAAGCAGAAGAGAGTAAGTCAAAAAGAATTTGGTCAATCAAATCGCTCTGCCCAATATTTGGTAGAAGACTAAGAGGAGCATTTTCCTGATACAGGTTAAACAACATGTAAAAAGCCAATATTGAGTAAGAGCCTATTAAAAAGACTGCCACATGATATGAAAATGCCCGATAGCAGGAAGTTGGTATCGGGCAAGGATAAAAATGCATGTTGTCGCCCGATAGGGTCTAGGCGATAGGACAGGCTGATATCCTATTGTTGATTTAAAATGGATCATGCCCGACATAGATGCTTGATAAGGACTATGCACGATACGTGATGGTGTCGGGTGACACCTTGTATCGCCCGATATGAGTCAAAACTTTTTTCATAAAACAAATTGGGCGATAGAGCCATTCACCATGAACTCGTGAGTCCTGCCCGATATGGGCTTCAAATGAAAAGGTGTCGTGTGATACGTTTCTGGTCGACACAGTCTGCATGATACAACTGGGTGATAGGTGTATCACGTTTATACATTTTTTGGGTAAAGGACCGTTAGTGCTTGACACTAAAGTTGGGAGGAAATGGCCGACACGTGAGCAAAGATTGGTGAATATTGCATGATATGGGAGCATGTGAAGTGGTAACTTCGGTGCCTAACATGGTTAAACTCAAGTTACTATATATAGCCATTGTGAGCGGGGTAAAACTGGCATAACAAGGACACGTGTCGCGTGATAAGGCGAATCATCTTCCGAGACACAATAAAATCAGTCTAATCCGTCACGTCATGGGGAGCGATTTGTCTTCCTAAGCACGCTTGTGTTGCGTGGCAAAGGCGTGTTGGGCTTACTGGATTCACCAATAGATAACATAATCCTTCTGTGATCAGTAACAGTGTTAGAAATGGACTCACCATGAAAACTAGTAAAACTCCTCAGAAACTCATCATTATAAATCACTTTATCTATTTTTGAGGCGATAAAATTATCCCCCTCTTGCCGATTATCCCAGGTAAATAAAGGCCCATTTAAATCCATCTCCATAATGCTATTATCCAAGACAAAATCATTAAAGTCATCCATGGACTTCTTTGAAGGAGGTTGATTACTTATTCTTTCTTCATTCATCCTAACTGCATTGAAATCACCAATGATCACCCAGGGACCAGAGGAATTCAGATTACTGTCTTCTAGATTCTTCCAACGAGTCACTCTATCATAATCTCCATTATGCCCATACACAGTAGAAACATTCAACTCAAAATCTTCTTTTTCAACATTAAAGTGCACAATTTGATCCCCTTCACCAATTTTAGTAATATTGCATAACTCATCTCTCCATAGAACAACAACTCTCCCAAGAGCATGTGAGTTACTATTCAAAATCCACTTGAAATCTACAAAATAATTGTTCATCACTTTCTCAATCTTGTTGCTTCTTAACTTGGTTTCAACAAGGACAAAAATATCACATTTTTCCCTCCTAACTTCCTCCTGAACACTTCGGAGTTTTTTGCTAATTCCCCTAACATTCCAGGAGGATATGGATAAATGAGTCATTTGATAGCTCAGTTGTTGGATTGACAGCCTCAGTGCTTTTTGATGTCATTGATAGTTCTCTGTTGATAGGAGAGTATTTTGACATTGATTTGATAATGATACCAGTGTTCAACTTCCCCTGACATCTAGGAGGAGCTTTCTGGAAACTCATCACAAAACTTGATGATGCTTGGGAGCTGAACTCATTATCTGGTGATTTCCTCATAGTAGCAGGGGTAGGATATGGCATGGAGGGACCTACATCATTGCTAACAGACACGTCTACTGTCGTTTCTACTGCTTTATTGACTTCTTTCGATAACTTTAGATCTTCTATAGCTGGAACACTTCTTGAAAGTTTCTCTTTCTTCTGTAAAATCTCGTTTTCATCAGTTATTTCCTCAACAACAAAAACTCCATCATCATCATTATTGATTCTCTATTCTTCATTGTCACAGCTTAGGACATGAGTTGTCTTAACTTCCCATACCTTCTTTTGAGATTTTAACCCTCTTGCAGATCTTTTTAGAGGAGGAAAACTAGGCAGCGTTACTTCTTTACAACCTCCATGTCCCAAAAAACTGCAAACTCTCCATTTATGAGGAATCCAGTCATAGGATAAGGAAATCAGGTGCTCATCCCCTTCATCACTCAACAACATAATAGATTTTGGGAATCTCGCATTCCTATTCATAATAACCAGTATGCAAGCAACATCCACACATCGCATTGAGAATGTTCCTTCATCCATTCTTACTGGAACGTTCCTTCATCCTTTTACTGCATCTCCTCCGATCAGATCTATCAAGAACGACTCCAGCGGCTGCCCTTTCCATGAATGGCTCCTGAGTCCTGTAGCAAGCCAAAAGTTTGACTTGAACCTCCGGAGTTGAGAGAAGAGATAAAGGGGAACACAAACTCCTTTAGGACACGGTTCGTGTGGGCACTCAGTCCGTTGCTTGTTTGTGTGTCTCTTCTCTATCGTTGCAATAGAGCAGTTCTGATACATCTTCCAATCTAGAAAATGATGTCCGGTCAATGTATCCCATATATTTGCTTTGGCCTACCCGCTTTTGTAAGCATTTTTCATGGGGGAGAATCAGAATCGAATATGAGAAAGAAGAAAAGGAAAAAGTGAGACTCAGATGCAGAAAGAAAGATCATATGAGGAGAAAATTGTGAGTCAGAAAGCAATATCCAGAAAGCATCACCCAATAGAGCTTATCCATGAGTAGATCCAAAAGTGGTCTCGCGAAGCCGGTCACCGTACGCCTACGATCCTATTTGACTTGCTCTTGTTTCTTGACTTGAATTCGAAAGAATCCGAAGTCAAGCATCATGCTCCCCATATGTCATTCTACATGACATAGTTGAAAGTTCTCCTTTCTGTATTTTGGAGTCACTCCACGCAAAAATGCAAATGAAAGGGGAACAATCACGCTAGTTGTACAGGGTGAGGAACAAATCGACCTATAGGGAGAGGGTAGGGGGGCAATGACACTTTCGATGATTGACTTACAGGGAGCACAAATTTAATTGAATGCCACATCGAGATCAGCAGCTTCTGGACCTGTCGGGTAGGAGGAGGATCGGGCAGGGAAAATGGGGTTCGAACCCATGAATTCTGGCGTGACAGACCAACACTCGAACCAACTGAGCTATTTCCCCCTTACCCCCTCAAAAGTCACCCATTGTTCCCCTTTGGGAATATACAAAAGGGAGTACGACACTTCCTTCTTTTTTCTTTTGCCCTTTTTCACTGCGCTCTATCTCCATTGGCGCTACGTGACTTCTGTTGACAAAAACAAACAAGGTCGAGGGACAAAGTTGCTCGACTGATAGGGAGAGGGCTTCGCCTTTGGAAAATCCCACTGACCCAACGGTGAACAACCGGTCAAAAAATCGAGGATTGGCCCTCTTCCTCCAAGCGTGACGTACCGGGCCACTACAGAGGGCACTTCTGGGGAACCGCTGAGTCAATAGGTAGGGTCCCCCCCCCACAAAAGTGTGACGAGACACTATCTAAGCTATTAGTGGGCTTATTTGTTTGAAATTAGATATCCAAAATTGAGTGAGTGTTTCCGTAAATAGAGGTCGCCAACAACAAGAAAAGTGGGTCCCCTCCGATGTCCCCCTGGGTTCCTGAAAGTTACTGGGATTCTTCCTAGTAGGTAGAGCATTGCATCGGACCTCCGTTGGCCAAAGAACCCCTCAGGGGATGAATGACATTTTGTTGTACTATGGAAATGGGATGTGAGCGAACCCTCTTTTAGCCCTCCCGCTCCCAATAGGATCAAGAGCTCGAGCTCTCCCCTCACTTTTGTTGACGAAAGGCGAACAACCAACATTGCAAGCAAATAGAGATCCCCGCCCTTTGAGTCCCCGCGAGCCGGAAAGAAAGTGTACCATCATCTTCCAATCAGATTTTCGCTCTTTCATTCCCTTTGGGGCCCTAGGTTGAGGAAGAAGCATACCACGCAGACAGTCTTCTCTGTCTGCTCTTCTCGAAGTTGAGTGAATTGCAGCGTAAATACCAGTAGGGGCTTATAGTTTAATTGGTTGAAACGTACCGCTCATAATGGTGATATTGTATGTTCGAGCCCTACTAAGCCTACCACCTCTATGTCGAAGTCCCCACCACCCTACAGATCTCAATGAATATTTGAATTGTAATTGGGCACCTAGAACTGTTGTTGTTGCCCTTTGGGAATGCCTCCTATTCTTACCACTCATCGTAGCTCTTGCAAAAAGCATGCCCCCTTCGGTTTTGGGAGATGCGAATAAACGGATCTTCGATCCTTCTCCCTTGCTTGACCGAACTTTTCATGACTTCTCTATCTAATAACTCTATCCTTTCCCGGTACCACTGTCAGCCCTTTGACTTTGAATCCAAACTCTCTCAGCAGGCCCTACCTAGCTTTCATCGAAATCCCCTTCTTTAGATTGAGATTGGGAGAGTACTTCGTACTACAAGTCAATAGTCATGTCCTTGCCCCTACCCATCCTGTAAATAGAGTAGTTCCATACTGCCTTTCGAAACTTGTATTCCAAGGCCCCAAAAGTCAAAGTCGACTAAACTTCCTTACACTCTTTTTGATTTTCATAAAAGAAAAGTGAGTGATGCTTGGGGCACGAACAAAATCAAAAAAGAGGTATAGGAACTGAAGAACTGAACATGAATACCTAATATCTCAGTTTTCCAATCATCATTTTTCTTTTCTCTAGTGACCTTCCATGCCAAGAAGGGTTGAAGGGATCGATCCCAATAGCCTTTCACGAGGAGAAAGATCCATTCTTTATAGCATAGCTGTTACGAACCGAAGAGAAAGATTGTTGCTTGACTGCGTGAACCATGTCCAGGTCTTGCATTTGGCATTCCCGTTGTTGACGTCCCATCGAGTTATATAGTGGACGGTGAAACGGATTTGGGAATGATCAAATCAAGTGCCATCTCCATCTTAACATATAATAAATAATGTTCTACGAGCAGAGAAATAAGATAAGCAAAATAAAAAATGAGTTCTTGCTCACTTTGAACAGATGGTGTGCTTAGTAAATGTAAATTCAGGAATGCTCACAGCTACAGCTCCTATGACAGTGCATTCTATGGTTCGAGATAGATCTCCTGATTCAACAAAATGTGAAAAATCTTGATGGAAACTATAGGGTCCATTTTCCCGGTTGTCCGGGAGGATGTGTGGGCCATCATGGTTTGATGTCAGCAACTGATAGGCTTATTGTGTTTGAGGTCATGTGGGCCTTCTTTGATCGACGCTTCATCCGCCTCCGCTTTGGCTTGCCTTTGACATGTGACATCCTGTGACGGGTCCTAAGAGACTTGTGAGTTTTGGCTCTAGTATTCAAAGTTTGTGGTACCGCTCTCGTGGCCCGCATCAAAACCCCATCATGTCCAGTCAACTGTTGCGCCTCAACGCATTTCAGGGAGAACTAGTCTGGGTTCGAGTGGCATAGATAGAGCCTCTGCAGTAGATGATGGGATAGTGATAGATGACAAAGTAGAAACAAACTGGTTCATAGTAGAGTTAAGATGATCTGTAGATACAAAGCAAGGTAATGGAATGTTTCATGCAAGTGTGGGGCTGCTTGCAAACAATAATAGGCAAGTCTATATCAAAGGATGTTATTGGAAGGAGAATCATATTGCATGATGAGGTTCAGGTGCAGACTGCTTCTTTCTCCTCTCATATACCTTCAGGGCTGGCTAGTCTGGAACAACAATATCAGAAGTAGATGTCTCAGGAGAAGGAAAAACTGGAACAGGCAAGGGCACTCACAATGTGGTGGTGGACTGCGACAGGAGGAAGATCAAAAGGAGTATCCTCAAAGAAGGTCACATCCACACTGACTCTTGTGTCCAAATGGATCAAAACAATTTCTGGGTGCGAGAGGGACCAAGAAAGATGTACATGATAGATCAAGGAGACAGCACTAGGACGCAGGTCATGCACAAAACACAGGCAGCCAAACACCTCCGGTGGTAGAGAAAAGGGAATGTGGATGAAGGAGTTGAAAAGGAACATGATTCTCAATAACAGACGATGGAATACGGTTGAGGAGGTAATTGGTAAGGGATACTGCATCAGGCCAAAAATAAGGGACATGCATTTGAAAAAGCAAGGTACGGACAACATTGACGCAGATGATGATTTTTCCTTTCGGCAACTCCATTCTTTTGTTGGGGGCTGTAGGGACACGAAGTTTGGTGAATGATTCCGCACAAAAATTGAATAAAGAAAGATAGATATGCCATAAAGACATGGGTAGCCATACTCCACTCTACGGAAGAAGGGCAAAACACTTGTCTCTTTGAGGGGTACCAGTCGGTAGAAGGACTATGGGGATGGGCTAAAAACGCCACGTCCCCTTTTCCCAGGGATAGGAGGATGATCAAAGAGAGAGTTTTTCCATCCAATTGTGGGTAGAGAAGGTCGTCTATGCTTGAAATTGATCCTCAAGATTGGAATCGTTTAGCCCGTGTCCATTTCTTGTCTTCTTGTGAAGATAAGTCGTCATATCTATTTCCCTAGTTTCTAGATCTTTGTGACAGTTCTATAGGTGAGGTGGTTTAGGTTTGGTTTGATGATTCTGTTTTTCTCTGCCTGTTCCATGTGTGTACCTGGATCGTCACATTATTTTCCATCCTCAATGTTCACTCAGGAGTGGTTGTTTCAAAGGTCTTTGGTCATTTTTCTTCGATTTACTATAAAATCAAATTGCTTTACTATTTTCTTCTATTCTATAATCTATAATGAGAACATGTCTATGAAATTGGTATTCAGCCATGTAAGTATTCTGATTTTGTTTTTCTCTTTTTTCATTATGTCCTCCTTGAAATGGGAATTGATCTCATCTATGAGGGGAGGACGACACCGTGATCGTGTATCCACATGCATCCTAAAAGTGCGAGGAATGTGGCGTTGAACTACATGGAAAATTGTGTCACTCTCTCGATTGCATAACTTTAGTTTAAGGAAAATAGTCCCTAGGATTGACCCGTCAAAACTCTTGACAGTTGTGATATAAGGGGTCAAGTCTTCTTCATGAATATCCTCCTGGGGGCTTCCGCAATTTCTAGGGGGGTGCAGACGTTGATTCCTTCCCTATTCAATTTTGTGTCTAATCCTGCTCTACAGAAGCGGTAATGTAGACAACATGACAATGTGGGTGTCTACTAGCATCTATATTCTTAGATGAGAATGTTCTTGGTTGAAATGCCCTTATCTGGGAAAAGATAGATTGAAGTTCTCTATCCCTAGGGATTCGTGCTTATCTAAGAAGGGTGTAGTCTGTAGCGGTGATAACGAAATGGTGACCATGACTAGAGGAAGAATTGGACGGTTGAAAGTGAGTGTGAAACAAAAATGTTGAAGAGGCATGGCGTGGCTCATCTACACTCTCTTTATGGTTATGTAATTGGTCTTCCTAAGTTTATAGTCTTAGATAACACGAATCGAGAGATTTTGACGCCGTATTTTCTTGCAATTTCTTGATAATAGAGAGAAAAATGAGCTGATTTGATTGACATATGATCGGGAAGTAGCACAAGTGAGGTACTCTCATGAAAAAAAAGAAAATAGCCCATTTAGCTCGTCATATATACGGTTTGTTGTTGAGTGAAAGTGTTTAGAAAAAAACTTTCGGTTAGCAAAATTCCAGGCCCCCTTCTCCGTCAATGGACTACTAGGTTAAGGGGATGGTGACTTTGAGAAAATCTCTCTTTCCCATGCAACTCTATTAGTTTATAGAAAGTCTCTGTAATAATAATAGCAAATTTTCCTATCTGGGAAAGGAGTTCATGATTGAAATTCTTCTTCCTCTTTCTTTCTTGAGGTTGAAATCGATGTTCTTTTGAGGTGACATGTCGAGGATGGCTTGAAGTTGACTTGAAGAAGGGGAATTTTGCCTCACTACTCATATTTCCAAGGAAGACTATAGCCCTTGTTGGGAGAATCCGAAGAAGAATCGGACTACACAGATCATGAAAGAGACCAACATACCCTACAAGGTTTCGAAGGGCACAAAAAACCCCTTGCGCAAAGGGGCACCATCCAACTGGGTTTGCAACAGTGGAGTCATGCCTCCATAAACAAATTCACTACCTTGGGAAGCAACAAATATGCCCCCCAATCACGCTGCCTATGTGAAAAAATTCAAAAACTTTGCATAACCAGCTCTAGGGAGTAGAAAAACCTAATCGATAGTTGTTAGGATGAATCACACGTGGGAGAGATATGAAATCTCTGAGCAGACTGAAATCCCTAACTTTTCCATTCTTTCCAGAATAGGATTTTGCTTAATATAATTTGGATGGACTCAGATCCTTTCATGTAGGAGAGTCTTTGATTTGAATTTGGATAGATCCAGCGGGCCTTCTTGCATGGACTTGGGCTTGCTTACTGGCTTCACTGAGGATGGGATTCCCTACTCGATGAGTCAGCCTAGGCTATTAGGCACCTTTGGTATAGGCTTTCTGAGGCCTATCTAGAAGTCTGAAGTTCCATCTACAGAAGGTCAGATTCTGAGCTGAAGTTCTATTTATTGCCTTATTCCCTTTCCTGACCAAAGTCACTAAGGAAGGGTCGGGGTGGACTGCAATTCGTCTGAGCTTAGTCTTCTCTTCTGAGACAATTGGAGGCTGGGGAAAGGGCACTCTTGAAGAAGGGCCTACCGAGAGATTTGAGGGGTGGTGAAGACCTTCTCTTATAGGAAAGGGGCTATTTCATGCAAAATCAAGTCTTCAAGAAGTGAGAGAAGGAATCATAAAAGAAATCTCTTTCACACAGACGATGAGCAAAAGTCTGCTTTAATAAAGTAGCTCAGGCTCCCGACAGGACATCGGGGTGAAGGTATGAAGGCAATGAAGCCTAGCCTGGTCCTAAGGAGGAGAGGGACTGTGAAAGCTATAGCAAAGGGAAAGGACTTGAACCAGTTTCTTCAGAAATGAGATTTGGGCTACGGAGTGGAACCAATCTAGATATGAGATTGAGCATGAATGCCAAACCTGAGAGTGAGATCCCAAAGCGTAATGCCAAAGCCCATCTCCCTTCATTGCTTACTGAATCAGTTTCTTCTGTCCGATCATTTCATTTCAAGTAGTGCTATCTCGAGCACTCTGATTCCTAGATACATACATCTCTGATATACCACTCTCCCTTCCATGGTTTTCAGTAGTAGATGAGGGCATGGTGATCAAGAGAGTGACTGACTTGAAAATGACTCAATGCCTGACCTGAAGGTGAATGTCGAATGCATCTGTGCAAGGAGTAGCATGAAGATTCACTAAGTCAATTCTATAGCTCCTATAGGGTGGTAAGCAAGGTAAGAAAGTAACTAGTCTCACAGTACACAAGTGAATGAAATACCTTCTTCCCATTTGGGGGAGTTTACACAACCCAATCTGCTAGGGAGTCCAGTCCAATAGAATAGTGAGGGGTGTTTGCTGCGAATAAGGTGGGCCAGGCCCGAGAGACCATAGGAGGAAAGCGAAGAAAGAAAGTGCATGGATCTCCTGAGGTTTTTGATAGGCGCCACAAGGGTAAGGTGCACATGGGTTGGCAAAACAAAAAAAAGTAAGTTTATATATGGCTTTCTTGTTGAAGCAAACATGTGGACCTAGTCTTCAATGTCCATTGGATCTTTTTCCTTATTTTGGAATTTGGGAAAATGATGTTGGACTATTTAGCTTGTTCTCTTTTCTTTGGACCTAGTCGATTCATTAGGATTGGGGTCGTCACCGTCTAAAAAACTAGTGGACCACCTCTTTGTCTGTTAGCTATGGGACTTCCCAAATCAAACTGCAATCACAGTTTATCAACCACTCACAAGACCACCCATATCTTCGACGGACAAAGATAATCCACTCGGCCCTTCCCCAACCTATACAAGGGGAAAAACCAAAGTAAGCTAAAGGAACATGATTCTCCAAGTAGGCTACTTCTCTTTGCGAACTGGGGTTGAGTGCCCTCCCATTTGAGGGGCTCTCTTGCAACAAATAGAGGAACCTGGAGAGAGATGGGCATATGTGCTGTGCCTTGACTTGGTCCTCGGCCACTTTAATCGACCAACCACCTTCTCCTGGCTAGGAAACCATTTGCCTTTTAATTCCTTTTTTAGACATCAATTGGCAGTGAACCCTCTTTTGTTAATATCCTTCCACATTTAGTCAGAGTGCCGCTTTCGAACGAGATGCGAAGGTCAGTCATGGGCCTAAGCGTCGAAGATGTTCTGGTAGTTGAGAAAAGGGATGAATGTCATTTTCCCCTGCTCAGGCTTGGGAGGAGAAAGGACTCCGCTTATTGGGAGTTCTCAACAAAGAGCATAACCTCTATGCAGGATTGGCATTGAATCCCGCAAGAATGGAAGTAAGGAACTGTCACCTCATTCACCCATTATCCTACTCCTCAATACATCTTGGTCCCCTCAATCAATAGGCTCTGTCAACTCGGGCACGAGGGCCCTACCATCATTCCCTAAGTAGGCAAGTTTGCACTACTTCAGCCATACAATAAGCTTCAACATGGATTGTTCGATATCAATCCTTCTCCCCATAGACTTGATTGGAGGGCGCACCTGGCGGCATGAAAGAGGAATGGATTGATCGAGAGGCAAGAGTCACGAGTCAGGGGCGAAACTAGTCTCTCCATTCAGATGGGGTAGTGGCGAAAGAGAACATACTATGACTGAACGTGCCATAAGGAAGTTGTGCACTACGGGAATCAAGACGATAGGCCCGACGTCTCGATTCATTCGGGACAATCCCTATGCCTCAAACAAAGAGGTTCAATGGGCGGTCTCTGTATATGGTGGGTACAGATGCAATTTACCAAGTCGGGTTGAAGATCCAGGAAGGAAGTTGCCGAATATCTGTACCAGGCTCCGGACCGGTGGTTGGACTATTGATTCTGATACTATATCCATCCCATCTCATAACATCTCTTGGTCCTTCTATTGAGTGGACTAGGAGAGAGACATAGTGAGGGGCATTTTTCTAGGTCAAAAACTCTTTACACAAAAGGCACAATACCGAAACTCTTGGATTTTCTTCTTTGAAGTCAGGGGAGGTACTTTTTGACTCCTCATTTAGAGAGGATGAAAATACAAATAAGAAGGGAAGAACGAGTTTAATGAACATGCATGTTGCTTTTTTTTCTCAAATAAAAGATGGGGATACAAAAGTGGAAAGAAGGTCATCCTCCAGTTTCTCCATTCAAAGTTATGTTGGAGGCAAAGGACCAATAGTGGGACCTAGGACTGGGTCTCTCACTCACCAATGAGGTATTGAGGAAAGAGCAGGGATGAACAGTCAAATAAAATCCTTCCTTATTGGATTTTCTTCCATTTCTCATTTTCATACTTGAGAATTGCTCTTTTTTGACAGTTGGTTGTGGAAATCCTCGTACTTTTTTACTTCCTGAGCATGAAAATGACCCTGTTTTCCCTGGGCTCCTTGAGTCCTTGAAAAACTGGGAAGGAGATCCTGCTCCATGGAGAACCACCTTACTCAAGTCATCACCTCCAACTCCAAATAGAAGAAGTTAGAGGGAAACTGATTTAGTAGTGGGGTAGGAAAGAGATTGTAAACATAGCAATCATGTCACTGACCTACCCATCCTCCCGGGGACAACCCAAAAAAGACAGGAGTTCTGAAACATCGAGTTTCTCTTTTGGGGGATTCTCTTCGCTGTCTTTCCCAACCTATCAATACTCGTTTTTTTTTTTGGGGGGGGACTTCAAACTACTTGGACGACTCTGGGGAAAGTGGAAGCTTACAGTGGCTCACTTCACTTGGCTTAGTAAACATATAATGAGACATCCCAACAAGTTCTCCATCAACATAAAAAGATCATTTCTTCCTCCCCCCACTTCTAACTTCTCCTTCCGCTCCGGAGTATCTCACTGAAGAACGAGGAGTCTAATGTTTCGCAATGGTGAGGTACTCCTAGACAAACGAACCTCTGCTCCTTCCTCTCTTTTCTTTCTTCCTACCCAGTAGGACTTTTCCTTCTCCGGGACAAAGGAGATGCATACTTGATTTGATTGCCCTTGTGTCTCGAACGAGACCCGAGACAAAGTGGGACCAGAAAGGAAAGAATAGATCCTCAGTGTCCGATTGTGAAAATTTCTTGTCAAGTTGCAAAGAGTATGCGCTGACATCCCTCTAAATGTACAAAGAAGATCGTGAAAGAACCTATCCTTGACCCCTACCCCTGGTCAATCAAATTGGGCGGGTCATATGAGGAGATAAAGGGACCAGATTGAACATCTGTGTGTAGGATCCACGAGCCAATGTTGAGTTGGGTGTGTCATTCATCCATGGATGCACGGGAGAGTAAACTAGGAATTTTGTGCCGGTTCGACAAACAAAGAAAGGTGACAGTCAAAGACTTCCCCTTTGATTGAGATGTAGCATAAATGGAAGGGTGGAGTTCCCCAAACTTTCCCCAGTCCTAATCGTCTCGGGGGACTATCTATCTACCTCTCCAGACAAAATATCTTGGGTACCTATAATGGCGACTACATCTGCTAGCATGTGATGTTTGGACATAGAATCGAGTCCTTGTGAATGGGCAGAGCCAGGTGCTCTTATTTTACGATAGTAGGGACGATTTCTTCCATTACTGACCAGAAAGACACCAAATTCGCCTTTAGGTGCTTCAACTACGGTATAGGTAGAAGGAGCCGGTACGGAAAAACCTTTTGTATAAGGTTCAAAATGGTGAATTGAGGTCGAGTAGACTTGGCTGGCGGTGGAAATAAAAAGCTTCACATCTGCTCCTAAAAAAACCCCACTGGTCCCATCTCTCTCCAAACCAGACGTGGTGGTTTTCCATCATAGGGCTTTCGGTATATATATTGAGCCATTGCCAAGGATCCCATTCATTCAGACCTCAGTTGACTGCTTCGTACCGATAAGGCAGAGCGTCCTCAGTTCATCCTCCCTACACATGAGGCTTCGGCTCCCCTACAACGCTTTGTGGAATCGACCTATAGGTCAATTCATTCCTCTCCCTGAAGGTTGAGCCAATTAGTTCCTCTTGCTTCGTCGCTAACGCATTGCGTTGTTTGCCCTGGAGGCTCACTTCGTTCTGAAAGTGACGACACTGATTTTTGGTCTTCTCCCCTGATTCCCCTCTCTATAACATAATGTGAAAGCGCTTATCTTTGCCCCTGTCAAAGGACAAGAAGGGGGAAGCGGGAGCTTCCTCATCCGTGCTCATCAAGTTCCCTCCCATTCCAGACATTTCGAAAGAAAGATTAGAGAAATCGACTATATATAATATATAACGGAATGTGCTCCGGAAAAAGGATCCCACTTGAAAGACAGGGTGGCTCGGCTCGAAGGTAGGCACTCTCATGTTTCAACCCCACGTGACTTTGATTTCAGGGGGGTGTGTACTTACCTTACAGACTCTACGAGTTTCAAGTGAATGAAAGGGGTCGGGGCATGGCAAACGCCCTTTCTCGCCTCCTCTTCCGGGGGAAATTGCTTCGTAGCTTACTGTGAGGGACCTCTCTACCCGTGGAGTTCACTTCATAAAGCGTGGCTGCCCGTCGTGAAATTTCCCAATGCGCAAAAGGTTTGAGTGCTTGCTTACGCATGGAGTCAAAGAAGTGGTCTTTGTGTGTGACTCCTACGAGAAGAAGAAAAGGCAAAGTGTTCTCTTGGTTTCGCTTCAGATTCTAAAGGTTGTCCTCTCTCAATTGGATGTTGGTCCATCCTACTACGAGGATCCCATATCCCGTCATCGTATTTCTCCCAGGGGGTCCCATGGTTCCTATGCCATCGTGTTTCCCGATCCTTTTCTTTTAGTGCTTCGACCTAGATTCGATACCAAAAAGTGGATAAGATGGTTGTGCTCCAGCTCACTCAAGAATGGGATGGCAGTGGTCCACCGACAAGCTCGTTCTAATCGTCAGACGCAGTACATTAAAATCCTGAAGCACCACTACAAATGCTACCGCACTAGCCTGCGGTGCGGTAAGGCACCACCCTATTGTGTGAGCAGCCAACTCTGATGTGTCAGCTTAGTGGTACTCATCAAGCCACAAGCATCGATGTCTAGCTTCCCAACTGGTAGATGGTTCAATTTATTTTCCCCCAGATCACAATTAGCTTCTTCGAAGAACCGACAGGGGGGACGGGAAAAGATATTTCCCCAAAGAAAGAGATTGGGGTTCCCAATGCTTCTCCATGCCCAACGAGATGCGTCAACCTCAGGATGCTTTACTCCTCACCCAGGTTCTGAGACAGAGCTTAACCTGAGTCTCGGTTAAGAACGATGATGATCCACATTTCACACGGTGCATGATTCCATGGATAGTTTCATTCGACAACGTGATGGAGGACATAACTTATGATCATCGCCTTTGATCATGCCCCCCTACATTTGCTCTAGACATTGCACAATGATCTAAACACTTTATCGCATCTCTTCGATACGGATACAGTAACAATCATAGCAATCTCCTCTGGTACCTACTGGTACGTCAAAATCCAATTGGTCATAAACATCGTAAGGTGTTGCTCTTCACAAATCCCAGCATAACCCATAACCTCTTAACATTACACCACTGAATCATTTGCTTGTTGTGCAGTGACAGTACCAATATACACTAATCGTTGTTTCTAGATACGGTTGTCGGTTAACATCTCTTCAAATTTGTCGATACGAGAAGAAAATTGTTGTGTGAAGGAATCAATATCTCGACATAAACCAAGAGGCAGATCATGTACCACTCTACCAGGTCGTATGAAACTGGCATGCGACCTGGATCCTGAGACTCTTTCATAGAATTCCAACAATTTCTCCCATTCCTCAAAAGCCCAAAGGAACGGAGTTAATGCTCCCACATCCATAGCATGAGTAGTTAAAGCAAGTAAATGATTTAAAATTTGAGTGATTTCACAGAATAAGACTCGTATTCTCGTAATGGTACCTCGTAATTCAAAAGTCTCTCTACGAATAAAGAATAAGCATGTTCTTGGGCCATCATAGAAACATAGATAGGGTCAACGACGGAATGAACAACATAACTTGATGACAACTTTTTCGTACATGTTCGCTTGCATCACATACACAAGTGCTCTCTGAACCGTGCAATAAGGTCACCCATAACACGACTCTCCCACTTGACTGACCTGGGACCCAGGCCATGCCCTTGCCATAATATTGGAAAATGCTTTTTTGGAGGAGGGAAAGCCCCGTCTCCGAAAAAGGGAGAGGTCTAGTTGATAAGGAAGGGGTGAAAAGTAGAACAGTAGCAAACGAAATTGATGAAGGACCAGGCAGAGTGCAGCTGGTTGCAAAGAAGGCCCTCGCACGTAGGCAAAGTTGTTGTAGTTTGTTGATTTGCACCCTGTCGGGAGGGGGTTGAGGGGGGAGGAGGGGGGAGGTGAAGGCCAGAAGAAGATGAGAAGATGGCCTCCTTGGTGGAGAAAAAGGTTCTGTCCTCCCCCCTACTCAAAAAAACACAAGGTGTGATGGAGTGGATTTTTGAAGTCTATAAATCTCCAATAACATATTAGAATCCATATCTTGAGTTATAATGAGAGTTCCAAGTATTTTAGTAAAGCTGGAATGTTGATTGAGATTTATATAATGACTAAGAATTGTAAGGGTTATGGTAAGTTACGAATGTTAATTGGTGTAGATATGATGATGATAAACTCATACTTAGGATTTCACGAAGTTTTGAGGTTCCTAGAAGAATTTATTTAGGCTTGGAAATGATTAAATAATGTGCACTTTGATGTTTTGATTACAAAGTTCGGATCATTTATTATAGGTCCTGAATTGTTGTTTTGTGACGCTGCCATGGACAATGTGTAAACAGCTAGGCATCCCATTCTAATGCCATGGATCGGTCATGAGGACAGCGGATCTTGGCCCTTGATGTGGTCGGACGGTTAAGATATGTCTTCGTCATAACGGTTGCGATGAACAACAATTCCAAACTTCGTTGATTCCCACGTTGTGGTCGTGGCTTGACCAAGGACACGAAGTGGGTAGTTCTTTTAGTCTTGATGAGACTTACATATGTATCCCTCGCTTTTTTTGTTTCAAGAGCATACCAAGAGAACGATGACTCCATGTTCACCTTTTTCCCAAAACCGTCATAGCTGGGGTGTAGGAGAATTAAGATGGAAGCTTAGAGGGAGATGAAGAAGGAACGACAAGGATGAGGCCTAAGAAGTGGAAACACAGCGCAAGACCTCAAAACACTGGTGCTAGGTCGACGCTCACGCATGCCATGACAGAAGCACAACTGGGCACAAATAATAGAGATGGACCTCATCACTGGAGTTCCAAGCCACGTCATTGCTTGTGCTGTGGACTCACATTACAAGAGAACAGAACTGAGGTGAAGGATCCGACCACCAACTTCTCCTTGAAGCATGGAACCATGGCAGCGCTGGAGATCGGGAGCAAGCAACAGGGAGAAACTGATGAGTAGAGCAGCGCCGGGTCCAAACTCATGACGACAGTTACAAAGGAGCCACGTAGAGCCCTAGCTCCAGCCGTCACCGGTTCCCCTTGAGAAGCCACGGTGGCTACGAGACAGGGCGGCGTCGAGAAGGAGAGGGAGGAGCTTCAAGCTACCCACCGGAGTAGACCCAACTGCGACAGCGACGACGGTGCTTGAGAGAGAGGCTGCAGGCGGCATCCGTGTTAGTGCGAGGAGCGGCGAACCAACAAGCCAGGCAACAGCGGTGGTGGCTTGGGCGGTGGTGCAGACTCGACGCGTGAGTAGGAGGAGAGACTGGAGGCGGCGCTCATGCCCAGCGTGGGTGCATCGTTGCTCTTTGTGAGATCGCAAAGAAGATGAATCCGCATAGATGCTTGCGTCTAGTTGAATCGTGAGAAGAAAGGGAGGAAGTGGACCGGGTCCCGGGCATGAACCGGCCAGCCCATGTGAGAGAAGCGCCTCCTCAGGGCCACGTGGCAGAGCCTGAGTGGCCAATAAAAGGTAAAATCTCAATAATACCTAGATCTTTGAAAATGCATAGTAATTAATGCGTTTCTCAGAAAAATACAAACAAGGTACCGTAATGTTTAGAAAAATGAGTAGAACACATTAGAATAATGATATCAGGCTTTTGATGCACTAGTAACAGTGATATCATGTAAGATGTATCATTCTTGTTTCATGAGTAATAAATATCAAACGATGTTATAAAATTATGATAACATGACAATAAGTCTATAATAATGCTTATAGTGAACCTGATGTCTGTAATCATGATGTTGATGCACGAAATCATGTAATTTGCATAATATGGCTAATTCGGGCTAATAACCCTAATTAAAATGCAATTAATACATACATGCTCTATAAATGATGAAATTTACAGAGAAAGCTCATATCAGTATATTAAACTTCAGTTTTAATTATGAGATCATAATGGCGAACAAAATCCATGTTATATGAAGATGAATATTAATACATGTTATAAAACCCTAATCTAGGTTAATAATGTAACTTAGGGTTTATATATATGTGCACAAAATGACATGGAAGTTAATGATTCAGATAAGAACCATAATCTGGAACATGACATCAGTAAGATTTTTCTAAGACAAGAAAGCAAGTAATGATGGGAATGACCTAATGAACTAAGTAAAGCCCTAATGAACACGATTAGGGTTAACATGAGATGTAGATGATGAGAATCTGATAGTAGTGTGTGATCTTGTCTTGATCAGGTTTAAAAAAGATATAGTTGACATCAGGAATATGTGTGTGATTAGGTTTCTCTTGATCAAGGGACACCATTACCGCTTACTTGGCTTATTATACAATATGCTTGTGTTATATGTGTAGTAAAATACTTGGCATATGATATTGGATGAAATGATTGTTCTTGTATGATATGTTGCATGATTTTCCATGATTACTGCTATGAACACATCAAACATAATATATCTATTCCATTATATGAAAGCACTAACTCTTTGGTAGTGTGCTTGGAAGTGATCTAACTCTTTGGTAGTGGTCACATTGTACATATGACCTAACTCTTTGGTAGTGGTCTGACCTAACTCTTTGGTAGTGGTCACCTTGTACAAATGATCTAACTCTTTGGTAGTGATCATAAAGGCCTTGAGATATAATGGAAAATAAGCTTAAAATATGTGTTCTCTTTTGTTAATGAATATCTTTGTGCAAGTATACACTTTTCTTATATTCTTCTATTACTGCCAAGTATTAGTTTTATCTTATTGCCAAGATATGATGAGAGGTATATAAAAGACACGTAGGCGTACTCAGTACAATATTCTTGAAATATTGTGCTGACGTGTACCGCATGTAATCTTTTGTTTAGGTTGTGGCTTTTGCTTGTGAAGATCCAGTATAGTTGAGAGTTGTGTGGCGAGCTGATGTACAGGTGGACCTGTTGTCTTAAGATCCTGTAGTTTAGTGGTAGTACATGTATATGTAGAAGTTTGTTGTTCAATATGTAACATCAAATGTTGTAACAATTCATTATGTAATTATATGTTGAATAGTGAACAAGTGGTTTATGGTTTTATTATTGTTCATGTACATGTGCTACTGATTGTTTCCTTCTGACTCCCTTGATTTTCTTCTTCTTAGCCTAGTGTGTAGTGTTTAAATTGGGATTCTCGCTGAGGTGAGGGTTTCAATTTGGATGTCACACACCAGATTAAGTTTTAGAAAATCTGGGGACATCACAGGTGGTATCAGAGCATGAACAATAGCAAAGCCTGACATTTGCTCATTATGCAACTCAAACTAAAGAAAATCTTGAACCTTAAGAATCCTTAGGGTTAGATTAGTCATCTTTTAGAGACTAGATCTGACCTAGCCTCTAGGTTATCACCTAGATGTCCGAGAACTAGGCCTAGACTAGTGCTTGTTGTATAGCGAGTCCTTAGATGTCGTTCTTTCCTTATAGTACAGCGGTATGGGACGTTTTATTATTTGGAAATGACGTGCATCAAGGGAAGAGAAACCCTAGACATATTGCGCACATTGTCTAGAGTAGCTACACTAGTCTACCCCTTGTTCTCACCCTTTTCACTAGTTTTCATGACACTGGACTCTCTACTATGTGTGGGATACTCGTTTCAGGATTTGGTTTTTGATTCCAAACGGATCGAACCTCGATAGTTTTCTCTGACGCTTGTTTTATCGGAGAAAAACTATATAATATTTTATTATGTATATGTATTACAAAAATGTGTCCCCACACATGTACGAGTAGGAGGTGGTCATGCGACCTAAGTGAAAGTGAATGACATTAGTCTAGAAGAGAGTGTAGTTCTAGATTAGATGTCTAGAGCCTTGTTTGGTATATGTGATAGACGAAATAGATAGAATAAGTTTGATGATACGATCTAAGTCTTGTATAGATGATATAAGATAGTTTGTGATGATCTATGTTTGTCTTTGAGGACTTAAGTTCATCTTAAGGATGCAAGATGAGTTCTGATGATGCAAGAAAATAGGCTTTTATGAGATAAGATAAGCTAGGCTGAGAAAAGGTTGTGAGTCAGCATGGGCCTCAATCTCTTTTACGAAGGAGGACCTCTAGTGTTAGGACCAGTTTTGGGGTTAGCTCAAGAGAGAGCGAGACCCACAAGGAGAAGGTCAGAGAACCTAGACTCCACGATATGAGATATATGAGATATGTGATATGATATGTCCTAAACTAGACTACTCCTGAGTGATTGAGCTGAGTTGCTTTATGTATGATTCCTGTAGATCTGTTGAACCCTAGATGTTCGTGGGAAGACCAAACCCTAGAGTCAGAGAGAGGCTGGTTATATGAACATGTGAACATGAATACAAGTGCTTGCCATCTGGGTGAGGGAGAGAGCCCAAGACCCTGGAGGAGGTAGCTATGTTAGTTTCTGAGAAGCCTCGTGCTCAGGTTGGTGGTTTCCCACATAGGAATCTAGTGGTGTATATAAGAGAGTTTTGGGTAAGATGTTTCATGGGTAGAAGACCTATGAAGAATACGTCATAGAGTGTTTGGTTTGTGCTTATGTGGCTAGAGCTTGTAAGGCTATCTCTAGTGCTAATGAGGTAATCCGAGAACCCTAGACCAAGAGGAAAGATAAAGTATAATCATATGAGATACTCATAAGGGTGAGTTAGCTCAGAGAGACTGAACATAGTGCTAGCCTCATGGTATGGGTTAGAGGAGCCTCATTTAGACAAGATAAAGTTTTAATATATGCTTAACAAGCCGCTCACATAAGTTTGTTTAGCACAACCAAGATGTAATAAATATAAAGATGTGATTTAATCTTGAGACATGATATGATGAAAACCTAGAGATGGCTTGATAGATATCAATGCATAAATGGTTAACCGTGTACATGATAATGATGATAATTTGATAGTGTTGGTTAATCTTGTGATGAATTCATTAATAAATGTCATAAATTTGTCATGAGCAATAAAACAAGATCATATGAATGAAACATGTTCCAGGATGTGTTGTATCTTAGTGCTTAACAAAGATGAAAAATATAGTTCGATGGTTAGCACAACATAATGATTATGACATCTTGGTATGATCTAGAGGGATAAAGTGAGTTAATTATAGTTAACTCCCTCCTAAAAGGCATATGTTAATGATGAACATGTTCTAAAAATGAGCTAAATAAAATGTTGATGACACCTTGATATAATGAGTTAATCTTTAGTTAACTCCTTTAGAACACATTAATATGATGATGGAACCCTAATGTACGGGTTAAGATAAGGATGCATCCCTGATGTATGAGATATGTCATGACATAACCTAACCTTCTAAACCCTTGTTTGAACCTTCTATGGAGTGTTTATGCACCCAAGATGGCTGTAAACCCCCTAATAGTGCTTTGGATACATGGTTTTAGGTAACCTTGGTGGATATGTTACCCTTAGAATACTACCTACGTGTGGATGACAGCAAGATAAGGTTTTCCCTGGAGGTATGAGTATGCTTTACTTTCGAGGACGAAAGTTCTTTTAAGATGTATATGATGTGACAAAGTGGGTTTTTTGGCTTAATTTTGAGGACGAAATATCTTTTAAGGTGTGTAGGATGTGATGGAGTGGATTTTTGAAGTCCATAAATCTCCAATAACATATTAGAATCCATATCTTGAGTTATAATGAGAGTTCCAAGTATTTTAGTAAAGCTGGAATGTTGATTGAGATTTATATAATGACTAAGAATTGTAAGGGTTATGGTAAGTTACGAATGTTAATTGGTGTACATATGATGATGATAAACTCATACTTAGGATTTCATGAAGTTTTGAGGTTCCTAGAAGAATTTATTTAGGCTTGGAAATGATTAAATGATGTGCACTTTGATGCTTTGATTACAAAGTTCGGATCATTTAGAATAGGTCCTGAATTGTTGTTTTGTGATGCTGCCCTGGACAATGTGTAAACAGCTAGGCATCCCATTCTAATGCCATGGATCGGTCATGAGGACAGCAGATCTTGGCCCTTGATGTGGTCGGACGGTTAAGATATGTCTTCTTCATAATGGTTGCGATGAACAACAATTCCAAACTTCGTTGATTCCCACGTTGTGGTCGTGGCTTGACCAAGGACACGAAGTGGGTAGTTCTTTTAGTCTTGATGAGACTTACATATGTATCCCTCACTTTTCTTGTTTCAAGAGCATACCAAGAGAACGATGACTCCATGTTCACCTTTTTCCCAAAACCGTCATAGCTGGGGTGTAGGAGAATTAAGATGGAAGCTTAGAGGGAGATGAAGAAGGAACGACAAGGATGAGGCCTAAGAAGTGGAAACACAGCACAAGACCTCAAAACACCGGTGGTAGGTCGACGCTCACACATACCATGACAGAAGCACAACCGGGCACAAATAATAGAGATGGACCTCATCGCTGGAGTTCCAAGCCACGACATTGCTTGCGCTGTGGACTCACATTACAGGAGCACAGAACTGAGGTGAAGGATCTGACCACCAGCTTCTCCCCGAAGCATGGAACCATGGAAGCGCTGGAGATTGGGAGCAAGCAACAGGGAGAAACTGACGAGAAGAGTAGCGTCGGGTCCAAACTCATGACGACAGTTACAAAGGAGCCATGTAGAGCCCTAGCTCCAGCCGTCACCGGTGCCCCTTGAGAAGCCACGGCGGCTACGAGACAGGGCGGTGTCGAGAAGGAGAGGGAGGAGCTTCAAGCTACCCACCGGAGCAGACCCAACCGCGACAACGACGGTGGTGCTTGAGAGAGAGGTTGTAGGTGACAGCCGTGTTACTGCGAGGAGCGGCGAACCAGCAAGCCAGGCGACATCGGTGGTGGCTTGGGTGGTGGTGCAAACTCGACGCGAGAGCAGCAGGAGAGACTGGAGGCGGCGCTCATGCCCAGCGTGGGCGCATCGTTGCTCTTCGCGAGATCGCAAAGAAGATGAAGCCGCATAGACGCATGCGTCTTGTCAAATCGTGAGAAGAAAGGGAGGAAGTGGACCGGGTCCCGGGCATGAACCGGCCAGCCCATGTGAGAGCAGCACCTCCTCAAGGCCACGTGGCAGCACCTGAGTGGCCAATAAAAGGTAAAATCTCAATAATACCTAGATCTTTGAAAATGCATAGTAATTAATGCGTTTCTCAGAAAAATACAAACAAGGTACTGTAATGTTCGGAAAAATGAGTAGAACACATTAGAATAATGATATCAGGATTTTGATGCACTAGTAACAATGATATAAGGTAAGATGTATCATTCTTGTTTCATGAGTAATAAATATCAAACGATGTTATAAAATTATGATAACATGTCAATAAGTCTATAATAATGCTTATAGTGAACCTGATGTATGTAATCATGATGTTGATGCACAAAATCATGTAATTTGCATAATATGGATAATTCGGGCTAATAACCCTAATTAAAATGCAATTAATACATACGTGCTCTATAAATGATGAAATTTACAGAGAAAGCTCATATCAGTATATTGAACTTCATTTTTAATTATGAGATCATAATGACAAACAAAATCCATGTTATATGAAGATGAATATTAATACGTGTTATAAAACCCTAATCTAGGTTAATAATGTAACTTAGGGTTAATATATATGTGCACAAAATGACATGGAAGTTAATGATTCAGATAAGAACCATAATCTGGAACATGACATCAGTAAGATGATTCTAAGACAAGAAAGAAAGTAATGATGGGAATGACCTAATGAACTAAGTAAAGCCCTAATGAACACGATTAGGGTTAATATGAGATGTAGATGATGAGAATCTGATAGTAGTGTGTGATCTTGTCTTGATCAGGTTTAACAAAGATATAGTTGACATCAGGAATATGTGTGTGATTAGGTTTCTCTTGATCAAGGTACGCCATTACCTCTTACTTGGCTTATTATACAATATGCTTGTGTTATATGTGTAGTAAAATACTTGGCATATGATATTGGATGAAATGATTGTTCTTGTATGATATGTTGCATGATTTTCCATGATTACTGCTATGAACACATCAAACATAATATATCTGCTCCATTATATGAAAGCACTAACTCTTTGGTAGTGTGCTTGGAAGTTATCTAACTCTTTGGTAGTGGTCACATTGTACATATGACCTAACTCTTTGGTAGTGGTCTGACCTAACTCTTTGGTAGTGGTCACCTTGTACAAATGATCTAACTCTTTGGTAGTGATCATAAAGGCCTTGAGATATAATGGAAAATAAGCTTAAAATATGTGTTCTCTTTTGTGAATGAATATCTTTGTGCAAGTATACACTTTTCTTATATTCTTCTGTTACTGCCAAGTATTAGTTTTATCTTATTGCCAAGATATGATGAGAGGTATATAAAAGACACGTAGGCGTACTCGGTACAATATTCTTGAAATATTGTGCTGACGTGTACCACATGTAATCTTTTGTGTTAGGTTGTGGCTTTTGCTCATGAAGATCCAGTATAGTTGAGAGTTGTATGGCGAGCTGATGTACAGGTGGACCTATTGTCTTAAGATCCTGTAGTTTAGTGGTAGTACATGTATGTGTAGAAGTTTGTTGTTCAATATGTAACATCAAATGTTGTAACAATTCATTATGTAATTATATGTTGAATAGTGAACAAGTGGTTTATGGTTTTATTATTGTTCATGTACATGTGCTACTGATTGTTTCCTTCTGACTCCCTTGATTTTCTTCTTCTTAGCCTAGTGTGTGGTGTTTAAATTGGGATTCTCGCTGAGGTGAGGGTTTCAATTTGGACGTCACACACCAGATTAAGTTTTAGAAAATCCGGGGACGTCACACAAGGGTCGGACCATTCCTTTCCTACCGAGCCGCCTCTCTTCACGATTCGAAAAAAGACTCCTTACCGGTCGGGCCCTTGACCAGACGCCCCACTTTCCAATCCCCAATGAAAAATGAAATAAGAAATTCATATTTGATCGACCCCCAGGGAGTTCCCTCTCCCCATTCTCCAGTCTCCCACATTGTTCACTATGTGCGACTCCGTATGAGGACCTCCTTCCCTTCTTCTCTACCCACTCTCCATTCACATGGTTATCAAAGAAGAGGAAGGGTGGGCAACAGGTACCACAAGCCCTCTATCCCACACATTGGTACAAAAGTGACGTATAGTTCACCAGTTCCACTAAATGCTTCGATGTCTCAGCAAAGATATTGTGAGTGTGCAGTCTTGCTTCGGATGCTTCGCCATGTTCGGACTATGAATAGATTGACCATGTTCCCACTCTTTTCCGGTGCACTCGCTTTGTATATCCAACACACAAGGAAGGATGTGGTGGGAAGGAAGCAGCCCCCGCCTCTGTCCGGACGATCATTCCGCTGGCATCTTGCATTCACGCCCCCATTTGACTACCGCTCGGAGATGTAGTTGTAGATACGTTCGTCTCTGTGGGTCGTCTACCTCAGGTATCCTTCTACGACATGCTATTGTTGTCACCATTTTCCATATCTCACTTAGTCATCTCTGCCTCACTGTGGGTCAACACCTCCGAAAGAAAGGGAGGAATTCATTCAGTGACTCTACGATCACCCTATGAACGATCAGAATAAGGTAAATCTTGAAGATAAGTTTTGTACTCTATTAATTTATCAGTCCCTCTAGTCGGGTGGGATCTAGTCGGATCCCCCAGAAAGTCTTATGTGCGGGTCTCCCCGCATGTGGCTCACACTATTTGAGGTAGTCTAGCTCAACATTCTCCATCGAAGAACTGGGTGGGAGGAAATTTGCTCGATACAGGAATGATGGGGTCCACACTGACTCCTCCCCCGTTGACTCATTCCAAAAACTTTTTGCACTTCCAAAGCAAAGAATGAATGCTATAATTTTTGTCAAATGACCTGGCCTCCCCTGGCTCTTCCACAGTCCGCTGGGCTCCCTTTCCTCCCTTCCCTGCTCCCCCAACACAGGCCTACCACGCTTCGCGCCTGCGGCATTTTCGCCAGACGATCTTTGCTAGTAGTGCCATCCTCCCCGCTGGTTGTCTGTATGGGTGGGTTGTCCCTTGCCTTGCTTCCCCTTCCCCTTTCTCCAAGGAAATTCAGTGGTTGACTTGGACAGTAGGTGGGTTACACATTCCACTGTGTTGAGATTTGAGATGCAGGTGGTGATGATCACCCCAGGGTGTGGGAGCCCTTGACGGGCACTCCAGGACCCACCAACGCTCGTGAAAATCCATTGGTCGGTCCTCCATTCATCCGACTAGACCAAATGTGTGGATAATGAGGCCATCTTCACCACCTTCTCCCTTCGGTACCTCAAAAAAGTGAAACCATGTTTGCTTGAGTTTCTCACCCCCCCCCACCGGGACCGGTGCTCATGACGCACTATAGAACCTCCACCGAACATAAGGGCAGGGATTCCAGTAAGGCCTCGACATCAACGACTTCGTGTCGCACTGGAGTGATCCAATATGCGGTTCTGCACGTTCCATCACTTCTCCGTTCATTTCCAATACTGATCATGAAACACCATGAGCAGCAGGATGTTGAGGTCCGGAATTCGAAGTGAAATTTTGGATTTGCTCGTTCCTTATCGTCATGGGAAAGAAAGGCAGAAAGAAGAAAGAGATTATTCTCCCTGATGCTTGTCCAGTACCGGGCCTTCGCCTGCGCGCGTGGGACAAATCGACCTTCAGGGAGAGGTAAAAATTGAGTGAAGTGGGAGGTCTCAGAGCGACCCCTTTGATTGGTTTTTGCCGCCCCTTCCTTGGTTTGGTGGCGGAAAGACAGAGTGATGATTGATGCCCGACGGGGCTCGAGAGAAGGATCATGGCACCCCAGAACCATGAAATCTAGCAACAACATCTCCTTTCTGCCAGTGTGTAAGAGACTGATATTTGGAAATGGAAAGGTCAGCCACAGCTTAGCCAGTTCAGTGTTGAAAAAAGCGGCAGCCCCGCCTCCCCCACCTAACACCCCCAACCCCTTTTTTGCTTCTTTTCTTATTCAAAAGGTTCCACTTCGTGGGATGTAGCACTTTCAAAGTGGAAGAGTGGTCTCTGCCTTTGTTGTTTGTTTTGTATAGTAGTGGTGCTCCCTCCTCTTTGTCTTGAAAGAAAATATGGAGGGGCCCAGAAAGAATGAAAGAAAGTCCATTACTGAGAGAAGTGGTCGTCTTGCTTGCTGTAAAAGAAAAGTAGACATGACCACCTTTTTCAGCCAAATAGCGAGCTCAACCCTAGTCTATTTAACTAACTGAAAGAGGCCGAGAATGAGAGTACCTATCCCTTATGGGAATCAAACCCATGTCTTTGACATGAAAAGACGATGTCCTAACTACTGGACGAAAGGGACCAAAAAGCAAATTCCTCATATATCTTAGAAAAGCGAAGTGGTTTGTTTTCTTTCTATATGAAATTCGACGAAGTAGGAGAGATTTTGCTTCTCCCTCGGTCTCATAGGGATTTGGCAAGATCATCGCTTTGTTGTTGAGGGCAGGCAGGGAAATAAGCGATCTCAGTAAACTCCACTCCTTTCATTTATTTTGAGATCAAATCAAAACCCCCACTATGTTTCTAGCTACTCATTCCATCTTCCAATTCCAAGAGAGTGGAGCTCCCAGTGTAGCGAGGTCGTGATAGTGTTCGACTTCTATTGACCTGCCTAAGTGATTAGATAGAATCAGTTCCTTTTCAGTCGCTTCCGCTGATGTTCCTTACCTTCTCATTCTTCATCCAACTAGATACGAGAAAGTTCCCCGCCGCTTAGAACTCTGGCTCGTTCGCGTGAGATCTTCTTCTTGTCAAAGAGAGGCCTCCATCCTTGATGAGATGAATCTCTGCACGTTACCAAAGGAAGTCAAAGTAGAAACTCATCACCAAGATTGCTTCAATCTCTACTAGACAACTTCTTGATCAAGCACCACCCACTCCCCATTTATAGGGATAGTAGAGGTAGAGGTATTAGAAATGAATCAAGCGATAGCGAGAGAAACTAAGTGGCTCGACCTTCAGGGAGAGGTATTGGAAATGACTCGACTGGAAGGAGAGGAATGACAACCTTTAGAATGAGTCACAACACAAGGTTCCAAACCAAACCAAACCAAACCAAACCAAACAATATCATGGCTGATGGATGTAGATGAAGAGTGCCTCATATGGATGTCAACCCTATAGGGGAAAGAGAAGGGACTCTCCCTCAGTGAAAACTCTAATAGGATAAGGGAAGGAGGCATTCTAGATAGCTGTGGAAAGGAAAGGATTTCTAATATTTATTAGAATTTGATTGTGGGGAATGGAGTTGGCCCCCAAATCAAGTGGAACCTTTCTTTCTTGCATCGTTATATTCAGCGGGCTTGGTACCATGTCTCCCAAACAATTTCAGTACATATGGCGCAAGACAATTCCTCATATTGAGTTTGGAATGGGATCGGGTGTTTTCACATCGAACCCTAGTGCCCACTTTGTTTTGTCTTGATTGGAGATTGAGAAGGAAAATGGAAAAGTGGGACATAGTATAGTAGGTCGCGAAGGATTCAATCCAGCCACAGGTTCCCCTATGGCTACCTTATTACGACTTCACCCCAGTCACAGATCTCACCATGGTATGTGCCAATAAGATGACTAAAAGCCTTTGTGCCCCCCGCCCCGGGGTACACATAAGGAATGCATGCTCCTTGGTATGATGCTTCGGGGGAAACCTATTCCCAGGGTGTGACGGGCAGTGTGTATAGGATCTGGGTACATATTCACCATGGCATGCTGATATGCGATTACTAGCAATTCCAACTTCATGTTCCCGAGTTGCAGAGAACAATCTGAACCACAACAATCTTTCCGGATTTGCTCTGCCTT
Organism: Alisma plantago-aquatica; assembly: GCA_963693085.1. Lineage (NCBI taxonomy): Eukaryota > Viridiplantae > Streptophyta > Magnoliopsida > Alismatales > Alismataceae > Alisma > Alisma plantago-aquatica. The sequence continues at coordinate 851,591,251 of OY856411.1, read as the reverse complement.
ACAACCTTGCTTCCCATTGTCATTTCCATTGTAGCACGTGTGTGGCCCAGCCCTTAAGGGCCATGCGGACTTGACATCATCCCCACCTTCCTCCAATATTTCACTAGCAGTCCCTTGTGAGTGCGGCACACACCTTTTTTTTAGTGGGACGTAGTACTGTGACCACTACGTACCACACCACTGGGAGGCTCGCCAGAGTGCCGAGTCTGATTCTGCCGCCAACTCGACATCATCATAACCAAGATGGAACAAAGATCCATGCTCACTTCCCCACCCCCCGGTAGGTCTCAGTGGTGAATGAGGGTTGGTGTGGCAAAAACGGGGGTTTAGGGGGATCTGGGGGCACATGTCTCAGCAACACAAAATGAGGGTTTCACTCGTTATAGGACTTGACCAAACATCTCATGACACGAGGTGATGACAGCCATGCAGACACATGTATGAAAGGCACATCCCGGGGAGTATCGGTTTTCTTGTTCATATATCAAGGGCTGGTAAGGTTTTGCACATTGTATCGAATTAAACCACATGCTCCACCGCTTGTGCGGGCCCCTGTCAATTCCTTTGAGTTTCGTTCTTGCGACTGTACTCCCCAGGAAGAGTCTTTCACGTGTTATTTGGGCCCCTAATCTGCGTGGACCAAGGGCGAAGACTCATCATTTACAGCATGGACTACTAGGGTATCTAATCCTGTTCGCTCCCCATGGTTTTGCACCTCAGTGTCAGTAGGGACCCAGGGAGCTGCCTTCGCTTTTGGCCTTCCTTTGTGGATCTCAAGATTTCACCCCTACACATGAAATTCCACTCTCCTCTATCTCACTCAAGTTCATTGGTTTCGAGAGCACTCCACCACTTTTTGGTGACTTTCACTTTCAACCCGATGAACTGCCTACGTGCCCTTGACGCCTAGTCATTCCAAAGAACACTAGCCCCCCATCTTACCGTGGCTGCTGGCATGGAGTTAGATGAGGCTTCTTCCTCGAGTCCTGTCATGATCGCACACTTGAAGAAAGAGCTTGACAAGCAGCATTGCCCTTCTTCACTCACATGAGATTGCTGGATTGGGCTTGCACCCATTGTCCAAGATTCCCCACTGCTGCCCCCTGAGGGAGTCTGGGTCGTGTCTTAGTCCCAGTGTGGCTGGTCATCTGAAAAGACCAACTAAGCATCATTGGCTTGGTCAAACTTTACCTAACCAACTACCTAATACTATGTGGGCTCATCAAATAGTGCTTTGTCAGCTTTCTTTAGGATTTATCCCGAACTGTTGATGAATGCATATTCATCCTGATTTTCAGTCGCCCTTTTTATAACTAATTTGATTCAATACTTTCTATTTATCTCTTAAATCTCACAAATTGCAAGTTTGCTAAATAAATCTAATTATTATGATTATTGATCAAATTTATATTGATTTGGTGCAGGTCTAAACCAAGTTATATCATCACATGGAATTCACCAAAGAACCTCTCACTTATGATCTTGACCAAATGGTCTGCTCTAACAGTTCTGACCTTTCGGTTTTAGATATTCACCCACACGGTCTAAAGACCGTTTAAGCCCATTCGATTTCAAGACTGCATGAGCCTAAATGATCCCTACACCGTTTGAGTCCATACGGTTTCAAGACCGAATGAACCCAAACGGTCTCAAGACCGGATGTCGTCTAACGATTTCAAGACCGTTTGGACCTAGAACCATTTGGATACTCTAAACCATTTGGGATGAAGACCGTTTGAACAATCTAAACCATTTGGATGAAGACCGTTTGGGACACGCAAGAAAAGACCATTCGGTCCCAAGACCGTTTGGTGCCATTCGGTCCCAAAACCATTTGGAGCCATTCGGTCCCAAGACCGTTTGCTCGCAAGACCAAATGAAGCTGAGAATGATACATGAAGACCATTTGGTCACTTGCGTGAAGACCGAATGAAGATAGAACTCAAGACCGATTGGATCCTAACGGTTTCAAGACCATTTAGATTCATTCAGTTTGCAAAGACACAAGACCGGTCAAAGGATGATCATTAAAGACGAGACCGTTTGGTGCCATTCAGTCTCCAAAAATGTTTGACCATCAAACAGTCTTGAAGACCGAAAGAATCAGATATTGTTCAAGTACATTTGGAGCAAACCGATAGAATGCAAGACCGTTTGGATGTCAATCGGTCTCAAAACCAATTGGACGTCAAACGGTCTCAAATCCATTTGGACGTCAAATGGTCCCAAAATTGTTTGAGTTGCTTCACACCAAAAATGTGAAGATCCCATCCAAGCCTATAAATAGAACCCCAAGGGTCCTCATTTTGGCATCAGTTCTGGGATGCTGACAGGCTGCCTGTACACCGGTCTGATCCAGATCCAACTCCATCCATGCCAGTTTCACTCCACCTACTGCCCGTGTTGCAATCAAGGAGACCGAGAGGAGAAGGAAGACGGAGCGAGAGAGATTGTCCGGTCTATCTTGGAATCTCCCGTTTCACGTCCATATCTGCTCCGACACGACGTAGAAGACCGCATCATCTTCACCGAGCTGCGACTACCTTCTGCACCACGCTAATGGCAGATTTCTCTCTCTTACTCATTCTTCTTATTTCTCGCATCATGAACGAATAGTTCCTTTTCGCTGGGGTGTGGGGACTAGCCCCGTTGCCCATGCAATCATGTTCTTTTGTTAAACTTTCCATGGCAATGTATATAACTTTTCATTTCATTGTTAATCGCTATGTTCGTAGTTAGAATTAATTGCTTGCTTTCATGTTTGTTCGTCTTATGTTGTGAGAACTTCTATATGTAGGATTGAATGTCGTTTAACAAGTGACTCCCAAACTAGAAATAGAATAGATTCCTTAAGGTCGTAAGTGTATGATCTGTGAGGGGACGAGCCATCTAGCCTTTGGTGACGCTTCTATGTACCTAACGCTTGTATAGGGAGTTCACAGCCTTAGTTGGATTTTGCATCTTATTGTTAATTGTCAATGTTTGCTCGTATATTAATCACCTTCTTGCTTATCGATTAATGTGGTTGACTCCCAAACTAGAAATAGAATGGGATTTCTTCGAGGTCGTATGTGTATGATTCATGAGGGGATGAGCCATCTATCCTTTGGTGATTCTTTTGTGTGCGTAACACCTGTATAGGGGGCCCACAACCTTCGTTGGATTTCTATATCTTCAGATCCATAAGTAAGTGATCCAGATGGTGACGAGACATCTGATGCCTAAGGTGATGCTTACGCGAACCTAACACCTGTATGGGGGGTTTTGCAGCTGCTCTATTTGGATAGTTATATCTTACCCGGATGTTTGATGTTAGGATGTATTTGCATGTGTAGTGGAGGTGAAACCCGAGACCACCCCAATGATTCTATATCATTGATCTAAACCCAACTTTAATTTAGCTTTTACTTTCTTGCACTTAGTTTAATTAACCTCAACCAAATCAACCAATCATTCTAAATATTAGTCTTACTTGAACTAGATCCGACTGATAAGATTCTTAAAAATGTTGGCCTTTGGGTTCGATCCTTAATTATACTGCCATAAGACTCGTCCGCTTGCGGGTGGTATTATTGCACATTGGTTTTGATTAAAAACTCAGGGATTTCAACCCCGAGTGAGTTTGTTAGTGTGATAAAATCCCACGTCAAATTCTGGCATCGTTTTCGGGGACAACAAAATTAGTTAGTCAAATCTAGTTCTTTTAAGGCTAATCTAGGATTTTGTTTTTCTTTTGATACAATCAGTCATCTACTTGACTTTGACTCTACTTTGTGGATCTCATTTTCAAAATCCTTCTATTTTTAGGTACTTCAGGAGGATTAGTGCATGTGTCGTCATAACAGCCCCGGACTCGCTGCCAACTTTGATCCGAAGATTGACATAACCTTCCACCGTCAAAACAGAGAGAATCAAGCAAGGATGGCTCAAGAAGAGGAGATAGTGGCTCAAGCCCTTAATGCATAGAGAGAAAGATTCATGCAAGAAGCTAGAGATGTGGTTCAAGAAGAAATTCAAGCAGCACAAGCAGCGACACAAGCAACAAAACTACAAAAGGACCTTAGAGAGTTCTCGATCCCCAAAGCTGCTAATGTTTATCATCTAGTACAACCTCCTCCCATCAATGCTGCCAATTTTGAGATTAGGGCACATTGGATCACATTGCTTCAAAACAACCCATTCTATGGCAAACAAGGAGAGGATAGTCATGAACATCTTTTGAGGTTTATTGATCTATGTTCCATGACAAAGCAAAATGGAGTATCCGATGATGCCATTCGACTCTGTCTCTTCAAGTACTCTCTCATTGATAGAGCCATAAGTTGGTATAACTCATTGCAAAGTGAACCCATCAGCACTTGGGAACAACTTCAAAATGTATTTCTGGAAAAGTTCTACCCTCCCTCTCTCACCTATGAAATTAGAGGCTGAATAACAAATTTCACTCAAGTCCCTGGATAAACCCTTGTTGAAGCCTGGGACAGATACAGAGAGCTTCTACGCAAGTGTCCACACCATGGAATTCCTAAGAATCAACTCATCAAAATTTTCTATAGGGGTGTGGACGACGATATCAACAGATTCTTAGACTCCTCATCTGGAGGAAACTTCATGTGTCAAAGTTATGACAGCGCATGGAGGGTCATCACCCTTGGAGCAGAAAACCAAGAAAATTGGGCTAGATCTGTAGGTAAAGGAGTCTTGAAAGTAGCTATGGCTGAAGCTACTCCTGAGTACAAATCTATCGCTGAAACCCTAAAACTCTTAGTTGCCAAGCAAGACCATATTGAATCATCTCTTGCTGCTATTGGAAGAGGACGTTTGCCCACTCAACAAAAAGAACAGATCAAGTCAGCTTCATTATTCTGTGAAGCATGTAAAAGTACTGATCATTCCACATTAGCATGTAATGTTCTTTACGATGTTGTTCTAAGCAACATATGTGGTCAAGGAGATAATGGTCAAATGGAAAATCTTAATGTTGTTAATACCATCCCTGGTCAAAGTTACTACAATCCGAATTACAATAGGAATCATCCAGGATTTCAATATGGAAACCCCTTTGGAGCAGTAAACTCACATCAATTTGGTTCGAACAATCAGCCATGAGGCCCACCAGGATTCCAATACAATCAACAACAGAATTTTGGAAATCAAGGAAATTTCAAGGGAAACTTTCAAAATAGGAACTTCAATAATTATCAAAACAATTCCCAATATCAGAGTCTTAACCAAGTTCCTTATCAACAACAAGGACAACAAGCAGGTCCCGTCTCTCCTGATGACAAGCTATCAACCATTGAAAAGATGTTGCAAACTCAGCAAACTATGATAGCTAACCAACAAGCTTAGCAGAAGGCTATTGAATCTCAACTAGCTCAACTCGTAGCTAGCATAAAGCCACCTGTTGGAGTCTTTTTTGGCCAACCCGAGAACAATCCTAAGCATCCTGAACAGTTAAAGGCAGTCACCACCAGGTCAGGAAAAGACTATTCTGATCCCCCTGTCAAGACACCTGTGGTTGTTACAGATGAAGATGAACCTGTGATTGTCCAAGACTCAACAATACCGAAATCTCAACCAAAAGAACCAGTAACTACTAATAAGACAGACAAGGAAAGTCTTGAAAAATCTATTGATGAAGAAACTAAAACACCAGAACCTGAAATTCCTATATACAAGCCTCATATACCGTTCCCTGCTCGTTTAAGGCAAACCAAGCTTGATACTCAGTTCAATAAGTTTAAGGAAGCTATGAAGAAACTTCATGTTGATATACCCTTTTTGGATGAGCTGGCTAAGATACCAGCCTGGACAAAGTACTTAAAGTCACTCCTAACTAGGAAATATATAACTAAAGAATATGAGATAGTCAAGTTAGCTAAAACCACTTCCAATATCATCCAGAGTAAGATGCCAAAGAAAGAGAAAGATCCAGGATCTTTTGGGATTTCCTGTCATATTGGTGATTCTTCATGCAAGAAAGGACTGGCAGATCTTGGTGCTAGAATCTCCATCATGCCACTCAGCCTTTGCAAAAGTCTAGGGTTTGCTGAATTTCTTCCAACTGGAATGACCATACAACTCGCATAAAATTCAATAAAACACCCATTAGGAATTATTGAGGATGTACCTGTCAAGGTAGGAAAAGATTCCTATGTTCCGTGTGACTTTGTCATCATGGACATAAAAAAGGATGCCAGATATCCTCTCATCTTTGGACATCCATTCCTCGCCACTGCAAGAGTTCTAATTGATGTTGAAGTAGGAACTTTGCTACTCAGACTTGGTAAAGGAACTCTAGAATTCAAGGTTTTTGAAAGCATGATAAGACCAAGTATGCAAGAAGAATTTTATCTGATTGACTGCATTGAGCAAATATCACTCCTCACATAAGAGGGATATGAACAAGACGACCCTTTAGAAGTGACTCTAACAAACCCCTCTACTGATAATTCCATCAATGAATGAGTTAAAGAGTGTGTTCTTGACACTACTGAAGAAGATCTTGAAGCTAAGTTTGAAGGACTCAAGGCTGTGGAAGATAATGAAGAAACATGTGAAAAACCAGAGGCCCCCGAAATGAAGCCTCTGCTGAGGGACTAAAGTATGTGTTTTTGGATGACCTCAAGGTTTGTCCAGTAATAATAAATTCTGATCTTACGACCGAACAAGAAGATAAACTCCTGAAAGAACTGAAGGAAAGAAAGAAAGTGATTAGATACAAAATGAATGACCTCACTGGGGTTAGTCAAGCGTTGTGTATGCACAAGATCCCTACGATGGAAGATCACAAGCCAACTATTGAACATCAATGGAAACTAAATCCAAATATGAAGGAGGTAGTCCGTAAAGAGGTCATTAAACTGCTCACCGCTGGAATTATCTATCTAATATCAGACTCACCATGGGTGAGCACAGTGCATGTAGTCCCGAAGAAAGGTGGAACAACTATAATACGAAATGAAAATGATGAACTCATCCCCACCTGAACAGTCATAGGGTGGAGGATGTGCATTGATTATAGGAAGTTGAATAAGGAAACTCGAAAAGATCATTTTCCAATGCCTTTTCTTGATCAAGTATTAGAGCAGCTGGCCCATCAAGAATATTTATGTTATCTCGATGATTACTCTGGATTCTATTAAATACCTATACATCCAGATGACCAAGATAAAATGACTTTTACTTGCCCATTTGGAACATACACATTTAGAAGAATGCCATTCGGCCTCTGCAATGCACCTGCAACTTTCCAACGTTGCATGGCTGCCATATTTCCCGGTCTCAACGAAACCATTATGGAAGTTTTCATGGATGATTTTTCTGTATATGGAGATTCATTCGATTCATGTCTAAAACACCTCTCCCTGGTCCTCAAATGATGTAAAGAAGCACATCTTGTGCTGAATTGGGAGAAGTGTCATTTCATGGTAAAGGAAGGCATTGTACTGGGCCATAGGGTCAGTAATCGAGGTATTGAAGTAGATAAGGCCAAGATTGAAGTGATTTCCAAGCTCTCTATCCCTATCAATGTAAAGGAAGTTCGAGCATTTCTAGGCCATGTAGGATTCTATAGATGGTTTATAAAGGACTTCTCAAAGATAACCAAGCCAATGATAAATTTGTTACTAAAGGATGCTGAATTCAATTTTGATGAAGAATGTGTTAAAAGCTTCAACACACTGAAGCATGCCCTTACAACCACACCCATCATTAGAGCTCCCGATTGGGGCCACCCTTTTGAAATCATGTGTGATGCAAGTGATTATGTTGTAGGTGTTGTCTTGGGCCAATGTATAGAAAAGAAACATTATGTGATCTATTATGCATCAAAGACCCTCGATGAAGCTCAGAGGAATTATGCTACTACTGAGAAAGAACTTCTGGCAGTCGTGTATGCCTTTGACAAGTTCAGATCCTACCTAATTGGTTCAAAGGTCATTGTCTACACAGATCACACTGCCATTCGTTACCTTCTGGTGAAGAAAGATGCAAAACCTAGGTTAATTAGATGGATTCTCCTATTGCAAGAAATTGATTTAGAGATAAGAGATAAAAATGGTACGGAGAATGTTGTAGCAGACCACCTCATTCACATCCACACTCTGGATACTGAGAAGATTCTGATTAATGATTCCCTTCTGGATGATCAACTTATGAAGGTCTCAGAAGTTGTACCGTGGTACTCAGATTTTGTGAACTACCTTGTTGCTGGGGTTATCCATCCTCAATGCACCGGAAATGCACTGAAGAAATTTATGCATGATGTGAAACAGTACTACTGGAATGAGTTGTACCTTTTCAAACTATCTTATGATGGTTTATATAGACGATGTATCGCTGAAGAAGCTCAACTTATTTTGGAACAATGTCAGTCAGGACTAGTGGGAGGATATATGAGCTCTAAAAAGACTACCTTGAAGGTTTTTCAATTTGGATTCTTCTGGCCAACCATATCCAAAGATTCCTACGAATTTGTCCTATCATGTGACAAATGTCAGAGATCTGGCAATATAACAAAGAGAGATGATATGATGATGAATCTATGGCAAGAAGTAGAAATATTCAATGTTTAGGGGATGGACTACATGGGTCCATTCCCATCTTCTCATGGATTTTCATACATCCTAGTAGCGGTGGACTACGTCTCAAAATGGGTTGAAGACATACTAACTGTCACTAGTGATTCCAAACTAGTCATCAAATTATTCAAGGATATTATTTTTCCCCATTTTGGTGTCCCACACACGGTGATATCCGAAGAAGGGTCACATTTTCTAGAAAGAAGCTTTGAAGCGTTACTGAGAAAGTATGGTGTAATGCACAAGGTGGCCTCTCCCTACCATCCACAAATGAGTGAATAGATAGAGGTTTCTAAATGCCAACTCAAGGCTATTCTGGAAAAAATTGTAGGTCGCAATCGAAAGGATTGGTCGGTAAAAATCAACGACGCATTATGGGCCTATCGAACTACTTATAAAACTCCCCTCGGGACTACACCTTTTCGTTTAATATATGGAAAGGCTTGCCACCTGCCAATAGAACTGGAACACAAGGCATGGTGGGTAATTAAACAACTGAACTTTGATATGAAAGAAGCAGGCCAAGCCAGGATTCTGCAACTCCAAGAGTTGGATGAACTCAGGGTGACAGCTTATGAGAATGCACGAATCTACAAAGAACACACCAAACTTTAACATGATGGTCATTTGAAAAGAAAAGACATACAAGTGGGAGACCAAGTTCTTCTATTCAACTCAAGGTTGAAGTTATTCCCAGGGAAACTCCGCTTTCACTGGTCTAGACCGTACATTGTCAAAAGCATCTCCCCACATGATGCTTTCTCTTTATGGAGCCAAAATTCGGGTGAATTCGTGGCAAATGGTCAATGTTTGAAAAGATATTTCACCACAACCGACATAAGCACCGAAGAAATAATAGATCTCTCCAATCCAAAGGAACCACCATGAAGTTGAAGACATCACGTCGAGCCATCGACGTAAAACGAGGCACTTGTCGGGAGGCAACCCGATAATTAAAATTCATTTTATCTTCGAATTAGAAATTTTTCTCAATTTTGTCCTTACTTTTTAGATAATTTTACACCAAATAAGAATCGCACCGTGAGATGCTATTTTGAGTTATGATTAATCTTTATTTTTGAAAATTTCAGATGGAGGATGCACGCTGATTCGAATGCAACCATACCTAGTGGTCCAAATGGCATGAACTTCCCCCTCCATCTTGGATTTAGAGGTTGCTCGAGACAAGAAAATTTCTAAAGTTCAGGGTGGAGGGTGGGTGGTACGTATCTTACTTTCCACCTTCACCCTTCTAAATCAAACTTAAGATTCCATCGTCGCATTTTTGACATAAATTTTCAAAATTTTCAAATAAAATTTTTCACAATTTTAAAGTTTTCAAAGAAAATGTGAACAGATATTGGATGAATTTTTAACCTCATTATTTCTCTTTGCATTTTGAATCATTATACCCTCCTTATATGAAGCAGATCCTCAAAAGGACCTTATTATGAAAACTAGCCTTCTGATTGAAATCATCTTGTGCAGCTTATGAATCCTAACATCATGATACTTATGCAAAAATGAAAAGTGTCTATTAAACTGATAGGGATCAAACACATCGTGCTTCCTAACTGATTAGTGGAACGATAACATGGAATCTCCACCGGATCCTCATCAAGTCATTATTTGATCAGAGTACGATAAAGAGAATGACCCGGTACACGGAATTGTAAATCAAGTTGCATTCTGATCTGAACTCTCTTCTACACTTCTTCTATCATCTTCGTACCCCTCCATCCATAAAAAAGAAACAAAAATTTCCAAAATAGTGCCAAACCCTAAGTTCGGGGTGGCACGCCACTTCCCTCTATATCCGCTTCTTCCATACCCCTCGCAAATTAATAGGGGTGTACCACAAAAAATGCAATCTCGAGTCGAATAGAGGAGAGATTTAAAAAAAAAAGATGCCAAAGTGCACACAAAAAGAAATGCAATCTCGAGTCAAATAGAGGAGAGATTCACACAAAAAAATGCAATAAATGAAATTACAAAAATAATAAAATATTGAGTTGAATAGAGGAGAGATTTACTTCTTCCTTCCATACCACCCCTCACTCCCTTTTCTACCTAAAGGAACAATAAAATCCTACAATGCCTTGAAAAACACCAGTGTCAGATCAGATGCACACTTGTCATTCTATGGGTATCTCTGGACTCTTACAAAACTCTTTGACATGCTTGTTTCTAGAACAAGTGAGGAGGAAGCGAGGTTGGAAAGCAAACTTAGGAACGAAGATATTGTAAGATGTGTTCTGTGGTCTCAGGAAGTTGAGATGCTTAGTCACACTGAGCGAAAAAGAAATAATCGTGATGTGAAGAGGAAGCAGTCACATGATCGAAAGTATTCATTTGGCGACTATTTCAGATTTTGTGTTACTCGAGGACGAGCAATGTTTAAGTTTAGGGTGTTTGATGAATGCATATTCATCCTAATTTTCAGTCGCCCTTTTTATAACCAATTTGATTCAATACTTTCGATTTATCTCTTAAATCTCACAAATTGCAAGTTTGCTAAATAAATCTAATTATTATGATTTTTTTATCAAATTTATATTGATTTGGTGCAGGTCTAAACCAAGTTATATCATCACATGGAATTCACCAAAGAACCTCTCACTTATGATCTTGACCAAATGGTCTGCTCTAACGGTTCTGACCTTTTAGTTTTAGATATTCACCCACACGGTCTCAAGACCGTTTAAGCCCATTCGGTTTTAAGACCGCATGAGCCTAAATGATCCCTAGACCATTTGAGTCCATACAGTTTCAAGACTGAATGAACCCAAATGGTCTCAAGACCGGATGTCATCTAACGATTTCAAGACCGTTTGGACCTAGAACCGATTGGATACTCTAAACTGTTTGGGATGAAGACCGTTTGAACAATCTAAATTGTTTCGATGAAGACCGTTTGGGACACGCAAGCAAAGACTATTCGGTCCAAAGACCATTTGGTGCCATTCATTCCCTAGACCATTTGGTTCCATTCGGTCCCAAGACTGTTTGGTGCCATTTGGTCCCAAAGCCGTTTGGAGCCATTCGGTCCCAAGACTATTTTCTCGCAAGACTGAATGAAGCTGAGAGAATGATACATGAAGACCGTTTGGTCACTTGCGTGAAGACCAAATGAAGATAGAACTCAAGACCGATTGGATACTAACAGTTTCAAGACCATTTGGATCCATTCGGTTTGCAAAGACACAAGACTGGTCAAAGGATGACCGTTAAAAATGAGACCGTTTGGTGCCATTCGGTTTCCAAAACCATTTGGCCATCAAACGGTCTCCAAGACCGAAAGAATCAGATATTATTCAAGAACATTTGGAGCAAACCGATAGAACGCAAGACTATTTGGACGTCAAATGGTCTCAAAACCATTTGGACATCAGATGGTCCCAAAACTGTTTGAGCTGCTTCACACCAAAAATGTGAAGCTCCCATCCAAGCCTATAAATAGAACCCCAAGGGTCCTCATTTTGGCATCGGTTCCAAGATGCCGACAGGCTACCTGTACACCGGTCTGATCCAGATCCAGTTCCATCCACGTCAGTTTCACTCCACCTACTACCCGTGTTGCTATCAAGGAGACCGAGAGGAGAAGGAAGACGGAGCGAGAGAGATTGTCCGGACTGTCTTGGCATCTCTCATTTCACGTCCAGATCTGCTTCGACACGACGTAGAAGACCGCATCATCTTCACCGAGATGTGACTACCTTCTGCACCACACTCATGGAAGATTTCTCTCTCTTACTCATTCTTCTTGTTTCTCGCATTATGAGCGAATAGTTCCTTTTTGCTGGGGTGTGGGGACTAGCCCCGCTGCCCATGCAATCATGTTCTTTGGTTAAACTTTCTATGGCAATGTATATAACTTTTCATTTCGTTGTTAATCGCTATGTTCGTAGTTAGAATTAATTGCTTGCTTTCATCTTTGTTCTTCTTATGTTGTGAGAACTTCTATATGTAGGATTGAATGTCATTTAACAAGTGACTCCCAAACTAGAAATAGAATAGATTCCTTGAGGTTGTAAGTGTATGATCTGTGAGGGGACGAGCCATCTAGCCTTTGGTGACGCTTCTATGTACCTAACGCCTATATAGAGAGTTCACAACCTTAGTTGGATTTTGCATCTTATTTTTAATCGTCAATGTTTGCTCATATATTAATCACCTGCTTTCTTATCGATTAATGTGGGGTACTCCCAAACTAGAAATAGAATGGGATTTCTTCGAGGTCATAAGTGTATGATCCGCAAGGAGACGAGCCATCTAGCCTTTGGTGATGCTTCTGTGCACCTAACGCCTGTATAGGGGGCCCACAACCTTTGTTGGATTTCTGTATCTTTGGAGCCGTAAGTAAGTGATCCAGACGATGACGAGACATCTGATGCCTAAGGTGATGCTTACGCGAACCTAACGCCCGTACAGGGTATTTTGTAGTAGCTCTATTTGGATAGTTATATCTTGCCTGGATGTTTGATGTTAGGATGTGTTTTCATGTGTAGTGGAGGTGAAACCTGAGACCACCCCAGTGATTCCATATCATTGATCTAAACCCAACTTTAATTCAACTTTTACTTTCTTGCACTTAGTTTAATTAACCTCAACCAAATCAACCAATCGTTCTAAATATTAGTCTTACTTGAACTATATTTGACTAAAAAGATTCTTAAAAACATTGTCCTTTGGGTTCGATCCTTAACTATACTGTGATAAGACTCATTCACTTGCGGGTGGTATTATTGCACATTGGTTTTGGTAAAAACTCGAGGATTTCAACCCCGAGTGAGTTTGTTAGTGTGATAAAATCCCACGTCAACTATTCGGCAGATTCCCATGCCTTACACACCCATTTGCCACTTTGTTCTCAACTATTCCCATCAAACAGAGGCCGAAAAGCACCCCAGGAGGATGCCCATACACTGCCGAAGTTGGGCGAGACGATCTCTCTTGGGGTGGGAGCCCCATTTCCTTCTGACCAGCTCCCCAAAAACAACGTTCGACTTGCATGTGTTAAGCAACTAGCGGGCATTCCTTCTGAGCCAGGATCAAACTCAGATTTTGACCATTGGGCCCTGTAGTGGTAGAACCTGGTGAACTGGGCAAAAAATGCATGGAGAGTGAGATTGACTACATATTCAGAAGAATGGGAATATATACATATAGGAAAAAAGAGAAGAGAACATTGTTTTTTAGAAGGGTTTGGTTCGAAGAAGGTTGGCAGGGAGAACAAAGAAAAGTCACCTCTTCCCAGAATGAATTCATAAATGCTTGTTCACAAGCGAGGGACTTTGACCAGCAAGAAAAATGCATCACACAAAGGGCATCGGGGAGAAGTTCCCAGTCGAAAGAGAAAATTCTTCTCTGGGAAGGCAGTCCAACAAGTTCATGGAATTCTTTTGACCCCGAGGGTGACTTCACTACTTGGATCCTCATCTCTTGAACTCATTCTGGATGCCCATGGGATGGCACTGGCATCTCATCTATTCCCGATTGATTCCCTAATCTTCTCTGGCAGGCGATTTGGCCCATTTTCTATTTTTTATCTATAGTAATAAGGCGACGTTCCCTATCATGACTGCCTTCCTTTCTTCAACATTCATTCATCTTAAAAGAAAGAGCTAGCGAACCTCACCAATTCCATTCCAATTCTCTCAGACAGAGCAGGATAGCTGCCATCAAGCTTTTAGAGTGAGGGACAAAGTAGCTCGACCATAAGGGAGAGGGATGAATTCCTAGAGGGAAACCCATTTGACAATGGAAGGTTGGAAAAAGGTCAATTAAACCCAGCATAAGGCTGAGCAGATAGAAGGCACCGAGCAAGGGAAAAAGGATCAATACCGGGCAGAGACATTTATGGAATTTAGCTGCAGGACAAAATCTTTTTCATTTTCTGTGATTCTTCTTTCTTTACTTCAAGCCTCACCTCAGAGATGAAGCTTTTTTTGATAGGTTAGGTATGGATAACAATTGTTGGAAAGGTTCTTTTCCAAAGATATGGTATGGGAGATCAAAAGGAAACTTGGATCGAAAGTCAAAGACAGTATTCCGAGAGCCGAAAGTGCATTTGAGAAAGAATTGAGTTACTAACTGACAGAGGTTGTCACCTTCATGAGAAGATGCTAGATAACTCACTTATATGATATTAAGTGAGGTGAGTTTTGAAGAATACAAAATGTACCATTCCCTATCAAACTCATCAGAGTTGGAATGTTGGATACCCTCAGAAGATGAAATAGGTTGGTATTTCCATTTCCTATTTGAACAAATCTCTTTTCTATAAGCAGAGTATGTGTCTCCAAAATGGAAGGAGAATGGATCACTACTTAGGATCGACATCTTAGTCAGTTATAGAATCTGACCTTGGCTATAGGTCCCATAGATGATCGTATAGAGGCTTTTTAAAGTAGCCACTATCGATTCCAAAGGGCCCTTTCCCGTCCATATTCGCTACTCCAAGTCGAATGCCTATCTTGCTTCTTTGTCCTCTCTTAGTTGGTTTAAGGATTCTGGATAGCCAGAGTTAAGAGTCCCGATTGTGAAGAGAATCTACAAGGAATTTAGCTACCTTTTCTGCCTTCCTTTCACTGGGGCTTCAGATAGATCGTTATCGGTTCAGGCTGAACCAGGATATGGAATCCATTTTCTGATGCTGCTAAGGGCAAAAGAAATCGTTAACATGGCTAATAACGACTTGTTGAATACTTCATAATTGGGGCACAAAATAGGAGAACAAAGGAGGAGATCGGAGAAAAGAATGAAACTGCTTTAGGCCCTGAAGGGAATTACATAATCTATGTGAAAGATCTGGGAATCTTTCTATTACTTGAATTCCATCCTAGGTCAAGAAGAAAAAAAGGCGCTCAGTGGAAGATCTTTATATTTCTTCTTATTCCTATACAATAATATAACCATCATTGTGAAGCCAAGATCAGTCTCATATGTGACAAGGAGAAGTCAGAGTTAAAGGACCAACAGGTAAAAGAAATAAGCATCTGCTAGTGGCTGAAGCGACGAGCCATTACTCTTTCAAATAAATAAGCTGACCTTTAAAGTAACAAGGAACAAAGCAAGATAAGCACCGGATGCCCTCAGAGAATTTGGCATACATACGGGCCATACATTTGTAGTCATGGACAACTCTTTCTATCAGATTCCAAATTTGTCCCACCAGAGGTCGTTGACCTATGGGTAAGGACATCTAGGTTGCGATCTGTGCCAGTAGATCAATCATCCTCCTCAATGAAAATTGCATCAAGCTTCTTGCTCTGGTTCCCAAAGACTCATACCTTCATCTTTTCGTGCGCCGAGTGACTGTCTTGAAGATAGTCATTGCATGTGGTTGGTTTCCTAGTTGGCCCATTCAATGAACAATGACGTTTAGGATTACCAGATGTGGGCGGTAAGGAAATTGTCAGAGGCCCACACCACAAGAAAATATGGATAGGGGTGTGCCACATCATCCACAACCTCTTGAAATAGACCAAGCTTTCCCATCTAAAATCCATTATCTGATTTGTAAGGAAAATGAAATTTCAAAAAGAACCTATGTTCCTTCTCACTCGTCCCCCAGACTGCCTGATGGTTTGAGTCGTCCTAAACCCATGTGGGTATCTACTCAGGCTATTGATTGGAGGGAGGTGTGCTTCAGAGGAGCTTCGGGTGATGTGACTGGGAATGCGGAATTTCCTAAGGTCATTGATGGTGAGAAGGTGGTTATGGTAGACCTGGATGAGGTGGAAGACAATGAGTGAAAATGGCGAAACTCAGTAGTTTTGGGGAAGAGACCATTCTATTCTATAACCACACCACCTTTAGGCCTTCATCTAGCGCGCATCCAAATTAGCTGTGGGGAATGATTTTTCCTTGTTAAGTTTGCAGGTTCAGAAGATTGTACAAAGGTTTTGGAAGGTGGGCCGTCGACTATTTGACAAAGAAGGTTTTGAGTTCAAAAGCATTTCGCCTTCAACTTCTGCTTAGTTTGACTTGGCCAGCTTACCCTTTGCCTGCTTCCTTGACTGTTGCTTTCTCTTATGCAGCTTAGAAATTCCACAGCCTTGTCTTTTTTTTCATCAAAGTGACAAATAGGAGACACCGGTGCTCAAACGTCCCCCTGCCTTTCTTTCTCGATGCTTTTCAAGGAAAAAAGATAGCACTGGGGAGATCAGGGATTTCTTTCCTACTCAGCTTGGGTCGTAAGTTATCCATCTGCTTACATGCTATTGTAATCAGCCCCTACCAATTCCAATTCGGTCTATGTTCAGTTAGTGCTCACCCGACTCCTTCCATATATGCCACTCCTTTTGCAAACAATTCTTTTCTTGCTTCCTTATTTTTTTTATTCTTCCTCTCTGACTTCTTCCTGCCCTCCTTCTAGCAGCAAGCATGATAATCTACCTGTCGCATAGCCAGGTTCCAATATAAAAGGAGGTGTGGAGTCTTGTAGTGCTTGACTTTCTTTAAAGATCGGGTCTTTGACATAAGATGAAAGAGTCTGAGTGCCATCCATCCGATCCATAAGTCTACTTCATTCTACCTATTTTGTTCCTTGAATTCCCTAGGAATGAGGGGAGGGTAGGGTATGATGATCTCAAGTATCTTGACTTTGTCGAGATTCAGTTGGGGTGAAATATATTATACTGGTATAATTGATAATGGAAGTCTCTTTCTAGGCATTCCATCATCCCACAGGTCTAATTACTGAACGATTGGTAGTGAGAAAGCAATCTGAGTGCCTCACCTTTGGGTCTGTCTGGTCCACGTTTGGCTAAGCACCTTCTTTCATGTTAGAATTAGACTTCTTGATGGTTATTGAGTGCTTGTTCTTTTACTGGTATTGGTTGTCATTTATTGATGGAATGATGTAAATCCATCGCTATTATATCCGACCAAATTGGGAACAGCTATCTCAGTATTTGTTCTCGAATCAGAGAGGGAGAGTAAGGGCTAGTGAGAAAGACGAGTGGGTGAAATCATTAATGGAAGCAAAGATTGTCGACCATCGACCTAATAGAAATTGCCCAACCAAATTATTGATACATTCCTACATCTTCCAATAAGTCACCTCTGTTGGATGGAAAGACAAATCAATAGGTGAGTTGTAGTAGCGCGACACAACCATTTTCCCTGTGTCTTTAAGAAGGTCAAGTGCATATTTCTCTTGGATATAATAGGAAGTATGCACTTGCTTGATTTCACCACTTCGATCCCAACTCCAAATGTCCCTAGATCTGGGATGTCGAAGAATAGTATTTGACATCCAGAAAACTGCCAAATCAAATGCTTCCCAAGATAAAATATCACAAGTACCACCCCGCCCTGGACCGTCACAAGGAAAACTATAACCCAAATCGTTTTTATCTGGCATTAGCTTAGAACCATGTGCATCTATAGTGCCTTTTACTAAAATTAATGTAGTTGTATGCAACCCTAGGGCAATAGCATGATGAACTAAGAAATCTCGAGGACCCATTGTTAAGAAGAGTGAATTACTATTCTCATTAACAACACTCAACCACTAATGTAACAAGATGTTTTAACCTACATTTAATGTTGGTCCACTCGTTGAAGATAAGAGTACATCGAATCCATATGAAGTCTTACCATGTGCGGATTGTATCCATTGTGCAAAGATTGGTTCAATCAAGATTTGTTTTTCAGGAGTACCAAACGTGACCATAACATCGTTATGAACGTAAAGTCCTAAGGTATGGAACCCCAAAAAAAGGTTGTCCCAACTTAAATGAGATATGATAGCTTCTTTATGTTCTAACATTCTTGCCAATATATTATCTTCATTTTGTTCTGGATTGTAATCTCTAATGCAAAATACCGTGAGCAACCTGTCATGATGAACCCTGCGATGTATTGGTGATGAGTATATAACGCTGGGTAGTCAAATCCTATGCTATGAAATCATAAGTAGGTAAAGAATACATATGTTGAGCCACTAAAGAAGTAATAACTCCTAAAGAAGCTAAAGCAAGACCTAATTGAAAATGAATCAAATTATTGATTGTGTCATAAAGACCCTTATGCCCACGTCCTAATCGACCCCCTGGAGGAGTATGCACTTCTAAAAGATCCTTTATACTGTGTCCAATCCCGAAGTTAGTTCTATACATATGACCGGCTATCAGGAAATTAAATGCAATAGCTAAATGATGATGAGCCATATCCGTTAACCATAAACTTTCCATTTGTGGATGGAGCCCCCCCAGAAGGGTGAAAATAGTAGTTCCCGCCCCTTGAGAGGTGCCAAATAAATGACTACTACAATCTGGGTTTTGCGCATAAAGATTCCACTAACCTGTAAAAAGTGGACCCAACCCTTGAGGATATGGTAATACATCTAAGAAATTATTCCATCTAACGTACTCCCCCTAGATGTGGGAATAGTGACATGAACTAAATGTCCTATCCAAGCTAAAGAACTGACTCCATGATTAAGATGAGATTCAACATTTTTGAACCACGAAATGCTTGGTTTCCATTTTGGTTGTAGGTGTAACCAACCTGCTACTAAAGATATAGCAGAAAGAAATAATAGAAAAAATAGTATAAATATCTTCATTGGTGCATAATCCGATTGTATACCACCACTGATAAACACCGAAATAAGCGATATTCACAGGTCCGAGAGAACCCCCTCGAGTAATTCTACAGCGGGTTGACCAAACAAATTGCATGAGCAATAGGTCTTACATGTAAGGGGTCATGTACCCATGACTGAAAATTTCCTTGCCAAGCTACATGGAAGAGGTTTCCAGACATCCACAGAAAAATGATTGCCAACTGCCCAAAGTGAGAAGCAAAAATGTTCTGATAAAGACGTTCCTCAGTAATATCATCATGACTTTCGAAGAGCGGTAGCAATACCAAACCAAATACAATGAGTAGTGGGGTCCTGAGCTAAGCCTTGGCTAAACCCTAGAAATCTTAATCCCATAATGCTTTTCAAACCCTCCTAGCCATTATCCTACTGCAATAATTCTTTCTAAGAAGAATGCCCATGTTGTGGGAATTCCACCCAGAAGGTAATGGGTTACTCCTACAACACGTCCTTGTACAATGCTCAAGGCCCTAGGCTGAGTAGAAGGAGAAACTTTTCATTTTTTATGAGCCCAAACAATGGATTCAATAAGTTATTTCCAATAACCACATCCGCTGAATAGAAACATGAAACTGAAAAACAAAATGCTACGAAAAAAAGACCATACACAGATAATGAAGAACCATAAGAATGAATTACCTGAGAGGCTTGTGCCCATAAGAAATCCCAAAGCCACCCATTAATAGTAATGGAACTTTGTGCAAAGTTTCCTCCTGTGATATGAGTTACAACCCCTTGATCACTTATAGTGCCCCAAACATCTGATTGCATTTTCCAACTGAAATGGAATATTACTACCGAAATTGCATTGTACATCTAGAATAGACCTAAGAAGACATGATCCCAGGCAGATACTTGGCATGTTCCTCCTCTTCCAGTTCTGAAAATGAAAACCAAGATTTACTTTATCAGGTATCAAACACGCGAGCAAATAGGACACCTTTCAGTAGTATCAACACAGTCACATGGATCGTAAATGCATGAATGTGATGTACCAAAAAATCTACAGTTCCTAATGGAATAGGTAACAAAGAGAATTTTCCACCTACTGCCACTAATTCACCACCTCCCCAAGTTAAGCTAGTGCTTGCTGTTGCACCAGGAGCTGTTGTACCGGGTGCTAAAGCATGAGTGTTTTGTACCCATTGAGCAAGGGTTGTAATTGTATAGCGGTATCTATAAACATATATTGAGGGAGTCCTAATCATGGTATCATTATGAATATACAAGCCAAAACTATGAAAACCTAGAAAGATACATGCCCAGTTGAGATGTGATATGATTGCATCGCGGTTCCTAAGAACACGGTCTAAAAGATCGTTGTATCGAGTAGTTGGATTGACTTTTTTTTAGATACCTCTTCGATTCTGGATCATCCCCAGTGAGAACAATGTCATCAATGTACACTAAGGAGCATTGTAGTTCCTTGAGCTCTCTTCTTAACGAACATTGAGTAGTCAGCCTTGCTTCTTGAGGAATGTAACAGCTGTGTTGAACTTGTCAAACCACACTCTGGATATTGGGGTCCATAGATTGCTTTCTTCAATTTGCATACGGGGGAGAAGGTTTCAATAGACGGATAGGTGGTACTATGCTATGGGTAGACTGACTCTTCGAAGATCTATCTCTATGCAAGAAGGCGTTCTTGACATCGACGTTGAAACAATGACCAATCCTTGTCCACGGCAATAGAGAGTACAACTCTGACTCATCTTGGCCCCTATTGGAGCGAGACCTGGTTACGATCTTGCCCTTCTGTGTAAAGTCAAAAAGGGTAAACCCTGTAGCAATCAGATGTGCCTTGTATCTCTCTATGCTTCCATTGGAAGTGGGCTTGAATTCAAACTTTAACACCCAACTAGATCCCACGGCCTTCTTTCCTTCAGGTAGCGTAACAAACAAGTCAAATTTCATTTAAGTGCTTGCTTATATTTAATAAATGGCTTTCTTCTACTCTGGATGAATGAGAGAATCCGCAAAATGAAGAGGCTCGCGAGTAGATGTTATAGTAGTAAGAAAGGCACGAGTTGAGTCAGAAAGAGAATGATATGAAATGAATCGTATGATCCACAAATCTCAAATATGTTGAATCAATCATGTGTGCTTGAAACATCATATGAAGTCTTGAATCATGAACGTGAATCCCATCCCTTAGTCAAGCTCCATCGATCCGATACATGCATCATTCCCCTTGCCATTCAAGCCAGGAATAGAGGTGGAAAGTTTGTCCGTTTGAGATTGGGTGGGTGTTCAGTGTACCTCTCTTCTCCCTCGAAAATCATGCACATTGCATACCATTCTCCCTCCCATCAGACGTCTTATGGGAAAAACCCACACACGCTTTCTACAAGTCTCCATATGATTTTTGCGACTTTTCTGTCGAGGGGCAGGGCGTCGGAGATAGAAGAAGATGAACCCAATGATTGTTCTAGTTTTAGAATGGCTATTCCTCACAATCACTCCTTGTGATGTTGCGAAACCATGACAATTAGGATCTCAAGATGCAGCAACACCTCTCATGCAAGGAATAAATGACTTACATCACGATATCTTTTTCTTCCTCATTCGGATTTTGGTTTTCATATCATGGATGTTGCTTCACGCTTTATGGCTTTTCTACAAGCAAAAAAAAACCAATCCCACAACAGATTGTTCATGGAACTACTATAGAGATTATTCAGACCATATTTCCAAGTATCATCCTGATGTTCATTGCCCTCCCATCATTTTCTCTCTTATACTCAATGGACACGGTAGTAGTAGATCCAACCATTACTATAAAAGCGGTGGGGCATCAATGGTATTGGACTTATGAATATTCAAACTATAAAAATTATGATGAAAACTCCCTCACTTTTGATAGCTATACGATTCCAGAAGATGATCCAGAATTGGGCCAATCACATTTATTAGAAGTGGACAATAGAGTGGCTGTACCAGCCAAAAGTCATATGCATATGATTGTAACATCTGCTGATGTAACTCATAGTTGGGTTGTACCTTCCTTAGGTGTCAAATGTGATGTTGTACCTGGTCATTTAAATCAGACCTCCATTTTGGTACAACGAGAAGGAATTTACTATAGTCAGTGTAGTGAGATTTTTGGAACTAATCATGCCTTTATGCCTATCGTCGTAGAAGCCATGTCTTTGAAAGATTATGGTTCTTGGGTATCTAATCAATTAATCCTCCAAACTCCCCAACCGTAGGGGGTTATAATGGAAGGGGGAAGCCCCAGGAGGAAATCTTCGCTCAATCAATTTGCTTGGACGCTCATTTAGTAGATAGTGAGTTGAGTGCAGGAGAATTCCTTTCAGTAGGGTGAGGCCTTCCCCCACCAGCTCATCAGTCAAGCATGGAATGAGCCTTGTCTACGTCTACGAGCCTCGTCTTGCTTCTGGTGAAGCAGGACATCTGTAGGCATCCTGGTATGGTAGGAAGACTCTGTCAGGAGGCCGACCCCTACATGGGAGTGAGGGAGAAGCCAAGCCATAAAAAGGAGAGTATCCCTCCTCATAATAGCAAATGGCCCACCTATAGCCCTTTTTTCTTCTTCCGTGGGGGTCCCCAAAACAAGACCGGTCCACCTTCAAAAGAAAAGCCCCCTTATGTCAGGGACTGGAAAGAAAAGGGGGTTGTTGTTGGGAGGTCCAATGCAGAGTTTACCTTAGGTAAGCGTAAGAAGACCTAGGAACAACATTTCTCAAAGATTCACACGGAGGAAGTTTCAAAATGACAACAAACAACTCAAATTTGTGGTTTTTTTATAATACGAGCCCGTAGGTAGGGAGAGGAACAAAGTAGCTCGAGCAAAGCAAGAGGACTCGTTGGAGTACTGTAGTAAATCGTATGACTTTCATTCTTTTTTTTTCGATTTTCTGACCTCTCTCGATCGAGAATTGAGTGAAGCTGGCCCCAGGGGGACGCCCGGGGGAACTTGTCCCTCAATCTCTTGTTGAAAATGAGACCCCCCAAGCAATGGTTGTCCCTGGCTAGGCGGCCCCAGTCGGGGCTCACCCGCTTCCTGCTGGGGGCAACCCCGAGCATTGGCGTGAGGGCCTAAGTGGCCACAACCAGAGGAGGGGGTGGGGAGTACTCTGGATATCTTGAAGAAATTTTGAGGAAGGGGGGGATTTTTTTTTAGTCAGATGAAATAGTTGAGGGGATAGCCATCGACATCCCCCCTGTCGAGTGGAGTGGGATGACTAAATGGATCATTGATGATCAAGATGACGAGTGCCCCCACAACTATAAACCCTCTCCCCAACTCCGTAGTAAGGGAGAGGGGCCCAGACAAAACCCAAATTCTCGGTCTCGAGAGAGATTTGAAAGGGAGTCAGTGAGTGCTTTTTTTTGGAGAAGGGAACTTGGAAGAAGAAAATGAAATAAGAACAACCATGCTGGTCGTAATAGATCGACTTGAATGCTGGAGCAAGAAGATGCATTCGAGTTCCATTTCAGTGAAGGATGACGTACCATGATGCTTTCTATTTTGTCGAGTCCTGCTTTGGTCTCTAGTTTGATGGTTGTACGTGCTAAAAATCTGGTACATTCCTTTTTGTTTCCCATCCTCATCTTTCACAACACTTCTGGGTTACTGATTTTGTTAGGTCTTGACTTATCCACTATGATCTCCCCAGTAGTTCATATAGGAGCTATTGTCATTTCATTCCTATTCGTGGTTATGATGTTCAATATTCAAAGGGATGAGATTCATGAAGAAGTCTTGTGCTATTTACCAGTGAGTGGTATTATTGGACTGATCCTTTGGTGGGAAATGTTCTTCATTTTAGATAATGAAACCGTTCCATTACTACCAACCCAGAGAAATATGACCTCTTTGAGATATACAGTTTATGTCAGAAAGGTACGAAGTTGGAAACATTGGGCAATTTACTTTATACCTACTATTCTGTCTGGTTTTTGCTTCCTAGTCTGATTTTATTAGTAGCCATGATTGGGGCTATAGTACTGACTATGCATAGGACTACAAAGGTGAAAAGGTAGGATGTACTCTGACAAAATGCATTGGATTCTAGGAGGACTATAATGAGGAGGACGGCAGAACAAATCCGGTCCATGTGACTTGGACTCCGGGTGACGAAAGTGGCTTTTTACTATAGGAAAATGGGCCCTAAAAATAAAGAGAAATCATGTTCAATGTCTAAATATTATTATTCATTGCTTTGGTTGGAAGGAAGAAAAGAAACCCAATGGATCAAAATAGAATTTGATATTTAATATAGACAAAATCATAGCCCTTTCTCTAATCAAAAATCCAAAAATCTTTGTTTTCCACCCTTACACGTGCCTCACCTGATGCTTCCTTAAAAGAAAGTGATTTGCCTCCCACCCGCTAATTCGAAAGTCTTTCTTTTTTTATTGATGATGGCACCATTCTCCTGCCTTGCGCTCCAATAGGAACGAAGTAGCTCGACTGAAAGGGAGAGGAATTGAGATCGATCTAAAAATATGCTTCTGGGGGGACAAAAACAGCAAGATCTCATGTCTGATAACTTTAATAGGTTTGGAGGTAGCCCTTCTATAGTATAGATATAGCGCACGTTCCATGTATTACACTTCTTCATTCCTACGTATTCCACTCCCGTGCTTGTTCCCCAGCTCATGGTACGGAGATCCACAAGTCGAAAGGCAATCAAGAGTAGGAGAGGCTAGACTTGTAGACCCTCTCTCTCCTAAAGGTATGAATCAGCCCAACCAATCCTGAACCTATATATCACTATGAGGAAGAGATCTGAAAGAAAGCCTACTGCAGAAAGTTCCCTGTCTTTGTCTTCTTTTTATATCATTCCCCTGAAAAGATAGTGGCATAGGTCCCACCATAGCCGTACGATCCTATGATGTATAAGATCAGTTGCCGTATATTCAGAGTGCAGCAAAGAAGTATCCAAAGGTGTGTAACCTTGCCTTGTTCAACTTCCATTCCATTAATGATAGATTCTGACTATTATTTATTTGAAATTCTCTTTCCGGAGCTAAGAACGATCCCATCGGGAGTTTTCTCGAACTCCAAAATCAAGTATTTTCCTCGTATTTTTCTACTGGACTTCTAGATAGAGAAGTTTTGTATCTGGACTCCCGAAGTCATCATAGTCTCCCTCGGCCTCCCCCGGTAATTGAGCTAGTTTTCACTTCCTCCAACTCGTTACGTTTAACAACTGAACTTGTTGGTCCTAATTTGTCTTCAAGCCCATTACCCTAACCAAGCCTTCTCTCTGACTTCTACTTCTATTAGTGGTAGTGGGGAATGATGATCACACCCATGTTCAGCTATCTATCCCTGTGTTCCCACATGCATGCCTAACCGCTAACGAAGGCCCTTCCTAATACAGTCCTTCTAGATGGATGTATCTTTCTCGTTCCCCATTGTCCTTGCTTGGCTAGCTCGAAGTCATGTAAGATGAAAAAGAGGACTGCTACCATAACTATGGAAGAAGGAAAGCAGATCAAGACAAGTCGATAGACAAAGCAGACAACTCGGGACTCTATGGAACTTGTGGTAAAGGTTTTCTAGCCCCAAAGGTCTTCAGACCACAGTGATCGGTGCCTATGAAACTGTAACCCCAATCTAATGTGGTCGAAAGAAAGGGAAGGAAGTGTCACACTCAGGATGGTCAACCTGTCTCCTCTGTTGTCGAAAATCCATCAAGTGGAACTCCCTGCATGGACCCCCAAGAGATGTACAGGGCATTGTCTCTTCATTCTTGGAAAGTCTTTTAGGAGGACATTCTTTCTTCATAAATTCTAGGTCGCTCATTGCCTTAGGAATCTAAGTGGATTTCATCGGGAAGCTATGAAGCAAACACATCTGCTCAACCAGAGTGATAAGAAAGTGATCTCGAAAGAAAAAGTTTCAGAGAATTGACATGGAAACCACTTTCTTTAAATAATTTGTTGCTCATTCGAACATATCCCTGTCACTGTACTTTTAGGGTTGATAACAAACCGACCATAAAAAGAGTTCATCAGGACAAATATAGGATAAGGGAACATTACCCTCTTTCTTGGATTTTGACCTTTTTTCAAAGAGTGTGTCCACATAGTTGACAAAAGGGATTTCCTTATTATCAAATATGTACCCTCTGCGTGACTTCGTAACCCAATGTTTTGGCATATTTCTTCACTGTAGTAAACTCCTGTAAAGGAACCTGTAGGGAATATGAGAGTGTCATCTTGATTTTGATATGGTAGAAAGGGTCGCTTGAGGTTCTCTGGTCATGATACATATGCCTCAAGAAATCCATACAAATCATCTATATTGGTTGTTTAGAATTGACCTACCCATTGTTCCACCAAGCATACAGAAGTTCTTCATGATAAAAGGATACAATGAATTCACATCGTAATAGTCAAGATCCTTACCATAAGGAATATAGACACCAATATGACCTCCATAGTAACCACGGCGAATGAAAGTATCTTCATTCAAGTTTGGAATATGGATTGGCCAGTTGATAGAATCATCAGAATTCGGATGAAAGATAGTCAGAGAAAGAGATGGAAGTTCAATCTTGTTCTCATAATCAACATGATAAGCTTCCCAATAGATATCTTGAGCCTTCCTCATTATTCTAGCAAGTAAGATGATGTCATGTTTCAAATACTTTATGAAACTTTCAGGTAGATTAGACACATACACTTCTTCATGGTTGATATCACCTTTACTACCTAACTCTGGGCATAAATGTTGAGCAAGATCATCCAGACCACCAGGGATCAGATTCTTTGAGTCTCTTAAATGGAATAGCATCTTGTTTTGTTTATAAATACTCAAGTCATAAAGATGATCGTTTCTAAACATAGGTTGTCAATAAAAAATGAGAAGTTCCCGTGATTTACGATTTATGTATATCCTACCCTAAGACGAGAGTATTGGGCTTAGAATAACGGTGGATAAGATCACATCTTCATGACAAGATGTGTACACCTTAGGCCTCACTCAAGGTAATGGACCAACCCTTACGAGTCCAAAAAAATTGGATCTTCTTTGATGACAAAACCACAGATTGGGCTTAATTCAAAGCCCTCCCCTATTCTAAAGGTATAGGACCCAGACAGCCTATAAGTAAGTAAATTGTCCTAAGGGGACAAAGAGCCCATATAGAACCCCAAGCAATCTAACAAGCACACCCAGTCACACAAGACAGAGTGGGCCTATGGGAAATTGATTGGCTTTATTGCCCGTCATCTAGGGATAGAAAAAGAAAGAACACCTCCACTATACTAGGAGGGGATTCATGACGAATGGAACAAGGCTCTTTGAACCATATACTACTGTTGTAGGAATGAAAGGTAGCCTCATAACAGAATTATGTTGCTTGTTGGGCCCTGATGGTGGAACTGGCATTTTTGGGGGGAAGAAAGTGGCCCCATTTTTTGGCAGAGTGGGAAGCACCGCTTTCTCTGGTGTAGTTGTGATGCCATTTAGAAAGAAGACAAGAAGTAAAAGTAGTATTCTATGGATTCTCACCATCACTGGAAAAGAAATTGAGTTGCAGGCATCAAGGGACCGAGATTTGAGACTGCTATAGAAGCGGAATCGAAGGGGTTGCTTGGAAGGTAAGGATAGCATGATTGACTGGTTGTGGATCCCCTTTGCTTCATGTGATTTGACTTTCATTAAGACATATCCAGCATTTGTGGGCTTCCATCGAGTAAAGTAGGCTTGACAGGCCCAAGTCTTCATTTGTTTTCTTTGATGGTTCATGTAAGTTGTGTTCATTCAGGCCCTCTTGGGACACTCTATGGGCCAATGCGTATAAGCTTGGGCTTTGCTAACGTGGCTCATTTGATGACTCAATACATGGATGTCATGAGTCTATTGGCATGGAAGATTTTTTACGTAAGCTGGTTGTACTTGAAAGTTTGTTCAATTCACACAGGTAGTGTGATTTGGGGATCTTTTATTTGGTAGCTAGAGCCAGCTAGTTTTTCATGAAAATGGCATGAGAGTCTTCAACTGCAGAAAAGTCATGCGGAAAACTAGTCAGAATTAGGTCTGCCATCCAAATCATGCCGCATTGTGAGATCCCTCTAGCACTCTATAAATGGAGACTTGATCAGTCACTTCATCAAATGGAAATCAAATAAATTGAGTTGATGGAGTAGCCAGTGCCCTTGAGTTATTATACTCGGTATCACCTTCTCTCATCATTAAAGGTGCCGCAAGGCACTCGAGTAGAAAGAGTGGATGTTAGGCATGCAGGGAAGTATGCGCTGGCACTAGACCTGGGCATGAATTCTTCTTTGATTGAAGGAACAAGATAGAAGAGAACCAGAACCATATCCTTCACACATTCAATCTGATCTTATCTGTGTTATTACTCGATCATAGATGTATTGTATGAGATTATTTCTACGTCTCCCCTACCCTGTTAGAACAGTATGGTTTGTATAAACCTGAAAGGAAGCCATTCATAATAGGGAGTTTCTAGCCGTCTTTCTTGAGGAGCGAGAAAAGTGACTAATAGCCAAACCCACTATGAATCAGAGAAAAGTATAGACTTTCTTATTTTTACCCTTATTTAGATTATAGAATCAAAAGCATTGACATTGAAAAAAGGCCAATGAACATAGGCTTAGCGTCTTCCACTGAATTTCTGAGTCAGGGCTTAGGTAAGGAAGCCTAGAAACTCAATTGAATTAGGCACAAGAAGCTTCAGTTACGCCGCTTGACCTAGTCATCGCAGGGGCTCAACACTTAGTCGAAAGACATTGTGCCTCAAAAGATATCTGAGCCCTAGAAGGACGATTGCTTATCTCACCTTCAGGCATCGAGATCAGAGTGTCACCTATGACTAAGCTCTGTGACTAGCGGAATTATCATCATCGTCGTTCTTCTTCATCACAGGCCAACCGAACCACTCAATCATAGGGAAATGAGGAACCCATAGGACTGGCCTAAAGTGCCTGCCCCCTCTTCATCTTCCGATTCATGCCCGGAATGAGTCCTTTTCCCTTAAGATCTATCATATATCAAAAGCAAAAAGTTCAGTTGCTTGCCGTCTAAGATGACTAATAGAAGCTCAATCAAACAAACCTTGCCTAATAAACTGGAATGGGGTTAGCCAAAACAGGAGAAAAAGATCAACGTTAGACAAGAAGAAAAGCAACGCACATGACCTTATGTCATCTTTCTCCCCAACCTATCTAAGGGTTGTACCAAAAGAAGCATCGTAACCCAACATTCCATTGATTTCATTTTCATTACCTAGTAGTGAACTCTGAACTCGCTACCTTAAGAGGTAAGAGGAATGATTGTAAACTGATGGCTATTCTTCCCATCGAAGAAAGAGATGGAGGATGGCATGTGGGTTTGTTTGAAGGACTTTCTACTTTAAAAAAATCACATTAAGATGAAAAAAGAACTTTCTCCCCCAAGACCTAAAAGTCCTCTTAGGTCTTTAAAGACAAGTGGACCCAAAACCCTAGCTTAGTTACTTACTTGCTTGTCAAGTACATTTATCCCTCAAAGTTCAATCTCAAAAAGATTTTCCCTTCTGACACAGTAGTTCTAAGCCCTAGTTCCTACTTCAAGTGAAACCATTCTTCGAAAGCCTATCTCAGTCATACTGAACTCTCTATTACCAACAAAAGAACATGCAGGAATGGATGCCTCAATTGCCTAGAGGACAGACTGTGACAGTCAAACTACAACCAAAACTCACATTCATGCATCTATTCTCTTGCTTGAAACTGAACTTCACAATCCTCCTTCTGTGAAAGAACGAATCCGTGCTCTCTCCTTGTTAGGAGTAGATTTCTAGCCTAACTGGAACACTTCCTATCCGAAAGAAAGGTGGGAAAATGATGTGGTAGGAACAGATTACTTGTTGCTTGATACTGAAGGAACTTAGTGTACTCAGCCTCAGATACAGATACAGTTTGATGCTTAGTAGTGGTAGACAGGAGTGGGAACATACTCATAAGTAGATACATTTACATATCATGGAGGTCTACTCAGAAGAAAAGAGGATCTCAACAATAATCACTAGGCGGAAAGCCCTCTTCACCTAATCACCATAGTGAGAATACTTTCGTGATCCTCGTCTACTTCTCCACTGCCATAAAAAGGTTCTTGAGCAGGCCATAAGACCTTCTTTCCCTCAGATAAAGACTATAAAAAGAGTCACTCCTCGAGGTAGGTAAGTGACTGGAAGGATGGAGCTCATTCCCTACTTCTTTCTCTTCCACTCCCAGTGACTGTTTTTGGTTTCTGGGGCTAGAAGTCACATGTCAAGTGATAGATGATCTCTTTTCCTATATCTTTTGTCTTTCTTTACCTATAAAATATTCTGTTAACATTTCAGATGGCTTCTACGACATAAGTGAGAGTCAATTCCCAACTTAGCCGCCACTCCTTTCATCGATATCCTTTCTTTGCGAGTTCGTTGACATGCATCATAGGAAGGTAGGAATTAATTGACATCCCCAACCCCATATCCCTGCCAAAGATTGATTGCGGGCAGTAGCATCCGCACTGACATGTCCACCCATGCCACTCTTCCAAAACATTGTTA
This sequence comes from Alisma plantago-aquatica, assembly GCA_963693085.1. Lineage (NCBI taxonomy): Eukaryota > Viridiplantae > Streptophyta > Magnoliopsida > Alismatales > Alismataceae > Alisma > Alisma plantago-aquatica. The sequence continues at coordinate 851,560,511 of OY856411.1, read as the reverse complement.
ACATCATTCGAATACATCGTCGTCAAATCGCCCCTCTCTTCATTAGCTAATAGGGACTTTCAAACTAGATCTTTTCACTGATGGACAGGCAGGGATCAGAGGGAAGAGTGAATCAGCAATCTTAGTGTCTCCTCTCTCCTTTTCCTAAGATTGAGGTATGAACTCCTTATTCCAATCCGGAAATTGGGGCTGACAACAAACCCTCATCTGCATGTTTTAAGGCTTAATCATGTTCTGGTCCCCAACCTTTATACCTTTCTTCTATAATGATTCTATTCTGGGGTTCCACGCTTCGCAAAGTCTTTAATGATGTGTTTGTAATAGCTTATATGTCCCAAAAAAAGTCACTACTTAGGCCCCCTTTTCAGTAGATGAGATTAGGATGAAAGGGCTTGCTTTCATTAACATTCAGTGAAGGTGTGTAGCTTGTTTGAATGTCCCGCTGATCGACTACTACATCTAGGGCCGGGATTGATCCCGAAAGAGATTCAAAAGGGTTATGAAATCACTTAGTTTGAAAGTCATGATGCCATAACTCAAAGGGGTGGGTGTATCTTGGACTAAACACAATTGCAGGAATAGGTCAGGAAAGCAGTTAACTTCTCAATTAGAGTGAACCTCTTTTTCTTCTCCGCTGCATGCGCTAGTGCCTTACAAGAGTCTCATTGATAGGAGAAGAGTATGGTTTTCAAGTGAAAGTTTTCTTCTACGGGTCTCAACACCAAAAAAGAAAAAAAGAAAACCAAGATGGTCGTCTATAAGCTATAAGATGAATTTTGGCACTCTTTCTATATGGGAAATACTGATCAAATAGCCTGCCTATCTATCTTTGATTGACTGATTGGAATAGGTCCTTAATGACCGATAGGATCTCACTAGGCTGTGGATGCCCCCGTCTATCTCAACCCAAGGCTCTTTTCCATGCCTGCTACTCTGATGGATGTCAAGTTTTGATTTTGGTCAAGGTTCCTTTCTCGATTGAAGCTAGAAGAATCCTGTGTAAAGGAGTTTGATGACTTTTGCTTCTCCTCTGACTAGTGGCGGCAAAGACTTTCTTTCCACTATTATAACAACACTCTGTTTTTTTATTAACATTCTTAAGGAAGTCAATAGTAGATTGTTCTTGTCATTGTAAAAGCTATTCTGACTGCTCTTATCTTGACTATTGATATTCTCCTTTCATGCTATCATTCCTCCATTCCACTTCTACTTCTAAAGGATGATCTACCTGAGGGTAAGCAATTGAAAGAATTCTTAGTTGAGTCTGAAGCCAGGTGATAGCAAAGGGCAATGAGCGGGAGCTACAGTGCCGCAGACATAAGAGGGCGGAATCAAGTCCTTTAGGATACATCTTATCGATTAGCAAGTGGGATGGATTAGATAGTCATACAAGATATATTAATAATATAGGTTCTTTCTCTTATCAGAGAAACTTTTGAACAAGTTTGACTTCCAGGAACTCTCCCGCTCTTTCGCTAAGCTTCCTCTCCTACACTATAACTAGACAACGATCTTTCCCTGAAAGGACTAATGTTGGAAGACCCATAGCTTGAAAATTCCCCAGTCCCACTTCAAACTAGCTATGTGGTAAAGAAGCCCTAACCTAAGCCCTATAGGAAGAGTAGTGCTACTAAAAAGGTACCTCTTGATTGATTGACTAAAGCAAGAAGACCTTCTGATTGAAAGAATCGAAGCCTTACTCTAACAAGTAAGCAAGTCAATTGCATTGCCTTTCTATTATTTAGCAAATGAAACTAAATTCATTCCCTCTTTCCTATCTACTAATTCTATCTACTATAGATCATGCCTGATCTCCTTCTTACTAGAGGCTGAAATCATCCTCATGTGAATCTAAGCGGAAGGTCAAGAATCGTCCGATCTTTGTGAGAAGCCTCTCTTCCTATAGTTGGTTTAGGGTAGGGATAAGAAAAGTAGGAATGGTCACACTGGCACTGATTTTCTTTCCTATCACTTTGTCTCCAAGTGGGATTAGTTAGACCTGGATGGTCTGACCATGATAGTAAGCATAGCAGATCTCATTACCAAGGACTGATCGGAACCATCCGAGCACACCGAGCTTGGTTCTTTAGTTTTGTTCTGTCTTTCTCTGAGTAATGCCTGCACGGTTTGGTTTGATGCATGGGGTCAAGTTAGCTAAGGACCTAGCAAATTAGGTTCCCCTATCTTTAAGATCGACCTATGGATCTCATGGGAAGTGAGCCCTCAGCGATTGAGATCAGATCAATTCTAAGACTGAGTTTAAGCCCATAAAGATTCAAAAGGTCTTATGAGAAACATAGAACTTTCTCTCAGATTATAGAGTCAAATACTTTAGAACAAAAGAAGAATCTATCTATTTGTTATATGAAAAGCAAAGAAGACAGAGTGGTTCTTGAGGTTGCAAGCAAAGAAGCAAGGGCTTACACACAGAAGTGAATCAAATAGCTATCTGACTGACTTCTACACAGGAAGGAGAGACTGAACGACGGTCTTTTGCAACTTTTCAATCAAATGAAATCCTAAAATGGATTTACTAGTTTGATCTACTAAAGGGCAAGTAGCTTGATATTGGTTCAAATACAAAATCATTTTCTCAGTATTTTTGGTAGCAAGTCCATTATGTTGATGGCCAATCATCCTTTTTTGTGTTTTCCCAGGATTTATGCAGCAAGTCCATTGGATTGATGGAAAATCGGACAAATTCACATTTTCATTTAGATTCTCGTATAAGAGAGAGAAGAGAATTTACATGGAAAACCACTTTCTTTTAGGGAAACTTAACTAAATTGATAACAAAAAAGGGGATGATGTTTTGGGGTGAGTGAAAAATCATGTCTTCTTTTGATTTTTCCCTTACGGAGATCGGGCGCGTTATCTCAATTGGAGATGGGATTGCACATGTTTATGGATTGAAGGAAATTCAATCTAGTGAAATGGTAGAATTTTCCAGTGGGGTCAAAGGCATAGATTTGAATTTAGAAAATGAGAATGTAGGTATTGTTGTCTTTGGTAGTGATACCGCTATTAAAGAAGGAGATCTTGTAAAGTGCACTGGGTCTATTGTGGATGTCCCTATAGGAAAATTCTTATTAGGTCGTGTGGTCGATGCTTTGTGGGTACCCATTGATGGCAAAGGTTCTTTAAGGGATCACGACTGGAGACGCGTCGAAGTGAAAGCCCTTGGTATTCTTGAGCGTCGATATGTGCACAAACCAATGCAAACTGGCTTAAAAGCAGTGGATAGCCTGGTTCCTATAGGTCGTGGTCAATGAGAATTAATAATAGGAGATAGGCAAATAGTAAAAATAACTATAGAGATAGATACCATATTAAACCAAAAAGAACTAAATCAAAAGGCAAAAGAAAATGACAAATTGTATTGTGTCTATGTGGCGATTGGATAAAAACGCTCGACTGTGGCACAATTAGTACAAGTTATGTCATCTGCCAATGCATTGGAATATTCCATTCTTGTAGCGGCCACCGCTTTGGATCCTGCTCCTCTCCAATTTTAGCACCATATTTTGGTTGCGCTATGGGGGGGATATTTCTGTGATAATGGAATGCATGCATTAATCATATATGATGATTTAAGTAAACAGGCGGTGGCATATCGCCAAATGTCATTATTGTTATGCCGACCATCAAGACGGGAGGCTTTCCCTGGAGATGTCTTCTACTTGCATTCCCGTCTCTTAGCGAGAGCCGTGAAACGATCTGAAGAAACAGGAGCAGGTAACTTAACCGCCTTACCCGTCATTGAAACACAAGCGGGAGACATATCGGCATATATTCCTACTAATGTGATTTCAATCACAGATGGACAAATATGTTTGGAAATAGAGCTCTTTTATCGTGGACTTTGACCAACTATTAACGTTGGCTTATCCATCAGTCATGTCGGGTCGACCGCTCAGTTGAAGGCTATGAAACAAGTATGTGGTAGTTTAAAACTAGAATTGGCATAATATTGAGAAGTAGTAGCCTTCTCTCAATTTGGCTTAGACCTTGATGCAGCCACTCAAGCCTTACTAAATAAGGGTGAACGACTAACAAAAGTTCTAAAACAACCACAATATGAACCACTACCTATTGAAGATCAAATTCTTGTCATTTATGCAGCTGTCAATGGATTCTGTGATCGAATGCCACTAGACAAAATACATCAATATGAAAAAACTATTTCAAGTACCATCAATCCACAATTACTCAAAGAACTTGCATCAAAAGGAAAAGCTACCTTAACGGCAGAAAGAAAAGTGGAACTAGAGACTTTCTTAAAAGAAAGTGCAAATTTGTTCCAGTAGAGAGGGGGGAGGATTGATTGTAGAAACTATGGCACGAAAGGGAAATCCTATTTTAGTAAGACTTGCTATGAATCGTAGTCCAGATTCAAGTTGGTTCAGTGATTATTATGGTAAATTAGTGTATCAAGATGTCAATATGAGATCTTATTTCGGTTTGATACGCCCACCTACGATCTCCACCTTTGGCTTTCATCTAGGTGGGGCCACCCTCCAGGCAGCTTTTTGTTTGTGCCTTGGTGGGAGCAGAATGGTACTTTGCTTTGGCTACTGAGATCTGCTTCATTCTGCCCGGTTCATCTGATTTATATATAATCAAACCTCAAACTCAGTTCCAATCAGTTGGATCCCCATCCCCAAAAGGGATGGTGAGCAATTTGGTCTGGGGGGGATACAAGGTGGAAGTCAATTCATAACTGCGCCACCACTTGTAGTCCCCTAAGAAGGTCTTCCCCTGAGTGGTAAGGTAGAGGAAAGGAAGAAAGACACATAATGTAATATGTTGGTCCTAATAATGTGATTTATATGGTTTCCTTTGTATGATCAACTTACGGAGCTTACTTGTTGACAATGGATGGCTTGTTTTAAATGAACAGTCGATTGTGGGTTTTACCCTACTCTCAATGGAACTTTTTGTATTGTTAATCAAGGGATGTCTAGGGTTAAATGGTGACTCTTTCTAGAGCACAAATCAAGGACTTTATAGGTGGTTTATCCAAGGTGTTTACTTATGTAAACAACCAATGATCTTACCTTTTAAGCATCTAATTGTTCTGGGTGACATTGTGGTATGGTGATATGGGTTGAATGATGATGGAACAAATGGAGGGTTACCCTTAATAAGGTAGTCATACCTATTCACTCATATGAATAGAAGGGATGATAAACATATTTTGTTTATATGTAACCCTAATAAGGTATAGGTTGTTATACATAGCTTTAATATAACTAAATGATGATAATTGGGTATGAATAGTCCTTGAATGACTAATACAATCATGGAGTGCTCTGTTACTATTGTGGAAACCCTAGTATGCTATAACCCGATGATTACACCTTGATTTATGTGTGGGTTCATACTTGAGAATGGTATGGAATGTGATGGTTATGCTTCACCTTATGCATCCATGATCCAATGGGGATGTCGTGAGTTAGGGTTTGGGTATAAGTGTTGATTAGTAACATTAATATGATTTATCTTGTTGAACCTAACTCTAATGCAAATAGATAAAGATGAGTATTCATGTTTAACATTCTTATTTGATGGAATGATGGTGAAATAACCACCTTAATATGATCATAACATTAATATGTTAATTGGTGGTTATCATAGCCACATGGTTGATACTTTCTTATGCTAAACATGTGCATTATGGATATGATGAGCGTTAATCATATCTAGATTCCTTGCATGTTGATGTAATAAAGGAATGTTCTTAATGTTAATATAACCCTTCTATGATTGTTTATGAATACCTCCTAGCTCATTAATGCAATATTGTGTTGATCTGGTGTATTATATATAAATGATGTTGTTGAGCCTTACTATAAGGCATGGAATGATAATGATGATCTTGCAGGGAATAGTATGATGGTCTTGATGACCTTTGGGCATGGTTGAGCCCTGAATGAGGTGTAATCCTCTTGTGTTGATAAGGGTTGATACCCTGTGATATTGTGAAAAGGATTTATATCTTTTGATAGTATGATGACTAGTGTGGCCTCATGAATGACAAGTGAATAGTACCATGTGATGATGAGATGAGGAATTATATTTCACACATTTTATATATTTTGAAGTTGTGATACTTATATGCTTGTTAAAAATGAATTAGGGTTTGTATGTCCACTTTTTTGATGCAGCCTTAATTCATCTAATTGGCATAACTAATCAAGTGAAACTCTAATCATGATAGGGAGGACTAGCTTGGGTGGTGCGGCTCGCAAGCCCCTTGTGAGGGGGCACGGGTTCGACTCCCATCTATCCTCTGAAGTGAATACCCGTCGCGTCGGCCGGACAACGATGTGACTTTCTGGTGGGCCGCCCTTGCGGGTTGGGGGTCCACCCGGGGTTTTACGCTGCCTGCGGGGGTCACAAAGTGGCGCTCGTACGGGAGTGGTTCCCTCGTCATCAAAAAAAGAAACTCTAATCATGTAGTGCACTGTACCATAGATCCATCTGAGTGTCAGAACTTGCCAGATGGTGAAATGAGTATTCCTAAGGGAAACTCAGAGCGCATACTGATGAGTATGTGGGGTGCTTGTCATCCTGAATTCAAGTGTTTAGGGAGGATGATTGTGGTCATACCTAGCCCTCAATTTGAGAATGGTTGCAGTCGTGTCTCGGTGATTATATATGTGACGAGATTGGAGGACAATTGCGGTTGTACCTCAGATGGTAGGGTATGCGTACCCACCTCCTTTCACTAGTGTCGTGACCTATACCAACGACGGACTTGGTTATTAGCAGCTTGACCTTATGCGTTGCTGTGGTGGACCCGTATTGACCGGGGGCAGAGAAGATCTTAGGAGTCCGACTCTTCCTAGATCTTATATGGCACTGATTTTAACTTAGCAGTGGTCAATTGGATTTTGAGTGGTATCCTCAAATTCCTCAGGGCATGATAAAAGATGTAAGATAACCATGTAGCATATCTATTTAGGGTTATACACAACACTTCATATTGGATGATAACCCTTGTTTGCTTTCTTTTCATTGAGATCATGTTTAGTACAATAAGAGATAATAGATATGTTTATGTTGTAGTTATGCACATGTTGTAAACATGCTTATGTTGTCAAATATACTGACACTGATGGTTAAGATGCTGCTGCTAGCTATGTTTAATATTGCTAGCCATGCCTATGTAATTAGAAATGCTTAAACTCTTAATCATGCCTATGTAGTTCATTGTGTTATGATGTTATTTTTACTTATGATATAGATTTGTTCCCTTTGTTTTAGAAGCCAATATTGATAGCCATGTTATGTTACTAGACATATTCATGATGTCAGGGATGCTTATGGTACTAGATTACTTGTACTGTTAGAAAGGAATATGATGATAGTCAAATTAATGATAATTATTGTTATTAGATGCAATTTTATATTTGAATTTATATCTATCTAGAGAAATGGATTTATTTGTTATCTATATATGCATTGATGATCATACTTGTTGCTAAGATGATTTCTTAATCTGTTTAGTATACTTGAACTGTGAAATCTTCTCAATTGATCATTAAATGCTCCAACTGCTTAGTTATCTACTATTTAGAATGTTGTAATCAATAAGCATTGTTGGAGGTTATATCTCTTGTTGGGACATGGGTCTCACCCTTGTGGTTTGCCACATCTTTTTCGGTAATCTACAATGATGGCAATAGAATCACGGAAGTAAAGAGGAGCTATAGTAATGAATCTTTCAAAAAGTTGATTAGATGTCTAGTGTGTCCTAGAGTAGTCCATGTACTCTCAGGTTCGGGCAAGAAAAGTTTGTATATGGTGTTTCAAATGAATTGGAATTTTATTAGCATGTTAATTCTTGTTGGTGTGTAATATAAAAATATTGTTATTCTATGTATATATGTTGTGGCTAAGGTGATATAACAATTTGTATCAAATTCTTGGCATAGTATGGATATAAGAAAGATATTGGGCTCCTATGCAAATGTTTCTGAGCAGGTGCTGGCATTGAAATTGGTTTTAATTTACCCATATTTTTGGGTATGTGGTTAATTGGTGATTGATTGTGTTTTATGTTTTGAGTAATCTTGTTTAGTGTAACGGGTTCTCACAAAAGGTAAGAAAAAGAGAAAGGAGACCTCATTCTTTTTAGGAGAGTCTTCGAGAACTAAGAATCCTATGATTTGTTCTCATTGTAAATGTGATGATCATTATTCTACTTATTGTCCAAGCCTAAGGGGACCAGCCCTAAGATTAAATGGGTCCCCAAGCTAACTCTAGATCCCAAAGTTTGAATTGGGAACCAACATTCTCCTTTCTTACAGGAAAAAGGTAGATGGATTGTTGATAGTGGTTGCACAAAGCACATGACGGTGACATAAGCCATTTCAACAATTTCACCAAGAAGAAAGGAGGACCAGTCACCTTTAGGGAAAACAAGAAAGGTAAAGTCAAAGGTTAGGGGGATGTAGGTGAATCCTTGTGCATCAATAATGTTCTTTTTATGGATGGCCTACATCACAATTTAATAAGTGTCGGTCAACTTTGTGATAATGGTTACCTTGTGCTTTTTACTTCTTTTGAATGCTTGATTCTAGATTCCCTCACCTACCAAGTTATATATAAGGGAACTAGAAGTGGTAATCTTTATGTTATTGTTCTTAACTCCATTAATCATGTGGTTGGTAGATGCCTAATAGTCAACTCGAATGATTTTTATCTTTGGCATCGTCGGCTTAGTCATGTAAATATGCATCAATTGAAGAAATTGATCAAAAAGGACTTGGTCAAGTGACTTCCTAAATTGGATTTTGAAAAGGATGAGGAATGACAACCTTGTACACAAAGAAAGCAAACCAATTCCTCCTTCAAATCCAAAGGAGTCCTTAGCACCAAGAGAGTTCTTGAGCTTCTTCATATTGATCTATTTGGACCAATGAGAACACAACTGCTTCGTGGTTCCAAGTATTGCCTTGTTATTGTCGATGATTTCTCTAGATATACTTGGACCTTCTTTCTTGTTTCTAAAAGTGATACTCTTAATGCTTTCTTGAGCTTTTGCAAACGAGTTGAGAATGAAGCTTGTTGCCAGGTTGTTTCCATCCGTAGTGACCATGGGGGAGAATTTGAAAATGAGCTTTTTGAGTGCTTTTGTCAAGAATCAGATTATGCACATAACTTCTAGTCACCTCGAATACCTCTGCAAAAAGGGGTTGTATAGAGGAAGAATAGGTCTCTACAAGAGATGGCTAGGACCATTCTTCTAGAGTATGATACTCCTAAGAAGTTTTGGGTTGAAGTTGTCAGTACCTCTTGTTTTGTGTAAAACTATGTTTTTACTCATCCTTCACTTAAGAAAACCCCCTATGAGCTATGGCGTGGTAGGAAGCCTTCTATTGAGTATTTTCACGTTTTCGGATGTCCTTGTTTTGTTTTGAATACAAAATATTCTCTCAACAAGTTTGATCTAAAATCGTTCAAGGCTTTCTTTCTTGGCTATAGCACTACTAGCAAGGCTTATAAAGTTTTTAATGTTGATCTTGCCAAGGTAGAAGAATCTATTAATGTAAAGTTTATTGAGACTAACCCCTCCTTTCCCAAAGATATTGTTCCAAATGATTATGTTGCAGGTGAAGTAATTTCTATTCTTAAGGAACTCAACATCACCCAAAAGGGAAAAGAGGTGGCTGCTCAAGAAGAAAATAAAGATGATGAAAAGAAGGATCCAACTCCCCGATTGGCAAAGAATCATCCAAAGGAGCTGATTTTAGGTGATTCATTTGAAAGAGTAAAGACACGGGCTGCATTCAACAAAGAACAAGCCAACATCGCCTTCATCTCACAACTCGAGCCTAAAGATGTCAAGGAAGCTCTTGGGGATGAAGAATGGATCTTGGCTAGGCAAGAGGAGCTGGAGCAATTTGAGAAGAACAAAGTTTGGACCCTTGTACCAAGACCAAGTGATAAAAAGATCATTGACACCAAATGGGTCTACTACAACAAGCTAGATGAAAGTGGAAAAGTGGTAAGGAACAAAGCAAGGTTAGTGGCTCAAGGCTACAATCAACAGGAAGGTATTGATTTTGATGAAACATATGCACCTATAGCTAGACTTGAGTCCATTCATATGTTGCTTGACTTTGCTAGTTATAAAAACTTTATTTTGTATCAAATGGATGTTAAAAGTGTGTTTTTGAATGGTACAATTGAGGAGGAAGTGTATGTTGCACAGCCTCCGAGCTTCGAACATGATAGTCTACCCAACCATGTTTATTTGTTGCAAAAAGATCTCTATGGACTCAAACAAGCACCAAGGGCTTGGTATGAGAAATCAAAGAACTTTTTGTTAGATCATGGTTATATCATGGGCAAAGTGGATTCTACCTTGTTTCTAAAACACACTTCTAACAATTTTCTTATCATTCTAATATATGTTGATGATATCATTTTTGGCGGAACTAACCTTGATCTGTGCAAAGAATTTAGTGATCTTATGCAGAGTGAATTCAAAATGGGTATGATAGGTGAACTCACATTCTTCCTCGGCTTTCAAACTAAACAAAAAAAAGATGGGAACTTCATCAAACAAGGCAAGCAAACAAGTGAACTACTTAAGCACTTTGGGATGGAGAACACCAAGCCAATGGATACACCCATGTCAAACACCACCAAACTTGATAAAGATGAAGAAGGTGAGAAGGTAGATGAGAATCTCTATAGAGGTATGATTGGAAGTTTACTTTACTTAACTACCTCTAGACCTGATATAATGTTTAGTGTTGGCTTGTGTGCTCGCTTTCAATCAAATCCTAAGAAATCACATCTTATAGATGTTAAGAGGATTCTAAGGTACTTAGCCAAAACCACAAATTTTGGACTATGGTATCCGAAGTCAAGGGACTTTACTCTTACAACCTATAGTGATGTCGATTATGCAGGGTGCTTAATTGATAGAAAGTGCACAAGTGGCACTTTCTTCCTCCTACGACCATGCTTGGTGTCTTTTTTCTCTAAGAAATAGAGAACCGTGGCATTATCAACCATTGAGGTTGAGTACATTGTAGTTGGTCATTGTTGTTCCCAGGTCCTATGGATGAAGCAAATGCTCCAAGACTTTAATATTCATTTTGATGCTTCTCCTATCTATTGTGATAATACTAGTGTAATTAACTTGTCTTACAATCCTATATTGCATAGTAGAGCTAAACATATAGAGGTTAGCCATCACTTTCTTTGTGATCACATTGCTAAGAAGGATATCTATATCATGCATGTGGACACAGAAAATTAGCTGGCGAACATTTTCATTAAACCTCTAGCTAGAGAGCAATTTAATTTTATTAGATCAAAATTTCTTAAAATCACTTTGAATGAATATGATATGCCTTCTAGCTAGTTTTCATCTATTCTATATGTTTTGTATCTATCTTGATCATCTTTGCTTGCTAATATGCTTAAAATCGGGTTTTCATGTTCGTTTTGCCTTGTTTTTTCTCTTGATTTTGGGTATTTTTTGCAAACACATGTTTTATTGCAAAATAGTACCCAATGATGAGTGATATGTTCCTAAGTATGTTTAATATACATAATGGACTTGAAAAATAAATTTACATAACACTCAAATGGCTAGAAATTAAGTTTTATGGTTTTAGGTCAGGTTGATCATCGATCGAGTTTCCCCAGGACACACTCGACCGATCGATGGCTGAGAGCTTTTTAAAAAGGGCTAATTGGTCGAGTTTCTAAGTTCACAGAACTTGATCGATCACTGAGCTGGATCTCACTTAATTTGGGTTCAGCCGACTATTCTCCCTCTCAACTAGAGAAAAGTCGACTGATTCTACTCTCTCAAGCCCTAAGATCTCAACCCTCGACCTTCCCTTCCCTTACCTAGCCCAAATCCGACCTAGGAAGACCTTCCTAGACCTTTCCCTTGCTAAACCTAAGTGTGTGAACATTTTTAGTGGAGTGTTTAGTGTGTTTGATCTCTTCTTCCTCTCCATTATGCCTCCATGGCTTCTAATAGAAGGAAGAGAGCCTCCCCTAGCAGTGCACCATCCTCATCCTTGTCCTCCCACTTGATCCCCTTTGACGAGACCTTCTTTGTCTCAAATGAGGGTGTTAATCAGTATAAGGATCTTCTTCCACATACTCCTTTTCCCTTTAGAGCCCTCTTTGAGCATATCCCTAGATGCCAAGAGGTCATAAATCAAGTGGCAAGGTTGCTTCAAGTTCACAACCTATCCACCATTGGTGTTGAACGTGCGTGCTTCCATAATTCCATGAATAGCATGAAAGATGTTCACGAATGCTACACAAAATTACATTGGAATTATGACACCCTTGTACCCCCTCCTAATACTCAAGTCATCCTTACATCTATGATAGCTGGGAAGAACATCCAAGTCTCGGAGGATATTCTGAATGTCTTATTTTCAGGTGCTGATGAGAATGATACTTGGCGTAAGGATTATGGCGAGTATTTTGACCTCCTTGACCCTTAGGGTTTCTACAATTAATATGATATCACTCTCCCTGACATCCATCATTACTTGAAGAAACCCCAGTTCCCCTATAAGAAGAAGAGTACCGTACCCTCCTCTTCCTTAGATCTCAAGAGGAGTATACTTGCCCTAGTTGTCAACTGCAACATCCACCCTAAGAAAAATCAAACAGATATTGCAGAGAACACTGTAGTGATAATGTACTACATCTTAGAGAATGTCGAAGTCAAGTGGTCCAGATACATCCACCACCACATGACTTGCTTCAACTCTGGCTAGAATACCCGTGGCACCCATCCTCCATACCCTGCCTTGATATGTGGTCTTTTCCAGGTCGCCACTGAGAAATCTCTCTTCCATGACTTCCATTACAGACCTGCCTGGAAGGGAGTATGTATCAGTGAGACTACTATCCAAAAGTCTGTGCCTATCCTTTCCTCCACCACACCTGGTGCCTCACCCTCTGCCTTTTCCGTAGCTGCACCTACTTATACCTCTACCCGAGCACCTCTGCCTCCTCAGCCTACCCGACCTAGTCGTTCCTCATTCTGTGTGTCCAATGAAGCCCTCATGGGTTATATGATACACCAACAGGCATACAACCTCCAAGTCTAGGAGAACCTGCATCATGATTTATGTTTAATCATGTCTACCATGAACTTATCCTGTGCACACCCATACCTCACCTACTAGCCATACCCATGTAGTGATTATGCATCCTATGCATACAATCACTTTTACCCTACCCCTCCACCTGCACCTACTCCTTCCACTGCTACTCCCACACCCTTTGATGTTGGTGGACCTACTCCAGTTGTCCTACCTTTACCTGCTGGTCCCTTGGCCACTCTACTTTCCAGTCTTGGCGATACTACTACTTCCTTCCCACAAGCCAATGATCTCTATGTTCTTGGTATGTCTTGGAATGAGAAGAATGCTCATTGGCCCGATTGTCACTTCAAACCTTCTGTTGATGAAGAGATGTCAGACTAGGCTGATGATGTGACTGCTGATGCTGATGAGGATGTCAGTGATGGCGAGGATGATGGTGTTGCATCTGATGATGGTGATGACTCTGGTGGTTCTACTGGTGACTCTAGTGATGAAGGCAATGCTGCTACACCTTTAGACGGAGATGATGACTACGAGTCTGATGTTGAGGATGATGATGTTTTTGATATAGATAGCTTAGACATCTATATGTTCTTAGTTTTTAGTCTAGTTTGTTGATCATATATATCTTTCTAGGCTATTTTGTATTAGAAACATCTGGGCACATGATCTGAGCTGTACTATTTTATCATCTTATTTTCCATCATTTTAACTTGTAGTTGTTTTATGAGAACTTACATTCTGGGTTGTAATCTATTTTTTGTGCACCCTTACTCTTTGATCTATTATATATTATGAGTTGGTGCCATGTTTCACTATATTTTGATTATGACTTAGCTTGTTTGTTTATCTAGTCTCTATTTGGTGTATGTTTTGAGATTGCATGTTTTGGATATATGCTTGGTTGTGCTTGGAGAAGACCTACTTTTATGCTCTTCTACCTCCCCCTTCCTTTTTGATAATATCAAAAGGGGGAGATAATTTCAATGTTTTAAAGCTCAAACATAATACTTTTATTTCCTATGTGATCATTTTCTTATTCATTATATGCTTTATCATGTGACTTGCTAAAGTACCATATAGAACGTATGTCCTTTCAAAGTAAATAGTGTAACCCGTATGGAGCCATCTTCTTCACATGACATGCGCTTGCTAGCACTCGTTTGCCCTTGAGTCCTAGATTGGCCACCGGTGGGATACATTCTGGGTTGTAATCTATTTTTTGTGCACCCTTACTCTTTGATCTATTATATATTATGAGTTGGTGCCATGTTTCACTATATTTTGATTATGACTTAGCTTGTTTGTTTATCTAGTCTCTATTTGGTGTATGTTTTGAGATTGCATGTTTTGGATATATGCTTGGTTGTGCTTGGAGAAGACCTGCTTTTATGCTCTTCTACCTCCCCCTTCCTTTTTGATAATGTCAAAAGGGGGAGATAATTTCAATGTTTTAAAGCTCAAACATAATACTTTTATTGCCTATGTGATCATTTTCTTGTTCATTATACGCTTTATCATGTGACTTGCTAAAGTACCATATAGAACGTATGGGTTACATTGCTTTGTGTAGATAGACTATCTATGTAGGTTAAAATAAGCATAGATTGAGGGGGATCAATTCACATTGTTCAAATCTTGAAACCCCTTACAATTCATAAGGCAAAGGTATAACTTCAATATCCTTTTTAATATGATTGAGGAATGGTTTGTCATTGTCAAAAAGGGGGAGAATGTTGACCTAGAGGTTATACATTGTCCATATTTTGATAATGACTTAACCATTCCATTCATATGTATCTAATATATTTGTTCAAGATTGATTTCAGGCTTTAGGTACATAAAAAGGATCAAATTACACAAGCCCTAGCTTGTCCAAGTTCAAGTCAAATGCAATGCAAGTGTGTTAATAAGGAAATCACTTCAAACAAACTTAGAAGAATTTTGTAATCACTTGTATTGATGATATGACTTGTAACTAAGATGAGAAAAATATGTGGGACACTTAATACCAAGTTTTAATCACTTTTTAGCCAAATAGAAAATTGATCACAGGATGTTGATTAGTTGAGTTACAATCTCGGCTGATCCTATGGATTGATTTTCTAAAGATGACCATCATTCAAGTTGTGCATTCATAGAACTTGACTGGACGACTCATTGACCAAATTTGATTTTGGTTGATCGGTCGAGTTCCCTAGAACAAACTCAACTGATCGTTTGAAAATTGGGTTTGTCTTTTAGTCAATCGGTCGAGTTACCTTTATTGAAACTCGACCGAATGCACTGTTCAGAAAACACAGAAAAAGTGATTATAACCGTTGGTGACTTGTTTGAGGTGAATAGATCTATTGCTTTGAGGAAAATGGCTATATTTTGGCCCTAAGTGTTCCCCAACTCAAGAGAGCACCCCCAGCTATAAATAGGACCCCTTGGAGTTCATTCCAAGTTTGTTCTTTCAATACATTTAAGGTCCTTTCTATAGTTGAGAGTGCTACTACTCCTTGAACCCCTTTTATCTCTAGTTTACACTTAATTTTGTAATTTGTGAGTGCGTTAGGCATATTGTAAGAGAGATCCACCATTGTGCATGTAAATCTCTCATCTTATCCTACTTCCCTATCTCCTTCCTACATGAAGTAAAGGTGAAGCAAGCTCCATCGAGTGAAGAAGGAGTTGTAGCTGGTCCTCTTCAAGGTTGATGAATAGGTGGTGATCTTCTCCAGGTGAAGGAGAAGGAAAAGGATGAAGATCCAAGAGGAGAAGCAATGTCCTTCAAGGAGAAAGACTTGAGCTTGAGTGGGTAAGACCTTGGTGAAGGCTGAAGACTCAAGCTAAGTGGGTAAGCTCCTTGGTAAGGTGGATATCTCCTTGTGGTTGGATGAGTAAGTCCTTTGGTGGTCTTGTATTGTAATCTCTTTGGTGATAATATAGAGAAAAACACTTGCAAAGTCCCAGAGGTTGACCTCTCTAGGTAGTGGAATGACTCACTTCTAGTTTGAAGTGTGGAACCACTCTACATCCCTTTGTCAAATGCTTGATATCAATCTCTCTCATCCTTGCTATGCTTGTTAGATAGGACTTCAAATTGACATCTAGCTATTGCTCTAAAAATGATATAATTTGAAGGTCTAATCTATTTTGTGAGAAATTTTGTAGCTCTATTCACCCCCCTTCTAGAGCCCCTAGATCCAACAGAAGCTACTTTTACACCTCATGCTTGCTTCCATCCTTATCCATGAGCTATATTTACCTCTTCCTTGCCCAAGTATGAAACTTTACTTGATTTCTCTTTCCTCTAACCTAGAGAAATGACTCCACTCTATTTTTCTATAGAACCAAGTGCTTTAAGGTAGAAAACAACCTCTTTTTGGAGAAGAAGGTCTCCTAGAGCTCCATCTAGCCCTACCTAGGGTTTCCAAGGTCATCTTCTATGGATTTCAACCAAGGCAAGTTGTTTTATACCTTTCTTCTCCATTTATCTTTCTCTTCTCCTTCCTTATACCTTCCTCCAGGTCGAAACCTTGTTGTTCCATGGTGGAAATTGCTCTAAAGCACTAAAACCCTACCTTTCTTGTTGCTTATGCTTAGGGTTTGCTCATTTGATGAAGAAAGGTGCTAGATGGACGAGTTCACAACTTATGATTGGATTTTCTACCCTACCTACTTGTGTTTTCTTATGTTTGGGAGTCTATCTTCTAATTAGAGGCAAGTTTTATAACTCTCTCCATGTTTATTGCTTACCATAAGCTTGCTAGCTCATGTTCTTGATTTTAAATGATGATCCATGCACTAAAAAGCTATGCTTGACTTGGATTTTAATTTTTATAATGTTCCATGTTCGGATTTCTATTCTAGATAAACCAGTGATCATGTGTATGTTATTCCTAAGGTATAATATGACATGGATCAGATTGGTTTGATAACTGATGGTGCTAAACACCTATCAACCAATGGTCAATTTTAGGGTTTAAAGTTGATTTCTTCTATAAACACATGACTCAATGGTGGTACCATTGCAACAACCGATGGTGTTGTCTTCATGAAAACTGATGGTGGTGGCAAAGGGTGTGAACTGATGTTCACTCCTTAGTTCAGGTGTTGGCCTTATTAGAACTTTCGTGATTAACAACTAAGTACCCTAATGATGCTATCAATCAATGGTGATATTAGTTTGATATTCGATGGTGATTAATGAATATAGTGATGATCTAACAATCTATGGTTTCTTAATGGCCACTACTGATGGTGGATCAAGTCTCCATAACCTATGGTGAGTTAATTATGTAGTTGTAGCATCAATTAAGCCTTAAACTTCTTGGGTCTTTTGATGCAATGGTCGGACCTATACTCCAATTGATGGTTTTACTATATGAACTTGACCTAATAATTAAGATCTAATGTTTATTCATGTAATAATTTGGAATGATGCCTAAATGTAATATGTTGTTCCTAATAAAGTTATTTAAATGGTTTCCTTTATGAGATCAACTTAATAATCTCATTACTGATGGCTTGTCTTAAATAAATAATCACTTGTGGGTTTTACCCTACTCTCAATGGAACTTTTTGTGTTGTTAGTTAAGGTATGTCCAGGGTTAGATGGTGACTCTTTATAGAACACAACTCAATGACTTCATAGGTGGTTTGTTCAAGATGTTTACTTATGTAAATGACGAATGGTTTTACCTTTTCAATATTTAATGGTTAGAAGTTGATGCCTCAATATTCCCATTATTTTGGGTGAAGCGTGTAGTGTAATGTTATGATTCTAATGATGAGAATTTGATGGTTCAATGCCTTACACTTGTAGTCTTACCCTTGCCCTCATATGATTTCGATTTATAATCACCATAATGAATTAATGGGTAACCCTAATGAGGTATAGCTTGTTATACCTAGCTTTAATATAACTAAATGGTGGTAATTGGGTATGAATAGTCCTTGAATGATTAATATAATCATTGAGTACTCTCTTATTGTTGTTGAAACCCTAGTATGCTATAACCAAATGGTTACACCTTGATTTATGTGTGGGTTCATACTTGAGAATAGTATGGAATGTGATGGTGATGCTTCACCTTATGTATCCATGATTCAATGGGGATGTCGTGAGTTAGGGTTTAGGTATGAGTGTTGATTAGTAATATTAATATAATTTATCTTACTAAACCTAACTCTAACGAAAATAGATAAAGATGAGAATTCATATTTAACCTTCTTATATGATGGCATGATGGCGAAATAATCTATTTAATATGATCATTACCTTAATACGTTAATTGGTGGTTATCATAGCCACATGGTTGATACTTTCTTATGCTAAACATGCACATCATGAATATGATGAGGGCTAATCATATCTAGATTCCTTGCATGTTGATGTAATAAAGGAATATTGTTAATGAAACCTTCTATGGTTGTTTATGAATATCTCCTAGATCATTAATGCAATATTATGATGATCTGGTGTATTATATATAAGTGATGTTGTTGAGTCTTGTTATAAGGCATGTAATGATAATGATGATCTTGCAGGAAATAGTATGATAGTCTTAATGACCTTTGGGCATGGCTGAGCCCTACATGAGGTGTATTCCTCTTGTGTTGATAAGGGTTGATACCTTGTGATATTGTGAAAAGGATTTATATCCTGTGATAGTATGATGACAAATGTAGTCTCATGAATGACAAGTGAATAGCATCATGTAATGATGAGATGATGAACAATATGTCTCATATGTTTATATCTTCTGAAATTGTTATACAACAATATTTTCTAGAAGTGAATTAGGGTTTGTATGTCCACTTGTTTGATGTAGCCTTAATTCACCCGATTGGAGATAACTAATCAGGTGAAACTCTAATCATGTAGTGCCCTGTATCATAGAACCATCTTCAGTGTCAAAACTTGTTGGAGTGTGGAATGAGTATTCCTAAGGGAAACTCAGAGTGCATACTATTGAGTATGTGGGGTGCTTGTCATCCTGACACCAAGTGTTTCGGGAGGATGGTTGTGGTCATACCTAGCCCACTTTTTGAGAATGAATTTGGTCAAATCTCAGTAATTATAACATGATGTGATTAGAGGACAACTATGGTTGTACCTCAGTGATTGGGTTTGAATACCCTAGATGCTAGCACCGTGACCTGTACCAAGGTGGGCTAGTTACAGAACTATATGTCAATGTTTTACAGTTTGACTATATGTCACTGTGGGGCAGACTCGTACTAACCGAGTATGCATAAGATCTTAGAGTCTAGCGCTTCCTAGATCCTATATGGAACTTATTGCGACCAAGCGGTAGTCAGTTGGACTTTGAGTGATACGACTCAAACTCCTCAGGGTGTAATAAAATATGTAATACAATCGTGTAGCATATTTGTTTAGGATTATACACGACATTTCACATTAGATGATAATCCTTGTTTGTTATCTTTACATCAATATGATGCTTAGCATAATTAAGAGATCGTAGATATACTTAGGTTGTGGATATGCTTAGGATTGTAGATGCATACATACAATAGCTATTCTTGTGTTGATAACTATACTGCTACTGTTGATTATAATCATGATGCTAGCTATCTCATGTTGTTAGTTATGTTTAGCATGCTAGCCATGCCTTTGTAACTAGAGATGCATATATTGCTAATCATTCTTATTCATATAGTTGTGCTTATGTTGTTAGCTCTTCTTATGATGTTGATATGTTCAACTTGTTAGACATGTTGATGTTGTTATCTATGCATATGATACTAGATTTATTCATGATGTTAGAGATGCTGATGTTGCTAGACTCCTTATACTATTAATACAGATACAAGAATAGTCTGGCTAATGAAGATAGTTATTATCTGCTCCCTTATGTATTTTGTTAATCATCAGTGATGTTGAGCTTATTTGCTATATATGATTAAACTGCTAAACTGTCTCATTACCTAAAAATGTTGGAATCAATAAATGTTGTTGGAGGTTATATCTCCTGTTGGGACATGGGTCTCACCCTTGTGGTTCACCACATTTTTTTAGGTAATCGGAAGTGACAAAAACAAACATGTGGCATCAAAGAGGAGCTATAGTAATGAATCTTTGAGAAACTTAATTAGATGTATAGTGTGTCCTAGAGTCGTCCCTGTACTCTCAAGTATGGGCAGGAAAAGCTTGTATATGGTGTTTTAAACGAATCAAAATTTTGTTAGCATGTTAATGTTTGTTGTGTGGCATATACAAATATTGTTCTCCAGTATATATATGTTGTAGCTAAGGTGATAGAACAGTTTGTATCAAATTCTTGGCATAGTATATATGGATATAAGAAAGATGTTGGGCTCTTATGCAAATGTTTCTGAGTGGGTACTGACGTTGAAATCAGTTTTAATTTACCCATATTTTTGGGTATGTGGTTAATTGGTGATGGATTGTGTTTTATGTTTTGAGTAATCTTGTTTAGCATAATGGGTTCTCACATAAATGATGAAACATGTGCTAGGATTGAAACAAGATGTATTTGTTTACAATTAAGAACCTGATTAAGGTAAATACTTGAGAATGATATTATATTTGAGCTGATAACCCATCGATGATGAATCATATGAAATGATGTGAATATGGGAATGAAACATGTATGTTGTAAATCATATAATTTTGTGATTTTTGATATAATAATTTTTTTCTTATTAACCCTAGTCTAGTTTATATCATTCGAGTTGTGAGAGAATACAGACATGATAAGTGATGAATTGAATTAACTTTAAGATGAATAAAATGATTAAGTAACGAGTGAAGTGATGGATACATCTAGTTAGGTTCTTTGAACGTCGTGAGCTTCCCCTGAGGTCCATATTGGGGAAATGAAACTAATCTCCTTGTAATAATCAGAGAATTATGATAAGAATTTCTAGACTGTGGATCAAGACCTTAAAGGTTATAACACTAGGATCTAGGAGTGAGTCACATGATGAGATTCTTGCCCTAAATCATCTATCGTGAATGTCAATGTCCATTAGGAATAGAATCCAGTGAAATGTCAATTGTGAAAATGAGAAATTCATATGTAATTTTTTATTCTATTTGTTCCTATATTGTGTACACAAGATGAGGGCATGAGCCTCTTTAGGCAACTATATAGTGGACCAATGTCTGTTGTAGATATGTTAGGGTAGCCGACTAAACACTAAGATAATGATGGTGAGTCATTGATACCAAACATAGGCGTTGTGAATTCTACTTGGTGAGGTACGAGCTAAGTAGTTTCGTAGAAAGTGAATAAAAGATGAGAATCCATGTTGAGTATGAGTTGAATGTTTGTTGCATTCCTTTTACTACTAGTTGATAACCTAATATTTTTTTATATTCTTCCCCTTGTGGAAACTAATGATTCTTTTTTAAAGATAATGTGTTGCCTTATCCTTATTTCTTTAGTAAGTAACCTGATCTCTGTATTGACAACTAGTTTATGCTAGGAATATAACATCGACTCTTATTATGATTTGTTTATCATTTGAATAGTTCTATTTCTTAGAGATGTCTTATATAAACTTTAGGTTCAGGACTAGAGGTTATATTTCTAGTCTGGCAGGTTGGAATGTCACAAAGATGATGTTATTGTTATGTCTTGATTCTGATTGTTTAGATCTTGACTTGTTACTACTACGATATAATTGTAATACTGAACTAAATAACATATGTGATATGCTCATAGATGATGTTTTAAAAGTTGGGATTGGACTAAATGAATACCTTACTAATAGATTAGATTATTGTCATAAAATGGATGTGCTAAATGTTGGAGTTATATGTTAGACTTAGTAATATCTAAAAGTTCTATTAAGTTCAATACACTTAATATGATGGTGATGGATGCACTTAGCTTGAGTGGGAGGGATCAACTTAATGGGGATATTTACCAGTCTGATGAGGTTGTTTCAAATATTTTAAATATAATTTCATCCAGTCGAGAGATCATGAAAAAGATGACATATATAGAATAGTCTAGATTAGAATGTCCCTGTACTCTTTCTTTCCTAGGATGGGTTGTAGCTCAAATATGTTTCTTTATACACATGTAATATGTTGTATATCAAAGTACAAATGAGTACAAATATCTAAATTGTCTTTATTGATGTTGAACAAGATTTGTGATACTTGAGCATGTGAATGTTCTGTTGTGGAATTTGTTTCTCATGTTTTACCAAGATCATGAAAAAAGTTACCAGTGTTTCTTGTATTATGTGTTAGTCATGTTTGTTAAGAATGGGTTGTTTTGTTTCTTAAATATGGGTTTATGTTTTGGGTTTCTAATGTTTGGAATTTATGCTAATCAAAGGAGAGTATAGTAACCACAACATCAGTCAGTTGAAATGGAGTCGAGCTAGTTCCACAAGTGGTTCTTCCATCTATTCGCTCCTAAGC
This sequence comes from Alisma plantago-aquatica, assembly GCA_963693085.1. Taxonomy (NCBI): domain Eukaryota; kingdom Viridiplantae; phylum Streptophyta; class Magnoliopsida; order Alismatales; family Alismataceae; genus Alisma; species Alisma plantago-aquatica. The sequence goes on along the minus strand of OY856411.1, from coordinate 851,537,990 downwards.
TGCCCCAAGAGATAAGGAGACAAGGCAACAAGTTGTACCTCCAAAAATTAATGTGGCTAATTTCAAATTGAATCATGCATTCATATCTGTCAACCAACCATATAATTTTGGAGGGAATTCTATATCGGAAAACTCTTATCACCAAATTGATACCTTCAAAAATGATAGTGATACCTTGAAGATCAATAGGGTTCCTTAAGAAGTGATCCATTACAAATATTTCTCCTTTTTTCTCAAAGGCAAGTCACTTGCATGTTATCACATGCTAAAGCATGGAAGAATACCAGACTGGGAGGGCATTGTCAATGCATTTGTGAGTAAATTCTTCCCAATTGAAAAGAAAATCAAATGAAGAAACAAATTAGTGGGTGCATCCAGAGGCTTGTAGAAAACCTATGTGATGAATGGGAAAGATATTAAAGCTACCAGAGGGAGTGTCCCCATCCTAGTTTTTATAAGGGATACATGATAATTACTTTCTACAATGCTATTACAGATAGTGAGAGAAAATCTATACATTTAGCAGTTGGAAGTGACTTCATGGAAAAACTTTAAAATGTTTAAAAGAAATTACATAAAACATGGAAGCTCTCCAATCTATGTGAGCCTAATTGGTTGATATATCCAATCGTGGTCCCTGAGTGAGATGCAAATGAGGAAAATTGCAATTTGGTCCTCACATTTTAAGGGAATTCAATGAAGTGTGAGTATGAACGGAAATTTAGCACAACAAATTTTAAATGAGAGAGGTTCATATAAAATACCTCAAAATTGAAGTCCAGTACCAAAAATTAGTATGTTACAGAAGAATTGTGAATGCATGAAAGTGTTGGATCACTAGAGATAATGATCATATGGTGGCATGTTTTGATTGTTCTTTTATCATCTTGAGAGAGAAGCACACAATAATGTAGATGAATCTCGAGAGAGGAAGGAATAGACACAAATGATGTTTTCTAGTAAACAAGACCAAGGGTATACAATGAGTATGAGTGTTTGTATGTTGGATAATGTACTTGGTAGGTGAATCCAGATCTAACTTTTATCCAAAATATCTTACTCACTAAAAAGAACTATTGCTTGCTTTGTTTGGTTGACTAGCTTTGTTTATTTTGTTATTCTTATTCTAGTTTAGTTCTTACTTCATTCCATATGGAACACCGATTTTCCCTTTGAACTGACTTAGCTAAGATAAGATCTAAGATCCTAACAATTCGTCACTCCTTGTCCTTGTGTTTGAGTTTGCCTACTACTTCAAACCTCATATTATCATTATTGACATTCCAAGGTGTTGTATTATAATCTAAGGAGAGCCTTAAGATCCTCATCCATTATCTTTGTATGTTTGGACATGATTCGAGAGGCAATCAGAAAATGGACGTAAAAACAAACAAGATTACTGAAAAAAGTTGTAGAAAATGATAATTGTTTGTCTTGGTGAAGTTGAAGGACCAAACACACTATCAAAAATGAAATTTAAGTAGATGAATATTGACATTTGATGCATCTTCCTCTCTCAAAACCAATCCTACCTGAGAACCTTCATTATCCACCATGATTGTTGGGACCTCTCTTTTGATCAACACTAATGTCAAGCATTAGAGAAAATCCCAAAGCCTAAACTTAGATTATGAAGCAAAACAACTAATTCTCAGCAAATGCAATTAACACAATATATGAAAAAGTAGATAATTTTTTTCCTTTATCTTTCTCATAAACCTCATAAAAATGCCACATCAATGACAACATACTTAATCACCACAAATTATATTCAACTCCATTAAAACTAGAATCAATACTTATTGCTCAGACATGATTCAATTTACACCCGTTACATGAATATGAAAAAACAAACTCGATCTACAACCCATCATGGGAAAGAGTAAGTAGAGGAACATTTTAATCTATCTAGATTATTCTATTTACATCTTATTTGTAGCAACCTATCTGCTCGGTAGAATTATACCTAAAAACATTTGAAACAACAACATGAGACTCATATAGAGCCCCAATGAGTGGGTACCTCCCACTCAATCTAGATACATGCATCAACATAAAATTAATTATAATGAACTTAATTGAAACTCACACATATTAAAATATCTAGCAGATAGTTCTAGCTTATAATCAAATTCAGTTTAAAATAATAGTCTAATCAATTAGATAAGGTAATCACTTAGACCAAATCCAACTTCAGAACATCTTTTACAACATGTAAGTGAACAGATCAATGATGCTACTAATTTCATAATGGCAATACTTTAGTATGAGTAACAAGTCAAGATTTAAACATTCAGAATTAATACATAATAATAACATCATCTTTGTAATACCCCGCCAGCTAGACCAGAGACACATCCTACAATCTTGAAGTTGAAGTCCACATAAGACATTTTTTTTTGACAGCAAGTCCACATAAGACATATTTACCCAATACTACTATTAAATGATAAGGAATCCAAATCATATTCAAAGTGGATATAGATCCCAACATTAACTACTTGTCAATATTTAAAATCAAAGTGCAAACTAGACAGATAAGAAATGAAGCAGATAATCTCTATAACAAATTGATTATTTCCCACAACAAGAAGCATAATTAACAATGGTAAATCATCAACTACTAGTACAAGGAATGTCACAAACATTCAAATCATATTCTACACATCTTGCCTTTTTTCATTCATTTGCCTTAAAACTATTTGGCTTGTACCTCACCAAGTAGAAGTCACCACACCTGCTTCTTGTGTCAATGAATCACCTCCAATACCTTAAGATTTTTATGACCACCCTAATATATCAACAATAGACCCTGGTCCAACATAGGGTTGCCTAAAGAGGCTCATGTCGTCATCTCAGGTCCATGAGATAGGAACTAGCAAAACTATATATCACATATCACAACATTTCTCATATTTTCATATTTCACATATTTCATTTCAAAGATTCGATTCATCATGGACATAGACTATCACAACAAGGATTTACATCCAGATCCACTCTAGATGACTCACTCCCAAATCCTGGTGGTCTAACCTTTTAGGACTCTATCCATACTCTTGAAATCCTTCTCAAAATTTTCTGATTACTACAAGGAGATCTGGTTCATTTCCCCAATGTGGCACTCGAGGGAAACTCATGATGTTTAGGGCATCTAACTAAATGTGTCATCATTTCATGTGTTATTAATAACTTTTAGTCATCTTCAAGGAATTCAAAACATCATTTTTCATGGGTGCATTTTCACACAACGAGAATGACACAAAAAAGGATTAAGATTATTGTAACATCCCAAGATTTGAGGCCTCAGATAAGTTGATCTTAAAAGGAATGATTGGACTACCCATATCACCAAGGTGCACCTCCTTTTCAGGGAGCCCATCTCTAAAGAACTTCATAGTTAAGCGTGCTCAGCTTGGAGTAGTACTAGGATGGGTGACCAGTCGGGAAGTTGATCCTGGCTTGCGCGTCAATGTGGACAAAGTGCGCAGTTAAGGCCAGTGGTGGTCTGTGGGGCCAGTCATCATTCCTGAAACCTTGCTTAGAGCCTTGGGCACTAGGCCCGGGCGTTACAAATGGTATCAGAGCCATAACCCCTCCAGTAGGTGGGGCTCACATGGGCATGTGGCATGCCAGTCTTGAGCCGTGCGGTCCAGGCAAGTTGGAAAGGGCTATCCGTAGATATGAGATGGAGCCGCCCTTGCGCTGGTAGCCGTGGACGGGAGCTGGGTGTCCATGGGCCATTGTGGGTCTGTACTGAAATGGGGTCATATTATGAGGCCATATAGTTGAGACTTGACGAGGACGTTAAGAGTCTAAGTGGGGGAGATTGTAACATCCCAGGATTTGAGGCCTCAGATAAGTTGATCTTAAAAGGAATGATTGGACTACCCATATCACCAAGGTGCACCTCCTTTTCAGGGAGCCCATCTCTAAAGAACTTCATAGTTAAGCGTGCTCAGCTTGGAGTAGTACTAGGATGGGTGACTAGTCGGGAAGTTGATCCTGGCTTGCGCGTCAATGTGGACAAAGTGCGCAGTTAAGTCCAGTGGTGGTCTGTGGGGCCAGTCGTCATTCCTGAAACCTTGCTAGAGCCTTGGGCACTAGGCCTGGGCATTACAATTATCAAGAGAGACATAGACTAAAACAAGAATCACAACAATATGTCATTTTTCAACGCATCTGATTCTTTCCATTTTCACATCACATCATAGAAATCATCATCATTGGGCCTTCATCCTGAGACATAATCTCATTCTCCATCATTTATCCGAAATAGTGTTTCTCAAAAGTAAACTCTGCATGTTAATTCAATCTCAACATTTTTCTTATATGTTCATTTCATATCAAAGTTCTCATCAAGAACTAGAAAAAATATAAGCATATAAACATCTCATGTCATTCATCATTCTCAAAGCCATCTTTTAACGCAACATATACTTATTTCTTTCAATTTCTATGCATATGAATAAATCTCAAAGCATACATGTACATAATACACTTAATACTTCTCTCTTACTATTTACCACTATTCAATTAGGTTACTATTCAACACATAAGTAACCTCATTTGAAATTCATCAGAAAAGGTCACTCTCAGTATACAAGTATCCTAACATACATTTGCATTCCAAACATGTATTTTTATGAATCAATTCACATCCTTGGGCTTCATCTTGTATTTGAATTAAACTATAATTATGTACATTCTTCGATCCCTCTTCTAAGAGTACTATCTGTTATTATCATGTATCTCACAACATCAGGGTTAGGGTTAGGGTTACGTTCTTAGATCCAATTATCACCTTTCTTCATTTTTTCTTCATGTTATACTCACTAGTCATAACTTCTTTGATATCATGTTCACTACTACTCTTGGAATCAAAACATTCTAAATTTACTAAATGTATAAATTTTCTCTCTCATTGAGTTCCTTTATAATATGATTTTAATGTACTTCATTTGGTTTAGGTCAACCTACATGTAACTAAAATAAATAGTTGAGTGTACTTCATCATACCCATTTCATTAATTTCATTCTTAACTTGTGATGACCATTCATTTCATTATTTTCCATTTCCTTTCTAGTAATTAGTTGAGTGTACCATGTCATTGACTTCTAATGGTATTCTCATAATTAACAAAGATCACTTAGTTCCTAATAATACTACTCACTTTTAGGCTAAAAGAATGGATTAGGTTACATTTTCTTACATCATAATCTCTAATCATCCTTCACAATTCATTGTTATGTAGCTTGTATAAAAGGACCAACATTCATGTGAGGGTTTGCTCACAATTTCATAAGTCATGCTAGAAAAATATGTATTATTCTAAGATCATATTAGTAAGAATCACAGTCTTGATTGAAGTATTAATACCTACAATTCAACATTTCATCACATTTACAATATTCTATACAAGTTCTGACTTTATCACTCATACTCGTCTTAATACTAAACTTCTAGATTTTCAAGAAGTCATCCTTAGTTCAACACATCATAAGAATCACATCATTCAATAATCTCATCACAATGCAGAGGGGTTCATTAGGGCCATTCTCATACATCGAAACCCTAGTTTCCATTTCCATATATTTCATTAATCAATCATAAGTATATATTGATTCATTAGCTCATTTAATCCAATACCTCAATGAAACCCTAAATAGGTCACCACCTCATACCGATCTTTACGTATGTATCATATTCATTTCTGCACGATTCAACAATACACCTGTGTAATTCTCTCTAATACAATTCAATATGATTCGATATATGTCAACTCATTTTCCAAGCATATCATTTGATAGTTGGTTGTAGGCAATATTCATATGAAACAATATTATTCTATGTACATGAGATTATTCATAGAACTTAAATCAACATGTCGGGAACTATATAAATATTAATCAATAAAACAACCAAAGTTAGTAGAATTTATTTCCCTAAAATCATTATAATTGGTTATACAAGCGCATACAAGTAATAGGAATTATCTTGATTATTTTAGCCGAATATAATTAGGATTTCAGCATGATTATAGAGGTTAATAGGGAGAGAAATACTCACCTAAGGTGACAACAACCTTATGAAAACGTAGGTCAAACTCTAGATTTCTAGGAATCCACCAAGTTTCTAGCTATTGAATCCATTTCTTCCTCCACTCAACTCTGAAATCCCAAACTGAAGATTAGGAGAGAAAGAGTGAGATAAGAAGGATATTTGATATCATTTCAAATCAAATAAGAGGATGGACGAAATCTTTACATGTGAGAGAAGATTCACCATGAAAGACTATGTAAAGAATCTAAACTTACTTGATTTAACATTTCTTGAATGGTGAAACCCTAGATCATCAATTCCACCACTTTCTCCTCTCAAACCCTAACTCTCCAATCTCTATAGGATTTTGTTTCTCTGGAATGAATTATGAAATATAAGAGCTCCTTAGGTTCTAGTTTACTCATATAGATCGATTAAAGTGCTTGGGTCAATTGCAAATTGACCCAACTTTACACTTCCTTTTATTTCAACAAAAGTTTCTCTCATACAAATGTTATTGAAGATTTACTTAATAGTCCAATCTTCCTCCAACAATTACAAAAATTTAGCATGTGGTGTGAGACAAAAATTCAAAACACCAGTAAGAAATTGTAGATCGTTCAAAATTACTAATAAATAAATTAAAATCAAATACTACACTGCTATATTGTAGTCTTTAACATGGTCGATCAAGATATTAATAATTAGAAACTTGGCTGACACCGCACTCTATAGAATTCAAACATCATCAAAAATTATGAAAACTTAAAAGGATGTCTAAAATGGAGTGTCCAAAATAATACTTAAAATTCCAGACTAATTAAATGTACCAATAAAAAGATATAATTCAAATACCAGACTGCTATATTTCAGCCTGAATGCATGGTCTGCTGAGTTTGTCCTGGAAAAATTCGACCAACAAAAAGGTTAGAAAATTCTTCAAAAATTCTGATATTTTACAAAAACACTAATAATTGGGTTTCTCAAATTATATCAAAATATCAAGTAAATCAAAGTAATATATAAAATATTAAAAATCATTTACTACACCATTGTATTTATCAAATTCTATATTCATATGCTACCAACACCCTAATCTTGGCGACTAGAGTTTATAATTCTCAAACCCTAATTATTTGAAATAAAAGCATATTTAGAGTTTCTCAATAAATTCAAAGAATCACAAATTAGACTATCATCATTAAACAAGCTCTAAAAAATTATCATTTAATTAAGCATGCAATCATCCAAGTAAACCCTAATTAGATGGTTAATCTAAAAATGGGTCGTTACAATGATGATGAAGCTCTAACTCTTGACAAGTTTAATTAACTTTGTATGAGACGATCAAGATGGGAAACTGAAAAATGACTTGCCGGTGCCTCAATATACCCTATTCCGATGATAACTCCATATTGATCTTTAGTACGCTACTCCTTTTTTGTTGTAAGTTTTTTTTATAAGGGATATGGAACCCCCTTTCATGCAACAAAGTAATCCAAGTTGATAGTTATTATATTAATATGGGGTTAACCCACCCTCTTGGTCCTGTGGTGAACTAACTAGCACCATGTCTCCGCACATCCCTTGGTTGATTAAACTTACGGTTCCCTCATTGAGCATATCTATTTAACTTTTGTAAGGTTCATGGGTTGTTTTATCTCAATATGATTTGTGAATAGGTTTATTGGAAAACAACACAGGCCTTCTACGACACGCTCTGGTTTGGAGCCCAATTCTAACAACCGCAACCCGGTCCACTACGTAAAAGAAATTATATATCAATGTGCACCCCATTTGTATATAATAGTATGAAAGCAACTTCCAGACGGTTGTATTGTGGTATTCGGCTAATGTTATTCGTTAAGAACAAGTGGGAGTGAGCTAAACCGCATAGGTTGAAGCCATATCCGTCGCGTACATATAAACCAACGGCCTTAACTAAACGACCAATAATTTTGCCATCAGATATGGCGTGGGAGGCCCAGTTTCAAATTCAATGTGTTGGCAAGAGCCCACTTTCTATTTGGATGAGTTGGGAAAGCCCTAGTCTTCCTCCGCAGAGAGCGTCAATGATTTTTTCTCTATTGGATAACAGTAAGATTAGTATAGCTTTGATCACTTTATTATGGAAACATGAATCGTCAAGCTTTCTTCAAGCTTAACAGCTTGTCTTGATTTCTTACCGTATTCAAACATAAACACTATGTCAAGCAATTTTTGACTTTAGTCTTTGATAACGTTAGTTTATGTATGTAAATCTCCATCACGTGAGATTCAAAAAGAACAAACCAACACAAATTTCTGATGTCCAAAACTCTGTTCAAAATCAGGCCCCTTTGTGCAGACTTTTTTACACATTCTAGATCACTCAATATTGAAGAATTTCAGGGCTGTAAAATCGATGCATGATTAACTACACACAATTGTTTTCTGGGCAAATGCACCCATTTGGAGCGCATCACCACGCTGGGTAGTCTACATAGTCATCGACTGCGCGACGCTGCGTATCCGTTGATGTTGCATAGTGCATAACTAAAGAAGTAGTAGGGATCACGATGCATGCAACAATACATTAGGGAGTGCACAACACAGTAAGCTATCAGTGGGGACGTACAGTTCGCGCCATAGGACATGGCAATGTTACTGTTCATGTGCGGGACCTAGGCCGTATAGAGGGATGTGTCGGGCTTGGCCCACAAGATGTTCCCAAGGCTGAGTGACACTTCATAGAATGCATTGGCCGAATATTGTCATGCTAAGCCGACATGACTGTTGCGGAGTAAGACAGTCTTGCACTCTAGAACAAACGAGATCCCGCGCGCAAGCCGCTTTTGGTGCTTATTTTGTAGTTGAACAGGAGTTGAACATGCGTCGGTTCGATTCTCCAGAGTCAAAAAAATGTGTAACCCACAAAGAAAAAAGTAGACTCCCGCCTTTTGTGTGCAGTTTCATTTCTCGGCTCTTCCTCTTTCTCTTCTTTCTCTCTCTTTTCACGCATCTTCCTCTCTGACGATCGTCCCGTGGCGACCAACTTCTCCTGTCGGAGCTTGAAGCGGCACTATGTGGCGCTCAGATTCTTCGTTGGAGGTGAATGTGACATCAAACCGACCTATCTGCTGGAGTAGAAGGCGAGAGGGGTAGAAGTGGAAGCTTCGCCGAAGGTCTGGAGCGAAAGTAAGTCAAAGGCTTCACTGGAGATGAAGAGGGACAGTGCTAAAGTATCTGCGGTATGTAATTTTTGTTAAAAAATAAAATATTTTCACATTTTTGACATGCATGTTTGATTTACCTGATGAAATCGAAATACATCAACTGATAGGGTACTTCTTTCGAATTGCATGTATTGACATAGTAAATGTAGGTAAAAAAAGTATAATTTTTGGTAAAAAAAAATAGAGGATACAAAGGTTTAGAAAAGCCATTCTTGAACGATTTGGTTTAAAAATAATGATAGAATGGTTGCTAGTTGTAAAAAATAATTTTTTGGAGGAAAATATATTTTTTTAAATGTTAGTATTTGCTTCTGGTGCTGTGTAGCCCGTCAAAATTCTAATTTGTATATATTGGTATAGAAGTATAAACTATTAGCACCGTTTCAGAGTTCTTATGAAGTATTATGAAGTCCGAAAATTAACTACTCTTAAAATGGAATTTATTTATTTGTTTGATTTGTAATTTTTTATATATTTATACATGAGTATAAAATATTAGCACCATTTAGAAGATCATTTGGTTTGGTATGCAATGAAATTTGTTTGGTTATATTGTTTGGAATTTATGTTCATTTGGTTTGGTACAAATCACCACTAGTTTAAAAAGAATTATTAACAATGCACACATTATCGTTTGACGTTTTTATATTTAATATCTTTTTTACAAATCAATAGCATGATTCAAAATGTAATAAAAAAGTAAGTACAACTCATTTTGGTATTTGATTTGTGAGTGCATTTTGTCATTGTGAACAAAGCTATCTAAAAAGAAAGTTATTAATATAGACACAATGCTATAAAATAATGATAGTGGGGAATGTAGGAAAATTTATTCAGTATACTTTTTTATAAATATAATCACTTTTTTTAAAATCTAAATGTTGTTTTGATAAGCACAATTCAGAAATAATGTTGTTTTAAATCTAAATGTTGTTTTAAAAAAAGATCATGATAATGCAGACAGTTGTTATATAGTTTTGGTATTTTTTGTAAATATAATCATCATCTAAAAAGATAATTATTAACATAGGCACAACGCTATACAATAATGATAATGTGGAATGTTGGTAGATTTATTTGGTATACTTTTTTTATAAATATAATCACTGTTAAAAAAATCTAAATGTTGTTATGGTAAGCAGAATGAAGTAACAATGATCAATGCAAACTCTATTTTAAAAAAGGATAATGATAATGCAGACAACTGTCATGTGGTTTTTGGTATTTTTTGTAAATATAAGCATTATATAAAAAGTTATTAATATAGGCATAGTGTTATAAAATAATAATAACTGGGAATGTTGGTAAATTTATTTGATATGCTTTTTATAACTATAATCACTATTTTTAAAAAAAAGCTAAATGTTGTTCTGGTAAGCGCAATTGAGCAACAATGATCAATGCAAACTCTATTTTTTAAAAGGATAATGATAATGCAATCGTCTGTTATGTGGTTTTTGGTATTTTTTTGTAAATATAAACATTATATAAAAAGAAAGTTATTAATATAGGCACAATGCTAAATAATAATAATGGGGAATGTTGGTAAATTTATTTGATATGTTGTTTTATAAATATAATCACTATTTTTTTTAAAATGTAAATGTTGTTCTGGTAAGCACAATTGAGCAACATGGCAAATATATTATATAGTTCTGGTATTGTTATTTTTTATCTACAAACTGTTTAACTACTTTTGTTTGTAGGTATTACCATTTTGAACATGACAAATGAGGAAAAAATAACAACATAACATTTGGGGAGTAGATGTGGGATAAGTAAATGTAAGCTTGTAGTAGGAATTGCTAAAGACGAACACATGTCAATGTTCAAGGATACTGTATTTGGTGTCTTTATTGATATGAGGTGTCCTACTTCCTTTGACATGACTCTGATACATGATCTTATTTACACCTATGATGGAAATAAAATGGCTTTCAAGATTGGGACAAAAATGGTAGGATTTAACCCCCAACATGTGTGCGTAATGTTTGGATTACCTGCAACAGGTAAGCTCATTTGAACACCTCAATACTTTTCATTGTGAATTTTTAGTTATTGAAATTTATAAGATTTATTTTGTATTTCTTTAGGTGTTGGCTGGTTCTTACATTCTGGGAAATCGACTAGTAAGAATAGTAAAATCAAGTGTGAATATGTTAAAGGAGACCCCAAGGTGAATGATGCTATAGAAATTCTAAAGGAATTGGTAGATAGAGAAGACACTAAGATCAAAGAAGACTTTGTGAAAATTTGGATTTTCGGGCTTCTAAGCAATTTTTTATTTCCGTATGGTAACTTTGGAACTCAAAAAGTATTGTTTGATTTGGTTGATGATCTACGAAAAATAGATGGATTCAATTGGGCTGAATCCATATACAACTACCTACATTTAGGTATGATGGAGATGTGTATAAACAGAGGGCTATTTGAAAGGTTGTAGTGCTTTGTTGATGGTATTTTTGGTATTGTAGTTATTTATTTTTTGTATTGTTTATTTGTGACATGTTATTTTGTAAGACTTATACATTGATATTGTTATTTTCAAGGTTTGGTTTAGGAAATGTCAGAAGATGTTGTTAGAAGATTATCCAAATGGAATGCCTAACATAAACAAATGGAAGTATGACCACAAGTTCAACAATTACTTGACAAAGAATTACAAAAAAATTTATGAACTGAGTGCGTTTTATATCCATGCTGATTGAAAGGTTGGGGAGTTGAGAAACAAAATTGTTGTTGCTAAGGAAAGTGATGTTCTAGATTCAAGTAGGGTGAAGCTAGCATATCTAGAGGCTGATAAGATGCAATTGGGATTAGAATTGTAAAAGGTAAAATTAAAATATGAGAAGGATAATGGAAAGTTAAAGGTAGATAATGATGATTTGAAATTAAGAGTTGATGGATTAAAGAGTGATTTGGACAATAGCCAAATCGATTGTGTATTCCTGACGGAGGAACTAGCTGCACATGTCATAGCTAATCCAAGCATGGAGGATACAGGTAGTGAGGGTTCTAATAATGCTGAAGATAGAGACTACCAAGAAGAAGAAGAATTAGACCAAAATATACTATCAAAAATGAAGGATATGTTGAAGCTATACTATTGTTATTATGTTTAGTACTGCTTAATACTTAAAATAGTACATGTTGGTCAAATATAATGATTGCTATAAATGAATGTCATAGGAAAAATAAAAGGAAGGTTGAAGAATCAGGCGAGGATCCTATCAGTGACGATACAAATGTTAGTGTTGATACTAGTTTTTTCTAGATGTTTTATTTTACCATAAAAATTGAAACGGTACTTTTTTTCATATTGTGTAGGATTTCGTGCTAAAAAAAGACATGATGTGAAGAATATGAATCCAGCTATCAATACAAGGGTGTGTTCTTCCAAATTAAGCTTGAAATTGTTTGCAGATGTTAGTACATCGATAGTGATTTTTGTGTTCATGGTTTTATTTGTAAATGTATTGAATGTTCTTAAAAATGTCTTTATTAAAAAGGACCAAGGGAACAACAAAGAGAAGAATCAAAATGATCCTAAGGATAGAAAAGGAGATCCACAATCTGCTGTTGGAGGTGAAGCACTTGTTCAAGTCCAAAAAATTGATGAGGAAAATAATAAGATTGATAGAGTAAGTTTTTTTTCTTTCTCTTTTAAGAAAGCATTAACACAAATATTCCTATGATTGGTATTTTTATGCTTAATTATAAGTATTGGTGTTGTGTATGATAAGTCATATAAACTAATAAATATTTGATTAGTAAGAGATAAATGTGGTTACTGTCTACGAGACATTTGGGTCTGGTACAAGCATAGTAAGTAAACGAATACAAGCAAAGTAAGTCAAACGAATACTAGTCAAATGAATGTGACTATGATATTAGAATGCGATCCATTTTAAACTCCTATTAGTGGAGTTGGAAAAGTAATATGTGAGAACAAGGAAGAAAATGAAGTGGATACAATAACGATAAGGAGATGGTTTATCATATTTAATTGAAATTGATTTTTTGCTACTTTGATTAATATGCAAAGCATCATGTCATCTAATTAAGAATTTATGTTTGACATGTTTTGTTTTTAAGGTCAAGGAGAGGATCAGATGTGAAAATTCCTGAAAAGGAAAATGAATATGTAATTGCTGAGAGTAGTTCGTATAAAACTCTTGTTAGAGGAGACACACCAATTAATTGTGAAGATGAACAAAATCAGGTGATGGAACAGTAGATGGTACATTGTTGTTGAAATATGGTTCTAAAATATACGAAATTCGATATTGTTTAAAGGTTATGGTTGTTTAATTATTGCAAGTTCATGAAAAAGAAAATCAAACTATGGTTGATGAGAGTAATCCCTTAAAAACTCTTATTAGAGGAGACACACCAATTAATTGTGAAGATGAACAAAATGAGGGGCTGCAAAATGAAATGGTACATTGTTGTTAAAATGTGGTTCTAAAAAGTATGAAATTTGGTATTGTTTAAAGGTCATAGTTATTAAATTTTGCAGGTTCATGCAAATGAAAATGAAATTGTGGCTGATGAGAGTAGTCTCTTTAAAACTCCTATTATAGGAGGTGCACCTATTAATTGTGAAATGAATAAAATCAAGTACTGCAAAAAGAAATGGTACATTGTTGTTGAAATGTGGTTCTTAAATATATGAAATTTAATACTTTTTATAACTCATGCTTGTTAAATTATAGCAGGTTCATAAAAAGGAAAATGAAACTGTGGTTGATGAGAGTAGTTCCTATATAACTCATGTTAGAGCAGACACACCAATTGATTGTGAAGATGAACAAAATAAGGGGGTGCATAACAAAATGGTACATTGTTGTTGGAATATGGTTCTAAAATATACTAAATTTGGTACTATTTATAAGTCATGGTTGTTAACTTGTTGCAAGATCATGAGTATTCTAGCACAAAGCTAGATAAAAAAAATGATGGCATTATCAGTAAGTTGATACCATGTGGTTTCGGCAAAACACCAAATAAGAGCGTGAGCGGAAATCTTTTGATTGATGACCTTACATCGACAGATATGGTATGCAGATAATTTATATAATACTCACTATTATGAAAAATATAAAAATTTGATATTAAAATAGGGGGACAATTAAGACTGGATTGTTGTAGTCTGTGAGCATGTTGATAAATTGGAAGCTAACATTAAAGCTTCAAAGTTGAAACAAAAGGGAAAAAGCCAAATACCCGCGGTTAGAAGAGTGAGATTGAAGAGGAAAGCCAAGGGAGATGATGATGATGTATCAATCATTAGGAGAATGAGAGATTTTGATGATAGTGCAGTGCAAACATTGTCAGAAGATGTAAATTAAAATGATTGAAATGGTAATAATATTTTGTTGTAGTGTCATATAAAATATTGTGATTAGATATAATATTTTTCTTCTATTGTAGATAATGAGGGAAGGAAGCAATGACGAGGATGTTGTATTCACATCTCCACATGCAACGAGGGTGATTTTAAACAGATGGTCAAGAGGGTAGGAATGTTGAGCAATCATGTTTGAAGTTACTTAATTGATGAATTGGTAGAGTTGTACATGTAAATTGGTATGTTCTTGTTGTTAAAATAGTATGGTAATTGGTTGTTATGTCAAAATTACGTGATAGGTTATGGAGTCAATAATGGAATTATAGAGGAAAGATAGTAAAGACGATCCTAAAAAGTGCTTCATTTTATATTCGTCATTGTCATACACAATTAGGAAACAAAATCAATCAAGATTGACAAATTATTTCTTGAAACATATGGGGGAAATATTAGAATAAAAAACTATGATTCTACCTATATTGACAACATCACACTGGCACCTACTGGTAGGAACTTTGGGAAGAAAAGTTTTTGTTCACTACAAAAATCTAGAGGAGGAAATGAATGCTGATATTGTCACGGTGTACAATATATATGATCAAGATGCACATCTGATGGTATGAAAATTTTGATTTGAATGAATTTCTAATGAATAATTTTGAAAGCTTCTATATAGAATCACCATTGAGTATTGTGCTAATTATGCTTTTTTTTCGTGTGACGACTTTAGCGTCAGGTAATAAAGTATGCGTTGAAGATTAAAGCTGGAATATCAGATAAAGATTAGGAAATAATTTATGATAGAAGAGCTCCACAAAAAGATCCAACAAGCAATGATTGTGGATATGTGATCAGATGGATAGAAGAATTATTTCAGAATTGTGAAATTGAAGAAACAAGGGGAGACAATGTGCACCTATTGAGAGTGACTTATGCAAGTAGACTGCTACAACAGAAGGAGTACCTATGTGTTGTTGATTAATAATATAGAATGAATGTTTAAATTTTGATGGGTAAACTTTAATTAGAAAAGTATGGTTGTTTAGTTAAATAATTATCCTTGTAGGTTTATATAAAAAATTATGATGTATGTGTTATCCAACTTTATCGGATGCAGAACATGAATGTAATTATGGATGTTTTATTATATATTTTCGTACTGCTGTCCAGTACGATTTGGTATTGTAAATCTGTATGATTTGATACGTTAGTTTCTGTTATACATACTATTTGTATCTTACAATGACTTTAATGTATTTATTGATATATGTTTGGTACTATTTGGGTCTATATTATGTTCAGTGAAGCACAATGTTAGTACGTTCTTTTGTAATTATTGGCATGCTTGTTGGCTTTTGGTTTTATGGGAATCATAGTTGATTTGCATAGTCCAGATTCTCTGTCTGCACTTACATTTGTATAGAAAGTTTTTTACGTGTAGTCCATATGTTTTGTACACACTTTGCATATTGATGTCATATATGACCATTGTGGTATATATTTTGGTACTGTTGTTCAATATGATTTGGTACTGCTATTCTATATGATGAGTTATACATTTGATTACAAGTTAGTTTCTATTTTACATATTATTTGTAGCATACAAGGATTATCACCTTGGATAAAATGTTTCAACCTTAGATGTTAACAACTTGGATAAAATGATTAGTAAATAAGATATACGTACCGTTAGATGTACAAATGATTTTAGGTTTATAAGGTTTTTCATTCATTGGTATTGTGCATCTATATGATAGGTTGTGTGGAGAATGCCTGTTGGTACATGTTTTTAGATTTATTGGTAAGGTTTTAGCTGGAAGCATTTGTTTTATATAGACTTGTATTTAATAAATATGAAAGTAATAAGGTTTACATTGATAAACATGAAACTATTACAATCAAACATCACTTCTTTTTAATATTGAGCATAGACCAATCCACCATTTTGTTTGAGGGTGGTTCCATCACTTATACTGTTTTGAGTAGTTATGGCTATTATTTTCCATGTTGATTGGTTCTGTTGTGGACTCTCGACGTGGAAGGTCTCCAAATGAGGGGAATATTGGTTGATCTCCTGATGATTTAATGTTGAAGTTAGCAACAACTCAAAATGTATCTTGGGACAGAGGCAACAAATTCACCTTCTTGTTTTTGGACTTTGACTTTTTCAATGATAGTCCCTCTTTAAATGAATTTTTCCTTGTTGAGGATGGTCGTCCAACTCTTTTAGATACAAAGGGATCCGGTACTGATGGTATTGCAAGATGTTCAGACTGTAAAAATAACAATCAAATTGGTAAGTGAATAATAATGTAAACAATGTATACAATTTGCATATAAAATGTGTGGTTACACTTGCCTTTTTAGTGGAATCTGGTACTTTTATGTTTTTGTATGCATCACTTAGTATCTATTTGATATGCTCATAATTGTCCTTTGATGTTTTCGTAAAATCAACAAAACCTTAACAAAATTTAATTTTGTCTTCAACCCTACTGTTTGGACTGTTTGGATTTTGCAATAACTCTCACTTTGGATCATCATCCAGCGGTCCAATATTTATTGTTTGGGAACTTTTTCAAACTTCAATATTCTAATCATAACACATAGCATGTGATGACATACAATACCACTGGATTCAAAGTATCTGCATGAGTAATTCATGTTCTGTGAAGAATATTCATGCATGACATTGAAATGTCTTTTAAAGATTTTAGTTTGATTTGGATAAATTATTATGCTACAATGCTCGATCACATTAAAAGTAGCATTTACTCCATCACTAAATACGACTTTGGTATCACATGAAATCATACCGCAAAGATGATCTTGAAATTTTTTAAACATTGGTATTGTGTGGGCATCTGGGAACTGCAATTCAATCATATAAGACATTCTTGTAGGTTATGTTTTGTGTATAGATTCATAGTCAGCAAGTCTCTATTTCTGATATTTTGATCACAAAGTATGTTCATATTGGAAAACAAATTACTTCGATGGTGTAAGAGAATTAACATAACCATCAAAAAATGCATTCATTGATTCACTGCGTTGTGTGGTTGTCATGTTAGCCCAAAAATAATTATCAACATATGTAGAAACCCACATTTCCCTCGATTGGTACATCCTATTCAGCCATCCATCCTCCTTAATAGTGCAATTCTCTACAACCTTGTCCCAATTTGACTCAAACTCGTTAATTGTTATACTATCATAAACAAAACGTTTCACCATAAATGAAGTAGAAGAATCATTGCCAAGTTTATCGAGTATCTTTTTCATTATATGCCACAAATAAAGACGGTGATGCATATTTAGGAAAACCATTTTCACTGCATTCATAATGTGTTGTGCCTGATCTATTATTATCCCCTTGGGAGGAACACATGTAGTGGTAATTGAGATGTTTATATTTTGCATATTTGATAACAATACCTTATGTAAAGAAGAACAATACCAATTATATATTATAATGGTGCATATATATAAATTTAATACATTCAAAAGTAAATTACCCATGCATTTTAGCCAAGTCTAAATAAGCGATATATAGTTTTCAGTGGTTTCTTCACATAGAAGACCACAACCAAGAAGAATGCTTTAAGAATGGTGATTCACACTGGCAAATGGAGCAAATGACATTTCATAACGGTTAGTTAAATATGTAATATCGAATGTGATTACATCATCAAAGTATTTGTAAGCATCTATGGATCTTGAATCGGCCAAGAATACATTTTGAAGAATGCGATCATCATTTAAGTTCATGATATAGAAATTTTTTGAATTTTTAGTATGAATTTTAATAAATATTTTTAGATGGCTTTTGCATCGCCTTTACCAAGATTTAGACATCTAGATATGGAAATGTGATTTATAACATCCCTCTTAGTAAAAGATAAGTTATCGTAACCTCCATCCTGGGTAGTAAAACTAGATATTGATTTTGCTGCACTAATCCCCGTAAATATTGGTATAATGTAAATAAAAATTGGCATTGTTTGAATATAAAATTTGAATTTCAGGTGACTTTACCAACCCAGTCATTTAGAACAATCCTACTTTCAATGTCTTCATGTATATTTCTCTTTGAAGGTAAAAGCATTAGAACACTTTGTTCTAAAAGGGTATGATTATGCTTCTCTTGAAAAACATTGACAACAATTTTATCACTATATACAACATGGAAAAATCTAATATGTGCAACACAGTTAGTCTTAACAGTTGGATGATGATGATACATAAAATTGTTAGATAATTTAGGAGGTCTACCAACTTTAAGACATTAAAGAGTTAACCTCAAAGTCAATTTACTGATAGGATTTTTGGTAGAATGCGTTGTTGAAACTCCAAGTCCATAGGCATCAACATATGATTCATAGAATGATCTGACTTCTTCAATGGAGTCAAACACCATATCAACTTTAGGTTTTACAATCCCTACATGAGTCCTTGGTATAATGATCTTAGAAAACTCACTATTTTGAATATTTGGTAAAGGTGGGTCACTTTCATTGTGGATAACATCTCCTTGATTGTCATTAACTGTCACATTAAGATAAATGTCATCTAAAGGCATTTGTAAAAAGAGGATAGAAATTTTGGTAAGTTTTGTAGTGACAATTAAACAAGTGTCACTATTGTCTGGTATTATTATGAGTATATAATGGCAACGAAGACGGAATACAAATGGTCAATGAGAATTGTCGAACTAAGTACATGATCCATTGTTTGAAAACTAAGGAAGATCCTATAATCATATGAATATAGAGCGATAGTTGGGAATTGGTAGGAAGAGCATGTTCAAAAAGTAAGATTTAAGAACAACTAACCTTGAACATAATGCTTTGGGCACCCTATTTTGGTGTAAATTGTGCGCACAGCTGAATGTCAGAAAATATGAAAGAATATAGATAGTAAACGTCCACCACTAGTCAGTAATATGCTATCTATTGGTACTATGGAGATAGAAGATATTAATTGTAGTTGGAGCATTGTGGGAACAAGATGATAACACGACATCAAGAGATTCAAATGGGGCAAAGAAACATATATATAGGCCAGGAAATGGAGGGAACAGAGCGATGCAACAAATTTGAAAAATAAAATGGCAGACATTGTGTATTTTGTAGCTAAGCAGTACTAGACGCTGAATAGTCACCGAATTGGCGAAGTTTAAAAAAATAAAAGGCAGAATTTGTTATTGGTTAAGAATGATCTGGTCTATTTGTCATTGGTCAAGAATATTTGGTTTGCAATATTGCATGCAGATGCATGACGATCATATGTTGCATGAACAGAAGGCGCCCATTCACATTCAGGAACTTAGAATATGTGTCGCACAGTGTGGATTGTTGTCGGTTTGCCGATTCCCAGTATGGGGGTGCCGAGTTTGGGGTATGTGGTGTGGTGTTAATAATTTTCTTACTTTTTAAACAATAATCTAAGGAAGAAAATTACCCAATCCTATTATAATAAGAAATTATATTTACATATTCAACTAAAAATACGGTAGAAAAAGAAGAAGGCATGTAATTTCTTTATGAAGAAGAAAATTAATAAATATTATTTAAGTTCCCAATCAAATTGATGTTAGGAATTTTCCTGTAATTTGATGAATTAAAAATGAGTTGATGACATAATAATATTGTGAATTTAAATTATTGACTTTATTTTTGTCTCATATCTTAGGGTGAAAATCTAAAGAGACAACAAGGATTTAATGATATAGGTAGAAGTGAAGTATATATATATATATATATATATATATATATATATATATATATATATATATATATTTGAAGGTATAACTATATTTGGTTTCAATTAATATAATTTGAAGGTCTAACTATATTTGTGAAAAATTTTAAGCTCTATTCACCCCCCTCTAGAGCCCTACATCCAACAAGTGGTATTAGAGCAAGGATCTTCTCTGACAAATCTCCCACAAGATGAGAAGATGGGTGAGAACCTACTTGGTTCACTCAACCTAGAGGGAGACGTCTCCATGCACCTCCTGGTCTTCGATGACGCCAACTTCCTCTATTGAAAGTGGTGTATGTAGTTCTAGATTCAAGGGATGAACTTTGATATGTGGAAGGTGATGATTACACCCTACAAGGAGCCAATCGGAGTTGTGTCAACACATGATGAAGATGCCCTAAAGAATGCCCATCTCAATGCCAAAGCAATTAGCATCCTCTATGAAACCCTCACTCCAACCAAGTTCAACCGCATCTCCTCATGGGATACAACCTATGAGATATGGGATAAGTGGTGCATCATTATGAAGGCACAAAGCAAGTAAACGAGGCAAAGATCTACATGTTGAACAACCTCCTAGAGAACTTCAAGATGGGGAACAAAGGAGTTGTCGATATGTACTCCAGGCTCAACATCATCATCAACAGCTTAGCTAGTTTGGGACACACTTTGGATAGAGGGGCAATCAACTTAAAGATATTGAGATCTCTACCAAAGAGATGGGAGTCAAAGGTGACCTCCATTGAAGAAGTGAGAAGTTTTAGTGACATTCCAACTGATGAGCTTTTTGGGAATCTACAAGTTCATGAGACAAGACTTGACAATCAAGAAGAGGAAGACAAGCAAGATGAGAAGTAAGCAAGGAAGATCAAAGATAGTGCCTTCAAATCTCAAGTGGAGGATGTCATCCTTCAACAACAACTTGCTTGCCAGACCTTTCCCTCCTCCTCTAGTGAATATGATGGCCCTAGTGAGCATGAAGCCAACTACTATATGGAAATCACTTCAAAGGAAAGCAATCTTCTTCTTCTACTCCAAGGTGCTACAAGTGTGGTAAAAAAGGACACCACAAGAGTGAATGTCCTAAGGAAAGAAAGTCACACCACAAGAGCAGCTCCAAGAAGGAAGAAGAGAGCAAGAAAGATAGCAAGCACAAGAGGAAGTATGAGAAGAAGAGGAGACACAAAGACGAAACTCTTGCAGCTTGGGAAGCATCATCCTCTAGTGTATCAAGCTCCAATGAATATGGAGAGTGCCACCTTGCACTCATAGACTCTACAAGTGAAGATATTGGTGAGGTAAGTGAGGTAAGCTTGCATGATTTAGCTAAAGAAACTCTTACTGATATGCTTTTTTCTACCCATTCTTCTTATTCTAAATGTAAATCTAAGAAGAAGAGGTTAGGTAAAATCATTGATGACTTGTATGCCAAACTTGATATTCTTGAGAAAAATGAGAAAATTCATCTTGAGAGCATTGATAACTTGCAAGGCCAATTTCTTGATCTTGAGCACCAATATAATGGACTTGAGGTAGAGAATGGTATCTATCTTAATAACATTAAATCCCTTAAGGAATATAACCAAAAGTCCCTAAATGAGCTTCAAATACTTAGAACTAAAAATGTTGAATTCAAGCTTATTATTGATGTTCATAGAGATGAGAGAGATGTTTATCTTAAATAAATTCAATTGCTTAAATCTAAAAATGCTTGGTTGATTTGTCAAGTTAATGATATATCTTCTAGACCTATTTTTCCTAGTAATGATGTTGCTTCTATTTCTTTTAGAAAATATTCTTATTTGACTAAAGCCCTAAGTTTAGTGGCTGACCTTGTTCATGATAGAAATTATCTTACTAGTTTTTTTTTCTACTGTTATATCTCTCATTGATAAAATCATAAACTTAGAGCATTTCTGTAAAAATTCCTCAAAGGAAAAAACGCCCTAAATGAAATCCTTGCCATTCTACCAAAAAACGTGGTACTAGTGGTTTGGGATTTGTAGAGGGAGAATCTAAGGGCAAGAACAAGGCCAAATGTAATAAAAAGAGTAAGGAAACCTCCTTTTTCATTGGAGAGTCTTCTGGCACTAAGAACCCTATGATTTGCTCTCATTGCAAAGTGATGATCATTATTCTAGTTATTGCCCTTACAAGCCTAAGGGGACCAACCCAAATATGAAATGGACCCCCAAGCTAACTTCGAATCCCAAAGTTTGAGTTGGGAACCGACACTCTCCTTTCTTGCATGAAAAAGTAAGATGGATTGTTTTTAGTGGTTTCACTAAATATATGACAAGTGATATAAGCCATTTCAACAATTTTACAAAGAATAAAGGAGGTTTAGTTACTTTTGGGGACAACGAGAAAGGTAAGGTAAAAGGTGAGGGTGATGTATGCCAATCCTTGTGTATCAATAATGTTCTTTTTGTGGATGGCCTACATCACAATTTATATGTAACATCCCTGACATGGGTTATGCTTTAACCCTAGATGTTTTGTTTAAAAAAGATAATTATATGTTTTCTCTTATCTTTTGAAAAGTAATTAAGGCTCAAGAGGAACTTATGTTTCAATTTTAGTCCTTTTTTAATTTCGTTGAAAATAATGTTTTGCCCATTTTGGACTAAAGTGTGAATTTCCCAAATTGAGGGGTTAACTTGAAAATGTTACATGATAAATGTTCCTCAAGTGTTGGAACATCATAAGAATGAAAATTATGCAGAGGTATGGCTACCACAAGCCTGAGCACCAAGAAAGAGCTTATTAAGCAATATTTGTGCATTAAAACCTAGTTTTGGTGTAGTGCGCAATTTACCCAAAACCTAGGGTTCAATATGCAAAATATCACTTCTTGAGAGTCCCTAATGTTTCTTGGTAACAATTATAGACAAGAAAATTAGAGGGGCGTCTCATTTAAATCTCTTTGGGGGAGAGAGAATCTTGATATTAAAATAATCAAGATTTAAGCATAATTGAAACCCTAATTCAATTTATTGCAAAAATAAAATATATTAATGGAAGTGCCCTTAAAACAAAAGTGTGATAGTTGAATTTGTATAAGTGTGGACTTCCTTGTGCCTTGAAATGGCACCAAAATATCTAAAGTGAGTGGAGAGCCCACTCACGTTAGTTAAAGAAAAAGTAATATCCACTCATTTTTGGATATTATTATTATATTGATTAAGGTGATTAATTTGTTTTCTTTTAATTCATGGATAAAGAATAGGATTTTGAAGGAGAGGATGATGGATTCATATTCAAGGAATTGAGGGGGATAAGCGACACCAATTTTGGGAATTAAAGGATTTTTATAACACTTTCTCTCTCTTGAAATTCCCTTACATATATCCCATTTTCCACCCACATGAAAGACTCTTTTTCGACTCTTCTTTTTTTCCTTGCTTTGTCCATGCACAAGGGAGCTTAGGAGAAATAGGAGGACGTACTCCAACCTGTATGTGAGCTCCTTAATCATCTTCAACCTTGATTTCATGGTGGAAATCAAAATTCAATGCTTATTTTCTTCTTTTCTCCATTCAATCTTCAACTTTAGCCAATCTTTTCACTCAAGGACTTGAGAACGGACCTTGAACAGTTGAGAAAGCTTCATTAACCATTAAGGACGTGAAGCTTGAAGCTTGGATTCAACTTTGAAGGCGGGTTATATAACTTGAACCCTTAAATATCATTATTGATTTCATTTCTTCATCATATGTTGAATCTTTCTTCTTTCCCAAAATAGCTTTTGATTAGTTGATGAAATCACCACAAGAATCATAGTAATTTTCGAAGGTTTGTAGCTTGAAGATTATGATTTCATCTTAGAACACACCTCAACAAATATCATGACCAAACGGTTTGCAATGTTGATGACCAAACGGTCTCAAGACCGTTTAAGGGCAAACAGTCTCAATACCGTTTGAGGCCAAATGGTCTCAAGACCATTTGGGGTCAATTTCTGATGTAGTTGGATGAAGATCCAATGGTTCCAATTGATTTAATTATAATGGTTTCAAGAATGGATGTTCCATTGATTACAAACCCTAATCGGATTGATTGGTTGAAACCCTAAATTGATTGAATTGATTTCTATGTTGAATGGCTCAAACGGTCTCAAGACCGTTTGAGTTCAAACAGTATCAAGACCATTTAAGGTCAAGAGGAGTCATGGATGGATGGAGATCCAAGGGTAGCAAGTTGATCTACTTTCAATGGTCTTAATGATGGATGGTTCAATGAGTGAAAACCCTAAATCGATTGATTAAGAAACCCTAATTGATCCATTCAGTTTCAAGGTGGTTTGGACCAAACGGTCTTGAGACCGTTTGGGATCAAACGGTCTTCAGACCATTTGGAGGGAAAATGGTCTAAAAACTATTTGATGTCCAATCAGTTTCAATGATGGGTTGTTCATTCGGTTTCAATGATAATTTGATCAAACGGTCTCAAAGGTTGAAAGCACCAAACAGTTTCAAAACCATTTAAGAGCAAACGGTCTCAACCCTAGATGCCCAAATGGTCTCAAGATCGTTTGGAGAGAAAACTGTCTCAAGACTGTTTGAAGGTCAAGGAGGTCAAAACCGTTTGAAGGTTCAAAAGTATTAAAATTGTATGGAGACCTAATAGTCTCAAAGCTATGAAAGATTAATTAACCCTATAATTGTTAATGATGTTTGTCAAAGATAATAACAATGGTTGTATCTTTAAGGTACTAGGGTGATTAATACCCTTTGAGGGGTTCACCTTTGATGCTATGGAAGCAATATCTCAACACACTATGCTAACCCTAAATGTATCTACTTGAATGAAGGGTTGACCTAAACAAATCAAGTTTGAAGTAATCAACATCCTAGAGAGGATGATAGAGAGAGAGAGAGAGGAAATCATACATGTATAATGATCATGTAGTGGTTATGCCTCAACACTTTCAACATGAATAAAATATGTAATTAGGGTATGATCCTTGATAAAGTGATCATGAAGCCCTAATTGAAAAGGTTGGTGAGCCCTAACCCTAATTTAGGGCAATGCTAGGTGAAACCCTAATCTAGGGTAATGATGTAACCCTAATTTAGGGTAATGGTGTGACCCTAATCTAGAATAATTATACGAGAAATCCCATTTCAAGGTAATATAATGAAAAACCCTAATTTAAGAGGATGCTTCATGAAAACCTAATTTCAGGTAAGGTTACATGAAACCCTAATTTGAGGAAAATTTATAAGGAACCTTAATTCAAGATAATGATGTCATGTGAAACCCTAATCAAGGGTGATGTCATGTGAAACCCTAATTAAGGGTGATGTCATGTGAAACCCCAATACAATGATGAGATGTGAAACCCTAATCAAGGATGATGCCATGTGAAACCCTAATGCAGTGATGTGATGTGAAACCATAATCAAGGATGATGCCATGTGAAACCCTAATGAAGTGATGTGATGTGAAACCCTAATCAAGGGTGATGTCATGTGAAACCCCAATGCAGTGATGTGATGTGAAACCCTAATCAAGGATGATGCCATGTGAAACCCTAATGCAATGATGTAATGTGAAAACCTAATCAAGGGTGATGTCATGTGAAACCCTAATGCAGTGATGTGATGTGAAACTCTAATCCAGAGTGATGCTATGTAATGCTATATGAAACCCTACCCTAATATAGGGTGAAGGTATGTGAAACCCTAATTTTGGGTTATAGTGCATATAACCCTAATCTTGGGTAATATAATGATAAACCATAGCCCTAATTTTGGGTAATGGGATGAGTATCCCTAATTGACATGAATTTGTGAAACCCTAACCCTAATGAGTGAATAGTAATGCTACCATTACATTGCATAGTGCTGATATGTAATTCATATAACTGTTATCATGTGTACTAATCATGCAGGTATCATGAGATGTTGGACATAGCCAGGTATGAGCTATGATGATTTATTATTGAAATTTTTTTATGGGCCTTGTGAGCCATAACATACTTTGTTGCCTAGTGAGAGGTAACAAGAAATTAAATGGGCTTTGAGAGCCATGTGAGATGCTTATGTAGCAAGTATCATGTTTACCTTAGTCAGATGACCTGAAGGTATTAGTTACCTGATAAGTGGTAACAAGTGTTCTTTGAATACCCATATTCCATAATCATAATTGATGAGATGTTCAGGGATGAGAATGTCCATGATGTGACAAGGGATTGAGATCCCAATGTTTTATAAAGCTTCAAAAAGTACTTGATAGAAGTATTACACATTCTTTGTAGCATTTGTGATAATAATTTATGTTTGAAAAACCTGACTGGTGCTAAAAGAATATGGTACTGTACTTAATCAATCAAGTAAAATCTTATCATGTAGATCCTTGGCCATAGATCCATCATCGTCAGTAGTTGGTGATGGTGAAACAGGTTTTCCTATGGGATTTCCTGGAGGGCATACTATTACTTATGTGGGGGTTATGGGTGTGAATATCCTTATGCCATAATGGAGGAATTGATGTGAGATAAACATTAAATCTCTCAAATCCTTCATGTTCCAGGATGGATGTATCATGAATCTCCTGATAATGTTTAATGCCGGATCGATGTGAGATATACATGAGATCTCTCGATTGAGAAGAGAGTGTAGCCACTGCTGTAACTCTATAGCGAAGTTTCCAGTATACCCTGGAAAGCTATTTAGCAGAGACACAAGATTTCCTGTACGAGATCTCATACTGATAAAGATAAGGGAGGTTATGGAAATCTGACTCTTCCTTAACCTATGTATGGTACCGATTTCGACTTCAAAATGGTCGGTTGGAGTATGAGCGGTATACCTCATCTCCTCAGGGATTAAGTATGATTGTAAAATGTAATTAGCTGTGTAGCGTAATTGCATAAGGTTGAAATACGAGAATCACTGGTTGATGTTACCTTGCTTAGCATATCCTAGAAGGATAAATATTATACATGTTCTTCTTTTCCTTACTAGATAAGTGAAATGCTGCTTTATCAAGTCATAACTGAAATGCTTTGAATAAGAATAGTGCTCTAATCTGTTTAGACATTGATTTATCTGCTATTGAATATATATTATTCCTATGCTCAGTTTTATTCTATTAAACTGCAATAATAATATTTCTGGCAGAGAGTTATATCTCTTGTTGGGACAATTTCAATTGTCTCACCCCCGTGGGATCCAAATTTTTATGTAGACGCAGAAGAAGAGGCAGAAATCCTATAGCAGGGGAAGAACAACAGCAACAACAATAACAAGGACAACAGTGACATTTTAGGTGGAGGCACTAGCTGTCATGTTTTGTATAGAGAGTCATATGTGTCATCTCTGTACTCTCAGGTCCTCGTAGTTAGTAGTTAGTACCTTTAATGAATTGATCTGAGATTTTGGCTTGATGCCTTGAGGTTCTTATGATGTCTGTGTATAGTTTTAATAAGGCAGTTGATGCTTGTAATCCTCAAGAAGAGATGGTACATGATATGTACTTATGAACCAAGATGTAAATAAAATACTTTGGTTCTTGATAAAAGAGTTTTCCTATGTTTGGATCTCTTTATAAATGGTTTTAATTTTTAGTGATTTTGAGTAATCTGCTACTAATGATCGCTTCTACTTAGTTAATGACGTTTTGTACGAACGGTTCGCCACATTTAGTGGTATCATAACTCTAGGTTCGTTGAGTCTACAGAGACATAGGATTAAGGTTGTTGAGTCTGTTGTAGTGTCTTCCAATTTATCTTATAGTATCTTCTGCTCATATAGGAGGAGAAGAAGAACTTAAATATGTCTGGATCACACGAAGAACATGCTGCTGAGAGTAGCATTGTTGTACCAGGAAGAGGTGCAAGGGATCAGGATTGGGAGGAACCAGTACCTGAACATCCCCAACTTAACTGAGCTGCACTGGAGAACCCAACTTTCCATGATTTTTTTGGACAGTTCATGGAAACCATGATGCATATGGTTGATAGGATGCCACCACCTGCACCTAGGGCACCAGCCACCATGAAGGATAGGGAGCCGACAAGACTTTTGAACGACTTCGTCGGGTTGGAGCCACAGATTATGCTGGTACAGCTAATCCAGCAGACGCAAATATGTGGTTGACTGAGCTAGACAAGGCCTTTAGAATCCTCAATATCCCTGAAGTAGAGAAGGTGAGGCATGCAGTGTACCTTCTAAAAGGGAGTGTTGGCCACTGGTGGACAATAGAAGAGGGCAAGAGGCCAGGTGTTGAAATCGGATGGGAAGAATTCTGACGAAAATGCGCCAGTAGATACTTCCCCAAGACGTATCTAGATGAGAAGATCTCTCAGTTTGAGTGTTTAAGGAAAGAAATAATGAACATTAGTGAGTATGAAGCTAAGTTCACGGAGCTTTTGCGGTTCTGTCCGCATATGGCAGCTACTAATGAAGAAATTATTCAACATTTTGAGAAGGGGTTGAACGCTGATTTGACCACTCCTTTGTCTACCTTAGAAAACAGGGAGAGGTTTTCCACCTTTGTGGGGTCCATGAGATGGATAGAAAGGTTGATGATTGAGAAGCGTCCGACTAAGAGTAAGAAGGTGTATACTCAGTTTCAAGGACAGAGGTCTCAAAGTTTTAAGAAACTGAGATTTTATGCACCAATAGCACCACCAAGATTTAATACCCAGACACAATGGATGTCGAGTAGGGGTAGAAGTCATAGTTTACCGCCTGAGGGAGCTCACATATCAACCTCAATGTCAGTAACAGGACCAACTAGGCCTCAGAGGGAAAGCATAAGTTGTTTTATATGTGGAAAGATGGGGCATTTGATGAAAGACTGTCGAGCTAGAGATGTAAGGGTGACTCAACCTCCAAGGTAGAGTCAGCAAGGCTCTCAGAGGAAAAATTTTCAAGTGGCGCTAGAGGATGTGGACAAGCATCCCAAAATGGTTCGTTGGCACCCAACAACCGAGCACAGGGTCAACAACAAGCAACGATGAGAGTCTATGCGATGAATCAAACTGAAGTGGTAGTCAACCCTCGAGTTGTGACAGGTCAGATGGAACTATTTCATTCTGATTTGTCTTCATCTTGCTTTGTACCTGTTTTGATTGATCTGGGTGCTACACATTCCTTTATCACTCAAAGAGTGATTCATGACTGCAACATGACTGTCAGTCATAGAGCAGATAGTCTGCTATTAGAAACCCCTTTACTGGGATCTGCAGTGCTGTGGGAGGTGTGTTCTCCCTGCATTCTCTCCTTCTCTGAACATTGCATTCATGTGAATCTTATACCACTTGAGATGCACAGGTTTGATATAATCCTTGGGATGGACACCCTAGAAAAGTATAAGGTTGTCTTGGATTGTGATTCCAAGCAAGCTGTGTTCTCAGATGACGGTGACACATGGATCTTTCAGGGAGATAGAAAGATTCTTCCAACCTCTCTAGTATCGGCTATGGTAGCTGAGAAGTTGATAAGACAAGGATGCTTTGCATTCTTGGCACATGTGGTAGATACCATAATGGAGAACCCTAATCTTTCTGAAGTTTCGATAGTTAGGGAGTTTGAAGATGTGCTCCCTGAGGAACTTCCAGGTGTTCCTCCACCCCGAGAGATTGATTTTGAGATTAATCTAATCCTGGGCACGCAAACAATAGCAAAAACACCGTATAGAATGGCACCTATTGAGATGACAGAGCTCAAGAAATAGCTGCAGGAGTTGCTTGAGAAAGGTTTTATTCGACTAAGTACTTCAACATGGGGTGCTCTAGTTCTCTTTGTTAAGAAGAAGGACATATCTATGTGGTTATGCATTGATTACAGACAGTTGAATAAAGTAACCATAAAGAACAAGTATCCTCTACTAAGGATCGATGACCTATTTGATCAGTTGTGTGGTGAAACTATCTTCTCTAAGATAGATCTAAGGTCAGGATATCATCAGTTGCATATCAAGGAGAGTGACATACCTAAGTCTGCCTTTAGGACAAGGTATGGCCACTGCGACTTCATAGTTATGTCATTTGGACTAACTAATGCACCAGCTGCATTCATGGAACTCATGAATAGAATCTTCCGGCCTTTTCTTGATTAGTTCATAGTAGTCTTCATAGATGACATATTGATATACAGTAGAGATGCTCAACAACATGAGCAACACCTCTGTCAGGCTTTAACTTTGCTAAGAGAGCATAAGTTGTATGCTAAGTTTAGAAAATGTGAGTTCTGGTTACCAAAAGTTTCTTTTCTAGGACACGTAATATCTGCCTCAGGTATCCGTGTTGATCCTAAGAAGGTAGAATCTATCCTGCAATGGGAACAACCAAAGACTCCGACGGAGATACGCAGTTTCCTAGGACTGGAAGGATATTATAGGAGGTTCATTAAGAACTTCTATTTTATAGCTTTACCCCTAACCAAGTTGACTAGGAAGAAGGTTCCTTTTGTCTGGAATGACAAGTGTCAAGATTCTTTCCAGCTGTTGAAAGAAAGATTAACAAGTGCACCTGTGTTAGTGTTACCTGAGAAAGGGAAGGGGTACATAGTTTTCTGTGATGCATCTAAGAATGGTCTAGGATGTGTGTTGATGCAGGATAATCAAGTGATTTCTTTTGCCTCTCGACAGCTTAAGAAACATGAGGAGAATTATCCTATACATGATCTAGAGCTAGCTGTTGTGGTCCATACTTTGAAGATCTGGAGACATTATCTCTATGGAGAAACATTCTAGATTTTCACAGACCATAAGAATCTAAAATATATCGTCTCATAACATGAGTTGAACGTGAGACAACACCACTAGATGGAGTTAATCAAGGACTACGATTGTACAATTGATTATCATCCAGGGAAGGATAATGTAGTGGCTGATGCACTAAGTAGGAAATCATCATCACCATCCTTAGATAAAGCACAGTTGAACTCCTTAGTGTGCTCAAAAAGAGATATGCTTATCTCCTTGAGGCAAAACAATGTACATCTTAAGGTATCGTTGTTAGTCGGGCTGTTAGCTGAGATGCAAGTGAAACCTACTCTGAGACAACAGATTAAAGAAGCATAGCAAGTTGATACTGTGGTTCAGTAGATCAGGGGAGAGTATGGTAGTGAGAAATGGTATGGATTTCATGAGTCAGAGGATCAGGTAGTCTGTTACCATGATAGGATGGTAGTACCTGATGCCAATGACTTAAGGAAGTTAGTTTTGGAGGAAGCTCATTCTTTGATGTATGCAATGCATCCAGGGAACACCAAAATGTATAATAACTTGAAGGATATGTATTGGTGGCCAGGATTGAAGAAGTATGTAGCTAAGTTTGTTATGCAGTGTCTGGTGTGTCAGTAGGTTAAAGTTGAACATCAAAATCCCACAGGAACAATGCAACCTTTTCCTATACCGCAGTGGAAATGGGATCATGTGACCATGGACTTTATGGTTGGTTTTCCTAGAACAACCAAAGGTCATGATTCCATATGGGTGATAATTGATAGGTTGACTAAGACAACACATCTCCTTCCTATCAAAACAACCTATACTGCTGAGAATCTTGCACAGATCTATATAGACGAGATAATGCGTTTACACAGAGTTCCAACTACTATTGTTTATGATAGAGGTCCCTAGTTGACGAGTCATTTTTGGGAATGACTACATAAAGCTTTGGGTACGTAGTTAAGGTTTAGTACTGCCTGTAACCCACAGACAGATGGACAATCTGAGAGGACCATACAAACCTTGGAGGATTTGCTTAGGGCATGTGTCCTTCAGTTTGTAGGAAGTTGGGATCTACACCTGAGCTTGATAGAATTTGCTTACAATAATAGCTATAAGCACAATATTGATATGGCACCATATGAAGCATTATATGGTAGA
This sequence comes from Alisma plantago-aquatica, assembly GCA_963693085.1. Taxonomy (NCBI): domain Eukaryota; kingdom Viridiplantae; phylum Streptophyta; class Magnoliopsida; order Alismatales; family Alismataceae; genus Alisma; species Alisma plantago-aquatica. The sequence goes on along the minus strand of OY856411.1, from coordinate 851,505,772 downwards.
TGTTGTAGATCTCCTTTATGTTGGTATGAAATAGGAGAATATCAACTTTTGGGTCCTGAGTTAGTGTAGCAGACAACTAAGAAGATTAAAGTAATACAACAACAATTAAAGACTGCATAGGATAGACTGAAGTCATATGCTGATAAACAGCGAAGAACTTTAGAATTCCAAGTTGGAGATAGAGTATATCTCAAGGTATCACCTTGGAAAGGTGTCCTTAGACTTGGAAAGAAGGTAAAGTTAGCTCCTAGATTTATGGGGCCTTATCCAATCATTGAACGGATTGGAAAGGTAGCCTATAAGCTAGAGTTTCCACCTGAGCTATATAATTTGCATCCAGTGTTCCATATCTCCATGCTGAGAAAGTGTCATCCTGACACAGAGTTAGTTTTGCAACCTGTGGAGGTAGAATTAAATGATGATATATCATATGTTGAAGGACCTGTGATGATCCTTAATAAAAGAATTAAAAAACTGAAAAAGAAAAACATATGTCTTGTGAAAGTTCTCTGGCATCACCATGGCATTGAAGAAGCTATGTGGGAGCTAGAGGAAGAGATGAGGAGGAAGTACCCTTCTCTTTTCTCTTGATGATTTCGGGGAAGAAATCCCTGTTAGGGGTGGATAATTTGTAACATCCCTGACCTGGGTTATGCTTTAACCCTAGATGTTTTGTTTAAGAAAGATAATTATATGTTTTCTCTTATCTTTTGAAAAGTAATTAAGGCTCAAGAGGAACTTATGTTTCAATTTTAGTCCTTTTTGAATAATGTTGAAAATAATGTTTTGCCCATTTTGGACTAAAGTGCAAATTTCCAAAATTGAGGGGTTAACTTGCAAATGTTACATGATAAATGTTCCTCAAGTTTTGAAGTATCATAATAATGAAAATGATGCAGAGGTATGGCTACCACAAGCCTGAGCACCAAGAAAGAGCTTATTAAGCAATGTTTGTGCATTAAAACCTAGTTTTGGTGTAATGCGCAATTTGCCCAAAACCTAGGGTTCAATATGCAAAATATCACTTATTGGGAGTCCTTAATGTTTCTTGGTATCCATTAGAGACAATAAAATTAGAGGGGCATCTCATTTGAATCTCTTTGGGGGAGAGAGAATATTGATATTAAAATAATCAAGATTTAAGCATAATTGAAACCCTAATTCAATTTAATGCAAAAATAAAATATATTAATGGAAGTGCCCTTCAACCAAAAGTGTGATAGTTGAATTTGTATAAGTGTGGACTTCCATGTTCCTTGCAATGGAACCGAAATATCTAAAGTGAGTGGAGAGCCTACTCATGTTAGTTAAAGAAAAAGTAATATCCACTCATTTTTGGATATTATTATTATATTGATTAAGGTGCTTAATTTGTTTTCTTTTAATTCATGGATAAAGAAGAGGATTTTGAAGGAGAGGATGATGGCTTCGTATGCAAGGAAGTGAGGGGGATAAGTGACACCAATTTTGGGAATTAAAGTATTTTTATAACACTTTCTCTCTCTTGAAATTCCCTTACATATATCCCATTTTCCACCCACATGAAAGACTCTTTTTAGACTCTTCTTTCTTTCCTTTCTTTGGCCGTGCACAAGGGATCTTAGGAGAAACAGGAGGACGTACCCCAACCTGTAGGTGAGCTCCTTAATCATCTTCAACCTTGATTTCATGGTGGAAATCGAAATTCAATGCTTATTTTCTTCTTTTCTCCATTCAATCTTCAACTTTAGCCAATCTTTTCACTCAAGGACTTGAGAATGAACCTTGGACAGTTGAGAAAGCTTCATTCACCATTAAGGACTTGAATCTTGAAGCTTGGATTCAACTTTGAAGGCGGGTTATATAACTTGAACCCTTAAATATCATCATTGATTTCATTTCTTCATCATATGTTGAATCTTTCTTCTTTCCCGAAATTTCTTTTGATTAGCTGATGAAATTACCACAAGAATCATAGTAATTTTTGAAGGTTTGTAGCTTGAAGATGATGATGTCATCTTATCACACACCTCAACAAATATCATGAGCAAATGGTTTGCAATGTTGATGACCAAACGGTCTCAAGATCGTTTGAGGGCAAACGGTCTCAAGACCATTTGAGGCCCAACGGTCTCAAGACCATTTGGGGTCAATTGTTGATGTAGTTGGATGAAGATTCAATGGTTCCAATTGATTTAATTATAATGGTTTCAGGAATGGATGATCCATTAATTACAAACCCTAATCGGATTGATTAGTTGAAACCCTAAATTGATTGAATCGATTTCTATGTTGAATGGCTCAAACGGTCTCAAGACCGTTTGAGGTCAAACAGTCTCAAGACTTTTTAAGGTCAAGAGGAGTCATATATGGATGGAGATACAAGGGTTGCAAGTTGATCTACTTTCATTGGTCTTAATGTTGGATGGTTCAGTGAGTGAAAACCCTAAATCAATTGATTAAGAAACCCTAATTAATCCATTCAGTTTCAAGGTGGTTTGGACCAAATGGTCTTGAGACCGTTTGAGTCCAAACAGTCTTGAGACCGCTTGGGATCAAACGGTCTTCTGACCGTTTGGAGGGCAAACAGTCTCAAAACCGTTTGATGTCAAATCAATTTCAATGATGGGTTGTTCATTCGGTTTCAATGATAATTTGATCAAACAGTCTCAAAGGTTGAAAGCACCAAACGATTTCAAAACCGTTTAAGAGCAAACAGTCTCAACCCTAGATGCCCAAACGGTCTCAAGACCGTTTGGAGAGCAAACAGTCTCAAAACCGTTTGAAGGGCAAGGAGGTCAAAACCGTTTGAAGGTTCAAAAGTATTAAAACCATTTGGAGACCTAATAGTCTCAAAGCTATGAAAGATTAATTTACCCTATAATTGTTAGTGATGTTTATCAAAGATAATAACAATGGTTGTATCTTTAAGGTACTATGGTCATTAGTACCCTTTGAGGGGTTAACCTTTGATGCTATGGAAGCAATATCTCAACACACTATGCTAACCCTAAATGTATGTACTTGAATGAAGGGTTGACCTAATCAAATCAAGTTTGAAGTAATCAACATCCTAGAGAGGATGAGATAGAGAGAGAGAGAGGAATTCATACATGTATAATGATCATGTAGTGGTTAAGCCTCAACACTTTCAACATGAATAAAATATGTAATTAGGGTATGATCCTTGATAAAGTGATCATGAAGCCCTAATTGAAAATGTTGATGAGACCTAACCCTAATTTAGGGCAATGCTAGGTGAAACCCTAATCTAGGGTAATGGTGTAACCCTAATCTAGGGTAATGGTGTAACCCTAATCTAGGGTGATGATATGAGAAATCCCATTTCAAGGTAATATAATGAAAAACCCTAATTTAAGAGGATGCTTCATGAAACCCTAATTTCGGGTAAAGTTACATGAAACCCTAATTTGGGGAAAGTGATAAGGAACCTTAATTCAAGATAATGATGTCATGTGAAACCCTAATCAAGGGTGATGTCATGTGAAACCCTAATTAAGGGTGATGTCATGTGAAACCCTAATGCAGTGATGTGATGTGAAACCCTAATCAAGGATGATGCCATGTGAAACCCTAATGTAGTGATGTGATGTGAAACCCTAATCAAGGATGATGCCATGTGAAACCCTAATGCAGTGATGTGATGTGAAACCCTAATCAAGGGTGATGTCATGTGAAACCCTGATCAAGGGTGATGTCATGTGAAACCCTAATCCAGGGTGATTTCATGTGAAACCCCAATGCAGTGATGTCATGTGAAATCCTAATCAAGGATGATGCCATGTGAAACCCTAATGCAGTGATGTAATGTGAAAACCTAATCAAGGGTGATGTCATGTGAAACCCTAATGCAATGATGTGATGTGAAACTCTAATCCAGGGTGATGCTATGTAATGATATATGAAACCCTACCCTAATATAGGGTGAAGGTATGTGAAACCCTAATTTTGGGTTATAGTGCATATAACCCTAATCTTGGGTAATATGATGATAAACCATAACCCTAATTTTGGGTAATGGGATGAGTACCCCTAATTAACATGAATTTGTGAAACCCTAACCCTAATGAGTGAATAGTGATGCTACCATTACATTGCATAGTGCTGATATGTAATTGATATAACTATTATCATGTGTACTAATCATGCATGTATCATGAGATGTTGGACATAGCCATGTATGAGCTATGATGATTTATTATTGAAATTGTTTTATGGGCCTTGTGAGCCATAACATGCTTTATTGCCTAGTGAGAGGTAACAAGAAATTAAATGGTCTTTGAGAGCCATGTGAGATGCTTGTGTAGCAAGTTTTATGTTTACCTTAGTCAGATGACCTAAAGGTATTAGTTACCTGATAAGTGGTAAGAAGTGTTCTTTGAATACCCATATTCCATAATCATAATTGATGAGATGTTAAGGGATGAGAATGTCCATGATGTGACAAGAGATTGAGATCCCAATGTTTTATAAAGCTTCAAAAAGTACTTGATAGAAGTATTACACATTCTTTGTAGCATTTGTGATAATAATTTATGTTTGAAAAACCTGACTGATGCTAAGAGAATATGGTAATGTACTTAATCAATCAAGTGAAATCTTATCATGTAGAGCCCTGGCCATAGATCCATCATCATAAGTAGTTAGTGATGGTGAAATAGGTTTTTCTATGGGATTTCCAAGAGAGCATACTATTGAGTATGTTGGGGTTATGGGCGTGAATATCCTTACACCCTAATGGAGGAATTGATGTGAGATAAATATTAAATCCCTCAAATCCTTCATTATATGTGTCAAGATGGATGTATCATGAATCTCCCGATAATGTTTAATGCCGGATCGATGTGAGATAAACATGAGATCTCTCGATTGCGAAGAGAGTGCAACCGCCGCTGTAACTCAATAACGAAGTTGCCAGTATACCCTGGAAAGCTATTTAGCAGAGACACAAGATGTCCTGCATGAGATGTCATACTGACCGAGAGAAGGGAAATTATGGAAATCCGACTCTTCCTTAACCTATGTATCGTACTGATTTCAACTTCACAATGGTCGGTTGGAGTATGAGACGTATACCTCATCTCCTCAGGGCTTAAGTATGATTGTAAAATGTAATTAGTTGTGTAGCGTAATTGCTTAAGGTTGAAATATGAGAATCATTGGTTGATGTTACCTTGATTAGCATATCCTAGACGGATAAATGTTATACATGTTCTTGTTTTCCTTACTGGATAAGTGAAATGCTACTTTATCAAGTCATAACTAAAATGCTTTGAATAAGAATACTTCTCTAATCTGTTTAGACATTGATTAATCTACTATTGAATATATATGATTCCTCTGTTCAATTTTATTCTATTAAATTGCAATAATAATATTTCTGGCAGAGAGTTATATCTCTCGCTGGGATAATTTCAATTGTCTCACCCCTGTGGGATCCAACTTTTTAGGTAGACGCAGAAGAAGAGGCAGAAATCCTATAGCAGGGGAAGAACAAGAGTAGCATCAGCAACAAGGACAACAGTGACATTCTAGGTGGAGGCACTGGCTGTCATGTTTTTTATAGAGAGTCCTATGTGTCATCTTTGTACTCTTAGGTCCTCAGAGTTAGTAGTTAGTACCTTTAATGAATCGATCTGAGATTTTGGCTTGATTCCTTGAGGTTCTTATGTTGTCTGTGTATAGTTTTAACAAGGCAGTTGATGCTTGTAATCCTCGAGAAGAGACGGTATAGGATATGTACTTACGAACTAGGATGTAAATAAAATACTTCAGTTCTTGATAAAAGAGTTTTCCTATGTTTGGATCTCTTTATAAATGGTTTTAATTTTTAGTGATTTTCAATAATCCGCTACTAATGATCACTTCTGCTTAGTTAATGACATTTTATACGAATGGTTCACCACATTATTAGTGTAAGTCAATTATGTGATAATGGTTACCTTGTGCTATTTATTTCTTTTGAATGCTTGCTTCTAGATTCCCTCACTTATCATGTTGTATATAAGGGAACTAGAAATAGTAATCTTTATGTAATTGTACTTGACTCTATTAAGCGTATTGTTGGTGGATGCCTAGTTCTCAATTCGAATGATATCTCTCTTTGGCATCATCGGCTTGGTCATGTTAATATGCATCAATTGAATAAGTTGAGAAAAAAGGACTTGGTCAAGGGACTTCCCAAATTGGATTTTTATAAGGATGAGGAATGCGAACCTTATACCCAAGGAAAGAAAACCAAGTCATGCTTCAAATCCAAAGGAGTCCTTAGTACCAAGAGAGCTCTTGAACATCTCCATACTGATCTATTTGGACCAATGAGAATGCAATCTCTTCACAGTTGCAAGTATTGTCTTGTTATTGTCGATGATTTCTCTCGATATACTTGGACCTTCTTTCTCATTTCAAAGAGTGATACTCTTGATGTTTTCTCTAGTTTTTATAAACAATTTCAGAACAAAGCTTCTTGTCAGATTGTTTCCATCTGTAATGATCATGGGGGAGAATTTGAAAATGATATTTTTGAATGTTTTTTTGATGAGTACGACTATGCACATAACTTCTCTTCACCTCAAACACCTCAACAAAATGGGGTTGTAGAGAGGACGAATAGGCCACTACAAGAAATGGATATGACCATGCTTTTAGAGTATGACACTCTAAAGAAGTTTTGGGCCGAAGCTATTAGTACCTCATGTTTTGTGCAAAATCGGGTTTTCACACATCCTTCTTTGAAGGAAACATCCTATGAGCTATGGTGTGGTAGGAATCCTTCTATCGAGTACTTTCCTGTTTTTGGATGTCCCTGTTTTGTTTTGAACATGAAAGATTCTCTCGACAAGTTTGATCTAAAATCATACAAGGCTTTCTTTCTTGGCTACAACACTACTAGTAAGGCTTATAGAGTGTTTAATGTTGATCATGCTAAAGTAGAAGAATCTATTATTGTTAAGTTTATTGAGACTACCCCTCTCTCTATTCCCAAAGATATTGCTACAAGTGATTTTGCAGGTAAGGTGATTCCTATCTTAAAAGAACTCAACATCACCCACAAGGGAAAAGAGGTAGCCACTCAAGAAGAAGAGAAAGATGATATATATATATATATATATAGTCAGGCTAGAATACACTCAAGTAGTTTTTCATGATGTAATATTTTTTCAAAAATCTAATCCATTGATCTTCTTAAACATCTTCTGAATAGCTCATATGCACAATTTGAGCACATTTGGACATTTATAGGTCATGTTATAAAGACAGAAAAAATTATGCATTTCAAATTAGTTTCGCGCATCGATTTTGTTACCCTTGGATGAGTGAGTTACACTTATCCAAATGGGCTCAAAATTTGTATGTAGCCTAGTTATAGTATGACGGTGAAGATCAATGGTATACATTTTGTAAAAAATAGTCTTGATATGCAAACACACTTGAGTGTATTCGTGCGATCTATACACTCGAGTGTATTCTAGCCTGACTCTCTCTCTCTCTCTCTCTCTCTCTCTCTATATATATATATATATATATATATATATATATATATATATATATATATATATATATATGGCATTCATTCACTACCTGTGCGAGTAATTAAGGTTAGTTACATGTGCATTGTAATAGGAAGGCACCTATTTATAATGAGACAGACAACATCATAATAAGATGAACAAAATTTTAATACAAAAACTCATTTTGTAATACTATTTAAACTAATGTCATAATATCATATTTACTTTTTTTATAGGGAGAATAAAAATTTCTCACCGTATTTACAAAATGAGTCTTTGTGTTTCAATTTCAGTTGTCTTATTACAATTAGGTGTCTTCATATTACAAAATAGATCCATGGGTAACAAAAGCTAGTTAACTACACATGCAGTGAATATATATATATATATATATATATATATATATATATATATATATATATATATATATATATATATATATATATATATATATATATATATATATATATATATATATATATATATATATATGGCCATTCATTTAATACCCGCACAGATAACCTGGAGTTCGCTACCCGACAGCCAAAAAAGTAACTCTTCTGGTCAGAAAAGTAATCCTGCTATAAAAAAAGTAACTAATTTGATAAAAAAAGTAACTATGTGACTAAAAAAGTAAATCCGTGAAAAATACACAACAGATATGTATATAACCGTGTTTTTGAATCTGCTGCTACAAACCTAACTATATATGCATGAAACTTTACTGTTTGTAAGGTAAAGTAACCCTCTACATGACAAAAGTAAGAAACTAAAAAAAAGAAACCAAAATAGGGGGCGGGTAGCTACCCACACGGGTATTAAAGGTGGACGCTATATATATATGTATATATATATATACACACACATATATATATATGGAGAGAGAGAGAGTTCAGTTGGAATACACTCGATTGTATTGGAAACAATATACCTCAATCGTTTTTCATTATCCTACAATTATTTTGATATATATATATATATATATAATGTATGTATGTATATAGTTCCCATCTTTAATACCCATCCGGGTAGCTACCCGCCCCCCATTTGGTTACTTTTTTTCAAGTTTCTTACTTTACACATGTAGAGGGTTACTTTACCTTGCAAAATGTTACTTTTCATGCATATATAGTTACATTTGCAACAATAGATTTAAATATAAAATTACATATATATTTGATGTGTATTCTACCCAGATTTACTTTTTTAGTCGTATAGTTACTTTTTATCATCATAGTTACTTTTTTTTCCAACGGGTTACTTTTCTAACTGTATGATATATATGTATATGTATATGTATATATATATATATATATATATATATATATATATATATATATATAGGGCGTTCATTCGTTGCCCGTGCGAGTAACTTGGATTTTCACTACCCTACAGCCAAAAAAGTAACTCTCCTAGCCAAAAAAGTAAGTCTGCTGTCAAAAAAGTAACTATGGTGGTAAAAAAAGTAACTCTGCTGGACCAAAAAAATAACTCTGTAAAAAATATACAGCAGATATATATAAGGACGGGTTTTTTGATTTTGGAGGGGCAAATGATATTATTTTTGGCCAAAATTTTTTGGAGAGCTAGACAAAATAGTCCTCTACAATTGCAAAAAAAATTGAAAAAAGTTATGGGACGGGTGGGCAGGTAGCTACCCGCGCGGGCAATAAAGATGGGCCCATATATATATATATATATATATATATATATATATATATATATATATATATATATATATATATATATATATATATATATATCGAGAGAGAGAGAGAGAGAGAGATTTAAGTTGGAATACACTCGAGTGTACTGGAGACTCTATATACCTTAATCATTTTCAATCATCCTATAATTATTTTGAAAATCTAAACCGTTGATCTTTTTTAAGATCTAAAGAATTAATGGATTAGATTTTGCAAAAATATGGTGTAGATAGGTAAACACCATTGGGGTGTACGGTGTGATCTATATACTTGAGTGTATTCTAGCCTGACTCTCTACATATATCAGTATATATATATATACACAAGTGTGTGTCTATATATATATGTATATTTATATTTATACACAAGTATAAATAGATATATTTTTTATCATAATTTATAATTATATTTACACACATAGATATATACATTTGTGTATATATACATACACACAAATATATATACATGCATATATATATATATATATATATATATATATATATATATATATATATATATATATATATATATATATATATAGAGTCAGGCTAGAATACACTTGAGTGTATCCAGAGCGGAATACACTCAAGTAGTTTTCCATGATGCAATATTTTTTTTGAAAATCTAATATGTTGATCTTCTTAAACATCTTGTGAACAACTCATACGCAAAATTTGATCACATTTGGATATGTATAGCTCATGCTGTGATGGCCGTAAAAATTATGCATTTCAAATTAGTTTCGTGCGTCGATTTTATTGCCCTTGGATGAGTGACTTACACTCATCCAAATAGTTTCAAAATTTGTATGTAGCCTAGTTATAGTATGACGGTGAAGATCAATGGTTTAAATTTTGCAAAAAATAGTCTTGATATGCAAACACACTTGAGTGTATTCGTGCGATCCGTACACTCGAGTGTATTCTAGCCTGACTCTCTCTCTCTATATATATATATATATATAGAGAGAGAGAGAGAGTCGGGCTAGAATACACTCGAATGTATCCGGAGCAGAATACACTCAAGTAGTTTTTCATGATGCAATATTTTTTTTGAAAATCTAATCTGTTGATCTTCTTAAACATCTCGTGTACAACTCATACACAAAATTTGAGCACATTTGGATATGTATAGCTAATGTTATGAAGACCACAAAAATTATGCATTTCAAATTAGTTTCGCGCATTGATTTTGTTTCCCTTGGATGAGTGACTTACACTCATCCAAATGGGTTCAAAATTTGTATGTAGCCTAGTTATTGTATGACAGTGAAGATCAATGGTTTACATTTTGGAAAAAATAGTCTTGATATGCAAACACACTTGAGTGTATTTGTGTGATCCATACACTCAAGTGTATTCTAGCCTGACTCTCTCTCTCTCTCTCTCTCTCTCTCTATATATATATATATATATATATATATATATACTAGTGAACATGCACTCGTGCCCATGCATGTGTCATACACTATCTATTAGAATTGTAATAGAAAATACTATAATGTTAATATTATCAAATAAGAGAAGTTGAATTGGTAAATGTATGTTATATGTACACTTTTTTTTTTGAAAATAATGAACATACATTTTGATTGTGTAACTAAAATTTTATTATTTGACAATAATTTGCAGGTGAGACGAGACATATATTTTCTCATCCAATATTGAAGTTTCCTGATATCATTTTCATATGATGTATCAAAGTAAGGTGGTTAAATGATGGGAGAAGAAAGTATCTATGCAATAAATTATTAAAAATCATGGTGTGATAAGCAAAATGCAACAATGTATTACATTTTATTTTGCACATGCTCATGTTTTGGTTGTTTAGTCCTAAGTATTCTAAATTTTGATTCCCAACCTTCCACATACAAACAAAATAATAGTAAAAATAGTTAGAAGTTTTAGTAATATAATTATTTTCAGAGTCAAGATACATATGATTCTAGTATCCATTTGGAAAAATGATGTGTTCCAATTGTAATTATTGATAATTTTTTATTTGTTTCCCCGTAATTTTTTTTAAGGTGTCGTGCCCATCTTTATTTAACCGGCCAAATCGGCCTGAGCAAGACTTACAATATGACTAGGAAAGTTTTCAAAAGATGAAAAAGACTCAACAGAAATTCTACGGGTGTTGGATGCAATAGCATCAACCACTCCATTACATCTACGACTAATATGCTGCAACGAGAAGAAAGAAAACGACTTGCTAAACTCTATGATGTCCTCCAACACACTGCCAAGGTAGTCCCTTCTAAGTATTTTGCTTGCAAAAGCGGTAGCTATGATTTAAGAGTCTGTCTCCACCTGCAACTTCTCCTACCCGCAGCTCCTCGCCCATTTTATAGCTTCCGCTATGCCTTGCGCCTCCGCCATGTCCACACCTTGTACATGCATCCACTTTCTCCCTGCCGTAGCAAGGATTGTACCCAAGCTATCCCTAATCACCATACCAGATGTCGCCATGCTGTCCTCTCCAAACAACGTATCCACATTCAGTTTAACACTCCCCTCCTTCGGCACTATCCACCTCACACTCCTCACATGCTGTCCTCCTCCCTATCTTCTCTCCCTGCCCCGCGCCGCCCCTAACATATGGTCACATATGAGATCAAGAAGCGATGCTTTCTTCACACAACCACCTGAGTTGTCCTTCCCAAATACCCTATGGTTACGTGTGGACCAGGCCGGTTTCCCCGTAAAGATTTAAAATGACTTTTGTTGTAATATATACAAATTTTATAGAAAAAAGATAGTATGACATCAATCAACCAACAAATATAATTATAAGGAAATAAATGTAGCATTCCACAATTTGAGATAGATACCAAAAAGCATCATAATATAATTGTGTTGTCAATATCAAATAAAAGACTCATACAATCTTACTTAATGTCTTTAAGAGATACATCAAAGACTTTAACCTTGTCCTTCACTGTTGTTGGTGTCCCTTGTTCTTCAAGAATAGATGGTTGGGTATCTTGTGCTTCAATACAAAAAGCATCTAGTTTCCATCATATTTTCACTATTTTCCTATATTATTGGAACAATTTAATTTTGTTACAAAAATAAAGATTATGAATTATTTATAGATTTGTAAAAAAAGTTAAAGTAATGTGTGTAGATATCTTTTAGCTCTACAACAATATAATCTAAGAGATTGTATGCAACTATGTCAATCTAATTGAAGCGAATACATCCATCACTTCATTTTCCCTCATGTACCTATTATCAACAATATATAATATACAGTTTCAAGTGAATGTAAAAAATATAGATGTATTAGATAATAAAAGATGGTGATAATCTCCTCATACTTGGTGCACACTTTGCCTTGACCTTTTTCATCATCAACTTTCTTGATGCATTCCAAACAAGCATTATACCAAAGGCTTTGGTCATGATAAATCTGTACCATTGTCGCCTTAATTTCCAATATGTCATTGTCATAAAATACATTTGAGTATTTACATAGTTTACAAAATATCGTTACTTTTCGTAGTATCCCAACACTATAATGAATCATGCAACATGACAACACTAATCCTTATTGCCTCTATGTTGTCTTTATGTATCGATACATTTTCAAGCGATGAAATACCATCACCAATGTCAAACAACATATTTAAAGCAATATATTATATGTCAATTTACAAAAAAGTATATATAAGCTACTATTTGAATGTATAATTTATGGAAATGACTACCTTCTCTTCATCTCCTCGGCGCATGGCAATGGGGGCTAAATAAAAGTCTTATTGTGTAAGTGCTTGACAAGTATATACCTATAATTTAAATAATGAATAACTCTATCATATACAAAAAAACATTATGTCATAGCCTGGATGACCAGACTTGTAATCCATCAATAACAACTACTTATTTCACCCCACAATTGAATCTCATCAACATTCATAATCATTCATACGATATTTGCAATTAATATAGAAAACAATATAAATATTTTCAAATGTAGTATTAAATGAAAATAAAATAGAAGTACCTATAAGAATATTTTCTTATCACAAAGATCATAAAAATCATCAAACTCGGTAAATTGGAATGAGTACATATGTATCCCTTCACAATCCTCAGATGTCTCTACAACCACACAATATTGGCTAATTATGCACTCATTATCGCTCTCTTCAAGTCTTCAGTTATGTAGGATGGTTGGACATTGACATTCTACAATATTTAACACTTCCCTTCATCAAAAGTATTAATGAATTGCTTAATTGTGTTGATGACTAAAATGACTTCCATCCTCACTCACTTAGAAGAAAAAATTATTGTTGAGATAGTACATAAAACACAAAAATATAGATACATTTATTTATTTTGAATAGTAATATTTTAATAGAATTTTAATGTAAAATACCTCCTTGTTGATAAACATCAATTTTTGCTTCTTTATCTGCCTTGATATTTCAAGTGTAATGCATTTAAAAGCCAATTAAAGCTTTAATTTCCAATCTCTACAATGATGTATACATCCAAAAGGAGGATAATTATCTTTCGTCATCCTAGTATCATATGTAAAAATATACGGTTAGCAAAGAAGCAAATAAAAATAATCAACATGAAGTACTAAAGATAGAAGGATAGCATAAAAAAGGTTAATACTTCTTTGTATATATTTTTTGTAAATGTTCCACCAATGAACTTCTTCTCTCCTAATTTGACCAATACGTTCATTGCATTTTGAGATATTCCTCTTGAGAGTGCTACATACAACTATCCATTAGAGAATACATGATGAGGCAAACAAATTCTGACAATGGGAATAGTTGACCCTTCACTAGTACAAAATCTACCTCTAGCGTCAGTTAAAACATACATATAAAATCGATTAGAAAGTGATACCTAAGTGTGTGACACTAGAGTTAGAGGTCTAAGACATCACTTCAAAGGGAATGTAAAAATCGATGACCGAATATTCAACCTTAGTTGCTATGATAAAACAAACTCACACATATAAGTTTCTTAGTCATTGGTTTAGGAAACGACACCGAAGTCGTTTGTCCACACCAAGTCACATTTTTAAATGGAGAAGGTCTCTATGTTGCCTTGTTGTAATAGTAACAAACACATATTCTACAAAATATTCGTCAGTTTCTCCATTTAAACCGATGACCAAGATATACAATGACAGTTTAATAACCAAAATCGATGACTATAATGTCAAGAACGACCGTGTTGTCTGACACTGTTGTTCTGAATTAGTCCTATAATGTCATTTTTTGACCTAAACTGACGTCGGAGACCTTTACTTTCAGTTTTTTGAAACAATCGATGACTAATTTTTGTTTTTTTTAAATAGCACATCTGCATACTTGCTGTTCGGCCGGTTAGCAAGATGCAAAACCTATAGTTTAGAACTGTAGGTGAACAACATCTATGAGTTTAGCTTAACGATAGGCCAACAAACAACCTGTAAAAAGTACAATAACAAACACAATCCATCCACATTCAATATCCATTCTCCAATTCAATTCTCATCACATGTTCAAACATAATTCTATTCATTCATTTCAAACTTACTCAAATGAATAATGCCTTTTCAATTCGTGTCCACCACTATCTACTTCATCACCCTTAGGATCTAGATAATATACAGTTAGCATCGCAGAGATGATAATCAATAACACCCAATGGTTATTCCTGAGTGAAAATAAGGAAAACAAAATAAATCTAAAAATCCATAATGAAAAGTAATTCTTAAGTCAAAACTATAAGCAAAGTAAGTAAACTTACGCAATATTGTATGGAGCTAACATCATGTATCTTTTTATCGAATTATTTAAATGTGGTAGAGAAGTATTGCAACTACACAATTAATCAATGGTGGAACTAGAAATGCCACATGGGGTAGTGTGAATTCTATGTAGACCCTATGTAAGTGGCTGCAAAAATGTATATCTTGTATGCATTAATATATAAGAAAACAGAATAACATGTATACAATGAGGTATTTAGATATATAATATTTCAATATATCTAAAGTTCTATCATATATGTATTCAATTATGCAGAAGTATACATTTCCAAAACATCTTGCAGAAAAATACCAGTATAATGAGGTTGACCTACAACATCCTCCTTAATATGGACCATCATAGGAGACCCTTCTTCATGTTCTCCTATCCATACTTCCATAGCCTTGATTGAGGACCTATCGAGTCGAATAGGTCCTTTGTACAACCAAGTAATTGAGGAGGATGTGGAGGTGGGGGATGAGTTATACGGGGCTTCTTAGGCACTATGTCTTGCATATATATAATCTCATATCAATGGTTTCATATATATAAAGATACAAACAAGATGTCAATTTTCCATACATCACCATAGATAACTCCTGATCTGGGCCATGCGACCACATCACTTCTTCACGTATCGTCTCATGCTCAGGGTGGTTATATGGCAGTGTAGTCTACTTCTAAACATCATAGACAAGCCTTGGCATCACACGAACGGTATCGGTAGGAAATGCTGCACCATGAGTCATGTCACCTTCAAGGTATGGATATGCCTTGCCCAGTGCAATGATATATTCTTGTAATTTAAGATGGCATGGCCTCAACTCCTACAAATTTGCATAGAGTGTTATATATATACCTAAACTCAAACATATTATAAAAATCATATTTGAAGACTAATATGCTATAAACATACTTACAACGGGCGTGTTAGGTGGTGGGCCAATGGGATTACTCCCAATCACTTCTGTCGTAGGAGGGTCCACCTCATATGAAGAGTGGGGTGCTACATGTAATATATGAGAAGTCTGATACTTTCTCATTACTACCTTTTTACCCTTCGCAATATATTTTTGTACCTTTTCTAGGGGTCCCCCTCAGTGCTTATTCTATGATGGCCCAAAGAAGGCTCTTATACCGGTACTAACGTCATCATCCCTAACACGCCCAAGATGCTCTGGGTTACCTAGAGCAACTGTCAATTCATCTGTTGTGCCCTCAGGGGCGAACTTGCCTTGTTTCCTTTGCTCATGCAGCTCCCACTAATAATCATCATTAGTAATTAGTAAGTAAAACATAACAATCATCAATACTAATTTCTCTAAGAGTTGAATTTTATCATTTTTGTAGCCGCCTGATCAGTTACGAGGTTGGGTATATCTCCATATTTGGTTTGCCTCCCAGATATCCATAGATCATCGTGAAGTAGAGGTTCAATAGTAGTACATGATTTAGTTGTCCCAATAGTAGGTTGTTGAGAGGAAGACACCTGCAGTAGCTTTTGGCAAAGATTTTCATAGCCACCTGAACCCATTGTGTGGTTGTGCACATTCTTCACACACCTTTCTCTTTGAGAATTTATTATAGCCTAGTTAGTCCAAAACATATGTTAAATATGTAATACAATGAATTCAATATGAGGCGCGAGGCTTAATATATTGAATTCGTCAGTTTGTCTCTTAGTAACAAAAACCTAAACCTTTGGGTCAAGATAGTTGATAACAACAAATTTTGTGATGTTTTTGGCCCTTATTTCGTTATCAAATCTACCCTTTTAAACTGATTTCCTCTCCTTTTTGTCATGTTTTTGCATAAACAGGCCACGCTACGCCTTTAACTCAATATTATCATCTTTTGCAGAGTTTTCCCCGATTTTAACTCATTTATCAGCAAAAAGGCCCGTCCCAGCCCACAAATGTGTTCCACCTGCATCGGCCTTCCTACCAACTAGCCGGCTGATATGCTCACTGCCTGACAGGGAAGCACGATACATTGCCACGCGACGCGAGGGTGCCGCGTAAGAGGAAGCGGACGAGCGATACACCATTTACCCGACAGGGAGCCAAACTCGCCACGACTGCCGAAGCATGTCGTGTGATACAGGCCACCCACCGACAAGCGCCACTCGTCACGTTGACCGACACGCTCCCAGCCCGACACCCCTGTGACGGGCGACGAGCATATCGGGCACCCCTGAATCCACAATAATAAAGAGCTGATGAAGAACACGTGGCATCCGGAGCACCATAACTTCCCCCAACTGCTGTCTATAAATAGTAGCTACATGACTCCAATGGGACGGGTCAGAATTTCTCAAAAGCCAACTTGGGAAAGCATCTGGAGCTAGCATGTCGTGCCTCAGGGTGTACCGGGCGATACTAGGTGAGCACTTCCCCATCCCGAGAGGGAGGAAATGGTTCACTTAGGGTCAGCCCCGGGCACCGTTGCAGGCCGATATCGGCCAACAAGGATGCCCGATAGGAGTACCCGATACTGGAAGCAACACTCTCTAGCCCGGCACGATACCAAGCCCAATATGCATCACTAGTCGCGGCGTGTCGCCCGAGAGGGTTCCGCCCGACATGTTCGTATCAGACATGAGCACCTTGCATGATACGTCCGCCCGTCATAAGCGTGTCGCCCGAGAGGGTGTGCCACCCGACACGGGTGTATCGGGCAAGGCTCCCGCCCGGTATCGGGCTGGAGAATCTGCTGCTGCCTGTCGTCCTTCAAAATCAAGAAGACGACATTTATCTTTATTTCAGTCATTTACTTTGTTTACTTATGTAATGTAATCAGACCCTTTTATGCTAATGGAATTAGAAGAGCCTTAATTATCTGCTACTTTATGTTTGGTCCCTTTTGTTGGATGATTGCTATGTTTAATATTCGAACTCTAGCTTGTACGGTTGGATCACGTTTCGATTAGCTACCGAATCATGTTTTCTCATTGCAACAACCTCGAGAGATGTGTTGTGGCTCTAGTGTTTGGTCCGATATTGGAGTACCTGAGTACCCAGGATCGGAGTTGCTTTAGTAACCTTTCCACTCTAACTCAAGTCCAGCAACCTCGAGAGGGGTGTTGATGCTTGGTTAGAGGTACCCGCTTCGAGAGGAGGGGTACAAGATGTTTTTGTTGCCGCTAGTTTTACCGAAGCTTTCTCCTTCATTCCTTACTAAGCGATAGTGTTATCTCTCTATTTCCATTGCCTGAAACCCCTAAAAACTGATAAATGCTTAAAACCTATTTTTCCTCGTAGCTCCAGTTGGAGATAGATCTCTTTTGTTTTATCGATCCTAGCATGTTGTTCCCTTGGGGAATTTTTATCATCTCCTTGCCCGTATCGGAGTGTAACATGTCAATTCCACGTTCCCAACACTACCACCCTTGTCCCTGTGTTTGAGCCCATAAACAAAGTTGTGGTGGCCTAGAAGGTTTCGAGTTATAAATTTAAAAGTCTGACTACTTCAATTCCACCTCCACTTTTTGGACGCGCGATTTAGGCAGGTCAACTTTTTGGCGCCGTTGCTGGGGACAAGGCAAAATGGTACTATTGATGAACCCGAATCCACTAACTACACTCCAGTGCCTCAAGCTTAGAAATGAGCTTGACATCACTCTATTTTTCCTTTTTTATTATTTTTACCTGAAATGAGTGATTCTTATTATTAATAACAAATTTTCTAACTTGATTTTTCATGCTATTCAGCTACTTAGAAAGAAGGCATTCTGCTCAACTGAGCGCCGACACCATCAAACATGCCACCTCGTGTTGAACCACCCCTTTTAGAAGGTGAGGGACACGCGAGAGCTAGACCTCCTTCACCTCCGCCTGAAGACAACGACCACTATAATGGCAATGATCAACCTGAAGAACCTGATACACTGCAGTTCGAGGACAATCATCACTGGGATAGATGTTGTCATCACCGGAGGCACAGAAGAAATCACAATAATCAAGAACAGTACCAAGGTCGTCAAGCGACGAACACCAGTCAAGGCCGAGATGAGGTTTCAAACCAACCAGACTGGGTTGGACAGTTATTTGATTTTGTAGAGAGACAAGATACAATCATTAACCAACTGGTGCAGAATGCACTTTCCAGTCCAGGAGTTCTAAACTCAATGCAGTTCCAGATGGCGGATATGCAGATGCACCAACGACAAATCGATCAACAGTTGGCCCAGATGACCAATTTGATAAAGAATCCCTCGAGAAAGATACTCTCTGACGCCGAATCTGTCAGAATGGCAGTGCTGAGATCTGGAAGGACAGTGGAGCGTCATGAGGAGGCTAGACCAGAACCTAAATCAAGGACTGTGGACGCAAATCCCACAGAAGTTGAAAATTGGCAAGCTGATGACAGAGAGCCTGAATAAAGTTTCTTTGAGGAGTTACCTAGCAGGAGAAGCCCTTACGCTCCCAAGTTGCCTTTTCCATACAAGCTAATAAAGGCACACCTGAAGAAGCACCACGACAAGTTCATGGAATCAATCAAGAAACTTCATCTCGAAGTTCCCTTTTTGGACGCCCTAGAAGAGATGCCGACTTATGCCAAGTTTCTCAAAGACCTTATTACTAAGAAGAGAAGAGGAGGAAGAATTGAAACTGTGCATATAGCAAGTATATCCTCGGCTTTCGTAAAACCAGATTTGCCCAACAAAAAGAAAGATCATGGGGCTTTCACAATTCCTTTTGCCATCGGAGACAACGTCGAATGAAAAGGTCTTGCCGATTTAGGGGCTAGTATTAGCCTTATGCCCCTAAGCTTCGCACAAAGATTAGGTTTGACCGATATGGTCAGGACCAATATGATAATTGAACTAGAAGATCATACCTTTAAGAGGCATGTTGGCATTGTTGAAGATGTACCAATCCGGGTTGGAAGTTTCTTCATTCCGTGTGATATAGTTGTCATTGATACCGTGGAGGAACCCCGATGTCCTATCATCTTTGGACGTCCTTTCCTGGCTACAGGAAGGGCGTTGATCGATGTTTATGAGGGAATAATCACTCTAAGGGTCAGAAACGACCACTTAGACTTCAAGGTGAAGGATGCGATGAGAGGACCATCCCTGTCAGAGTTCGCTTGCTTTGCAGACAGCTACGACCTGTTCTGTGAGGAGGTAGAAGCAGACATCTGAATGGCAGACCCTCTTGTGAAGGCGATAAGCAGTCATGATTCTAACTTTGAAAGTCCAGAGGTTGTGGAGTTTTTCAGCTTTCTTAACTAGTCTGATGAAGACTTGAGCAATGAGGATGAGGTGGTGGAAACTGTGAAGTTTGCCTCTCTTGAGGAGGTGCCGCAAGAAAGGTCACACAGGGCCAAGCCTGAGTTGAAGCAGTTGCCAGAAGGGTTGAAATATGAATTCCTAGATCGAGAGGAAAGGAACCCTATCATCATCAACGCCAATCTTACAAAGGATCAGTTGGACAGACTTCTTGAGGAGTTAAGACTCCACCAACGGGATATAGGATACTTAGTAGAAGACATCAAAGGCCTTAGCCCGGCTTTGTGTATGCATCGCATCAATTTGGAGGAAACTGCCAAACCTCTGGCTCAACCCCAGAGAAAGTTGAATCAGATGTTGAAAGAAGTCGTCAAAAAAGAGGTAATCAAGTTGAGGGATACGGGGATCATTTACTCGATCAGCGACAATAACTGGGTAAGCCTGATCCACGTAGTACCCAAGAAGGGTGGTATAACAGTGGTAAAGGGAGATAAAGGCGATGAGGTGGTAGTTAGGACCGTCACAGGATGGAGAATGTGCATTGATTATAGGAAGCTAAACCAAGCTACTAAAATGATCATTTTCCGCTACATTTTATTGATCAAGTTCTCGAACGATTAGCGCATCATGACTTTTTCTGTTTCTTGGATGGTTTTTCAGGATTTTATCAGGTCCCCATCCTGCCAGATGACCAAGAGAAGACAACCTTTACCTACCTCTACGGCACCTACACCTTCAGAAGGATGACCTTCAGCCTCTACAACACTCCTGCTACGTTTCAACGCTGCATGATATCAATGTTCTTGGATTTTCTAGAGGATATCATGGAAGTTTTCATGGACGATTTTTCTGTCTATGGAAAAGACTTCGATATCTGCCTGAAAAACCTCTCTTTGGTTCTGCAACGATGTGAGGAGAAAAGTTTGGTTTTAAACTGGGAGAAGTGCCATTTTATGGTACAAGAAGGCATCGTACTGGGACATAAAGTTTCAAGGCGTGGCATCGAGGTGGACGTCAGCAAGGTTGAAGTCATATCCAAGCTTCCTCCACCAAAGTCCGTGACAGGAGTGAGGAGCTTCCTCGGGCACACCGACTATTACCGAAGATTCATAAAGGACTTCTCAAAGATTTTAAAACTGTTGTCCAATCTACTGGTAAAAGATGTTGAATTTGTTTTCTCTGATGATTGTCTAATCGCTTTTCAGGCTTTGAAGAATGCTCTTGTCTCACCACCCATCCTCCAAGATCCAGACTGGGATTTACCTTTCGAGCTTATGTGCGATGCCAGCGACTATGCAGTAGGAGCAGTTCTGGGGTAAAAAAAAGATAAAAAGCACCATGCAATCTGCTACGCTAGTCACACATTGGATGAAGCTCAGGTAAATTATACAACTACAGAGAAAGAAATGCTCGCAATAGTCTTCGCTTTTGATAAGTTCAGATCATACCTCATTGGAGCTAAGGTCAAAGTATACACAGATCACAGGGCCATAAGATACCTCATGCAAAAGAAAGATACAAAGCCCAGACTGTTGAGGTGGGCCTTTTTGCTACAAGAATTTGACCATGAAATAGTCGATAAGAAGGGTGCAGAAAATGTGGTCGTTGACCACTTATCAAGGATCATTGCAGAAGGACAGCGGGAACCGCCCATTAATGACAATTATGCCGATGAAGCTCTAATAATGATCAAAAACATGGAAGAGAACTTACCCTGGTTCGCAGACATCTGTAACTATCTTGCCTGTGGAGAACTGCCCCCTGACATAACTTATAACCAAAAGAAGAAGATGTTCGCAGATGTGAAGAATTACTACTGGGACGATCCTCTCCTTTTCAGAAGATGTGTTGATAACTTGTACCAGAGATGCATTCCCGAAGAAGATATCCTGAACATTCTGAAAGAGTGTCACGCCTCCCCTTATGGAGGACATCTGGGTAGCGAAAGGACTGCTGCCAAGGTGCTACAATCAGGTTTTTACTGGCCCTCTTTATTCAAAGACACTACACAGTATGTAAAGGTATGTAAAGAATGCCACTTGATGGGCAATATTGGACGAAGAAACGAGATGCTGATGGCAAATTGGGTAGAAGTGGAGATCTTCGATGTATGGGGGATTGACTACATGGGACCGTTTCCCCCATCAAGGGGGTATCAGTACATTCTAGTGGCAGTAGATTATGTATCAAAATGGGTAGAAGTTGTTGCAACTCAAACGTGCGATGCTAAGTCAGTAATCAAATTGTTCGAAAAGATGATTTTCCCTCGCTTCAGTGCACCATTTACTGTAATAAGCGACAGTGGGTCGCATTTCGGAGAAAGACAGTTCGAAACACTCCTATGAAAGTATGGAGTTAAACACAAGGTCGCTACGCCCTACCACCGACAAACGTCTGGGCAGGTAGAGGTTTCTAATAGACAAATCAAGACGATTCTGGAAAAGACT
The DNA here is from genome assembly GCA_963693085.1 of Alisma plantago-aquatica. Taxonomy (NCBI): domain Eukaryota; kingdom Viridiplantae; phylum Streptophyta; class Magnoliopsida; order Alismatales; family Alismataceae; genus Alisma; species Alisma plantago-aquatica. The sequence continues at coordinate 851,483,114 of OY856411.1, read as the reverse complement.
GTCAACCAGACGAGGAAGGATTGGTCAATGAAGCTTGACGACGTGCTTTGGGCCTACAGGACTGCCTATAAAATGCCCATTGGAACCACCCCCTATAAGTTGATCTACAGAAAATCCCATCATCTACCACTTGAACTGGAACACAAGGCCCTTTGGGCAATTAAATTCTTGAATATGGATCTAGAGAAGGCGGGAGAAAAGAGATATTTGCAGTTGCAAGAACTTGAAGAATAACGGATGCATGCTTATGAGAATGCAAAGATTTATAAACAAAGGATGAAGGTGTGGCATGATGCCCACCTGAGGAGGAAGGACGTAAGTGAAGGTGATAAAGTTCTATTATTTAAATCCTCCATTTGTCTTTTTCCAGGAAAATTACAAACGAGATGGTCCGGACCGTTCACCGTATCAAAGATATACCCATTTGGAATGATGGAGCTATACGACAAAGATGATCCGACCAAGGTCTTTCAAGTGAACGGGTATAGGGTGAAAAGGTACTATGAAGATGAAGCTTTTGTTAGGAGGGAAGAAATCAACTTTCAAGATATGGATACTGTTGGAGGTGAAAAGTAAAGGACCGGGACCTATCGAGCTGGTGACGCAAACTACAACGCTCCTCGGGAGGTAGCCCGAGCTTTTATTTTTCCTAGAATAGGATGTTATTTACTTTCTTGCAAGAAAAACATTATGAACATTTGGACTGTAATAAGGCCCGAGTTAGTGCATGCGCCACGTGTGCTGGCTCTTCTATTTTATGGGCCACTGCTCTGTTTTATGTGCTTTGATGGGTAACACTATATGAGGCCGAGAACTTAACCTTAGGCCAATGATGTTTTACCCATCAATCACTTTTTCTTTCACTTTGTTTTTAAGTTTTTCGTCTAGAGTTTTGTCCTGAAGGCTTCGTATTGGGTAGCAGCTCAACCGGCGCACAAAATGCACTCATATTGGGTGACGGTATATCAGGCATCGCATAAACCGTGTCGGACGACACACCCGGGCAACGAGCACCCGTATCGGGCAAGATGAGCATTTGCCCTTGATTAGACAGATGGGACCACTCGTCTCAAGAATGGCTTGTCTCAAAGGCCGACCCGCGTCCCAGATTTACCCGATTTACCCCCAGTTGAGATTGCTATATATAGTACAGAGATCTTACCGTATCGAGCTACTGCATTTACTCTTCTAGATACCTGTATCATGTAGTAATTTATCCCTTTGCTCGTGTGTCGTCCAACTAGCTTTTACTCTCGTGTCGCGCGAGAGTTTCAGATAGCAAAAGTATAGTCCGGCAGCCTGTTTACCCAACATGAGCTGCATATCGCGCGAAGCGTATCGGGTTGGCGGCTTTAGTTGGTTTTCCTTGTGTCGCCCGACACGTGTGTCGCGCGACATGTCTTTCTCTCGTGCTTGTCCGATACGCCATATCGGGCGATAACCGTGTCGCCCATCCTTGTGCCGCATCGCTTGTTCTTGTCATCGGGCGACACATTTTTCTATTGGGAACACCCTATCGGCCGCTTTGTTTCAAGCGGTCATATCGCCCGACACACGTGTATCGGGAAACGGGTATGACATGAAGTTTTATTCTGTATCGTCCATATTTGTATCGCCTAAGATGTTCTTTTGATGGACGACACCCGGACTATGTATCGGGCCAAATTTTATCATGCAATCAGTTTTTATTTTAAATGTCAGTATCAATTTTAAGTCTTGCCTACCCAACTTTTTGATCAATGAACTTGTTTAATGATAACAGATATGGCCCATATAAAGCAAACCGTCATTTGAGGCAGAAGAATTGAAACGGATGTCGCAGTTGAAGCAACAACGGTCGAGAAGAAATGCCAGAATCTCGAGGCAGCTGGGCCATCAACCGCTGAGAAGAGAGCAAGGACGGAAGAAGTAACGACTCCATTTTCTTTCCCAGAGGATGCAGCCAGAACAAGTGCAAAGCTCTCAAGAAGGAAATTCAAGGCTCGTGCAGATTATGATGATGATAACTGACCTATGGTAGACAGAGAGCTCTTGAAAACACTTGTGGATACTATATCCAAAGAGGATGCCCCCCATGAAAAAGGTGGCTTCATGGCTGATGAACCCAAAATACCCACATTCAATCCAGAAGCCACTAGAGAAAGACTTCCACTGATTTTCTCTTTTGGAGATGGTTCTAAACCACCGCAGAAGACATACTATGATAAGGAAATGGACCTCTCTTGGGGGCTACCAAATCAAGAAAAAGTATTGGAAGAGATAAGTGGACTTCTCTGACTAGTTTAATAGATGATGAAAGTCTAAAGAAACTAAGATTGATGATCAGTCCTTTCATTCATGTTCACAATGGAAGTATCTTAAAAAGTATACCTGGTTTAAGGGAATGCCTAATAGTCTTGGAACTTCTTCCTCAACAAAAGCGCATGACTGATCTCATTGAATCTTGCAATTCTGAACCCACTTTTGCTTTTGGTACAACTGACTGCAGCATCTTCATCCCGGAATGGATATAAAATAAAGAGATGCCTGACCAACTCCACCACATCGACTACCACAACAAATAAGGAGAATATGTGTGGGAGCTTCTATCGGGTACATGCGCACTCACCAGCTAATCCTCACTGGGTTAACATTACCCTACCTTATCTATTTCACAACTCTGGGACAGAGTGTGGAGTAAGTTTTGGGGGGGGGGTACCATGTACCAATGTTTTCAGAACTGAACCGGTGGTCGGACCGGTACTGACTCAGACCAGATTGAGTCGGGTTCAACCGGAGTGGTTGAACCGGTTGGACCGGAAATGATGTCAACATGACATAAAAAAAATATTTGAACCGAAAAAACCGAACCGGTCACCATGATAAAAGGCAATTAGCGGTCGGACCGGTCAAACCGGTTGAATTGGACAAGTTATATATATATATATATATATATATATAGTGTATATATACACACATATATATATGTGTGTGTGTGTGTGTATACATATATATTGTTGTGCAAATGTATACATATATATATATATATATATATACATTATATATATGTATGTATATAAATATATATGTATACATATATATTATTATGTAGATATACACATACATTCACACATACATATATATATGCATATATACAAATATACTTATATTTGTACATATATACATATATATATATATATATATATATATATATATATATATATATATATATATATATATATATGCATTCTACCTTATATGTATATTTTCTATATAAATAAATACATACATACATATATATACCATATGTATATACATATATGTAAATTCCTATATGTATTCTACCTTCTATTTTTTCTTCTCTTTGAACCACCAGTATACATATATATTATTATGTAGATATACACATACATTCACACATACATATATATATGCATATATACAAATATACTTATATTTGTACATATAGACATATATATATATGTATATATATATGTATTCTACCTTATATGTATATTTTCTATATAAATACATGCATACATACATATATATAACATATGTATATACATATATGTAAATTCCTATATGTATTCTACCTTCTATTTTTTCTTCTCTTTGAACCAATGGTTCAATCCGTTTCGGTCCGACCGGATGGTAGGACCGGTTGGACCGTATTTCTGACCGGTTGGACCGGAAAAAGACACATTACCAGTTTTTTAGGCTTCCGGACCGGTCAGCTACCGGTTCACCAGTCGGACCGGCCGGTCCGGTTCAGTTTTAAAAACACTGCCATGTACATGTGAGGGAGGTATAAAATTTTCTTCAAACTCCACCCTTTTGTGTTCTTTTGTTTTTCTCTTATATCATGTGTGCATATACATATGCATGCTCATTTTAAAAAAAATTTACGACTTCTTGCCAGTTTATTTTCTATGCGCCCAAAGGGATGCAAGTTTTGTTATGTTTTTATGATAATGCAGCCTCAAACAAAAAAAGACTACGACTTTCCACGCCAAAAATTTCGAAAAATAATCTCGCAACAGTTAAGAGACGTGTATGCAGAAGGAAAAAGCTACCCAAATAGAAAAAATTTCTCTTGTTTTCCCTTACCCAACAAAATCCCAAAAAGAGAGAATAGCTTTATGAGAGTGAATAAAAGCATGAGATTTGTGCCAAATGAAAAGAAAGAAAAACAATTACATATACACACTTGTTTTTCAAAAGTACCCATCTTTAGGCATGGTAGATCTGGGGCAGTGGTACGCAGGATGTGAAATCACTGCTCTAAAGCCAACTGGCTTGGACTACAGGGACCAGTCGCCCTCTAATAGACCCTTACCTAGATGGACTGATGGAAAACAAGAAGAAAAACCCAAAAATCCTTAAGCCTACCCAAGCACACAACTTTCTGCCCCCAAGAGTTGTTTGGTGTGAAAGCTCACTTCGAATCATGCACCCGAGTCTCGCTGAAGCTGTAGAGAAAATTTTTGCTTAAATAAGGCAGGAGAAATAAAGTCTGTTGATTGTGGTCGGGCTGCATTCTCTGTGAGACATCTCAATGCTCGCTCAAACCCATGGTCTGAAAACTATATCGGTCAAGAAAAGCATCACAAAACAAAGTTTAAAGATTGATTGAGGAAAATCAAAATACTAAGTTTGGGGAGTTGATAACACCAAATTTTGTGATGTTTTTGTCCCTTATTTCATTATCAAATCTACCCTTTTAAACTGATTTCCTCTCCTTTTTGTCATGTTTTTGCATAAACAGGCCACGCTACGCCTTTAACTCAATATTATCATCTTTTGTAGAGTTTTCCCCAATTTTAACTCATTTATCAGCAAAAAGGCCCGTCTCGGCCCACAAACGTGTTCCACCTGCATCGACCTTCCTACCAACCAGCTGGCCGATACGCTCACTGCCCGATAAGGCAGCACGATACATTGTCACGCGATGCGAGGGTGCCGCGTAAGAGGAAGCAGACGAGCGATACGCCATTTACCCGATAGGGAGACGAACTCACCACGACTGCCGAAGCATGTCGCGCGATACAGGCCACCCACCGGCAGGCACCACTCGTCACGTTGACCGACACACTCCCAACCCGACACCCCTGTGACGGGTTATGAGCATATCAGGCACCTCTGAATCCATGATAATAAAGAGCTGATGAACAACATGTGGCATCTAGAGCACCATAACTTCCCCCAACCGCTGCCTATAAATAGCAGCTACAGGACTCCGATGGGATGGGTCAGAATTTCTCAAAAGCCAACTTGGGAAAGCATCTGGAGCTAGCGTGTCGTGCCTCAGGGTGTACCGGGCGATACTAGGTGAGCACTTCCCCATCCCAAGAGGGAGGGAATGGTTCACTTAGGGTCGGCCCCGGGCACCGCTGTAGGCCGATATCGGCCAACAAGGACGCCCGATAGGAGTACCTGATACTGGAAGCAACACTCTCTTACCCGACATGATACCAATCCTGATACGCATCACCAGTCGCGGCGTGTTGCCCGAGAGGGTGCCGCCCGACATGTTCGTATCGGGCATGGGCGCCTCACACGATACGTCCGCTCGTCATAAGCGTGTCGCCTGAAAGGGTGTGCCACCCGACACGGGTGTATCGGGCAAGGCTCCGCCCGGTATCGGGCTGGAGAGTCTACTGCTGCCAGTCGCCCTTCTAAATCAAGAAGGCGGAATTTATCTTTATTTCAGTCATTTACTTCCTTTACTTATGCAATGTAATCAGACCCTTTTATGCTAATGGAATTAGAAGAGCCTTAATTATCTGCTGCTTTATGTTTGGTCCCTTTTTTTGGATGATTGTTATGTTTAACATCTGAACTCTAGCTTGTACGCTTGGATCGCGTTTCGATTAGCTATCAAATTGTGTTTTCCCGTTGCAACAGCCTCGAGAGAGGTGTTGTGACTCTAGTGTTTGGTCCGATATTGGAGTACGAGAGTGCCCACGATCGAAGTTGCTTTAGTAACCTTTCCACTCTAACTCAAGTCCAGCAACCTTGAGAGGGGTGTTGATGCTTGGTTAGAGGTACCTGCTTCGAGAGGAGGGGTACATGATGTTTCTGCTGCCGCTTGTTTTACCGAAGCTTTCTCCTTCGTTCCTTACTAAGCGATAGTGTTATCTCTCTATTTGTATTGCCAGAAAACCCCTAAAAACGGATAAATGCTTAAAACCTATTTTTCCTCATAGCTCTAGTTGGAGATAGATCTCTTTTGTTTTATCGATCCTAGCCTGTTGTTCCCTTAGGGAATTTTTATCATCTCCTTGCCCGTACCAGAGTGTAACATGTTGATTATGCGTTCCCAACACTACCACCCTTGTCCCTGTGTTTGACGCCGTATATCTACTTCGACCCAGTAAACAAAGTTGTGGGGGCCTAGAAGGTTTCGGGTTATAAATTTAAAAGTCTGACTACTTCCAATATGCCTCCACTTTTTGGACACACGATTTAGGCCGGTCAATAGTATCATTGCTCAGTGGTTGACTTCTTCTTCTTCTTAGCATCCCATATGTATTCTCTTGTCAAGTTTGTTCTGTATTTCCTTAGTACCATGTCACAACATTGCATCACCTTTTTATAATGCAAATTTTCATACAGTTCAAATATGCTCTGCCACAGACACCGTATACTTAGTGTAATATACTTAAAAACAAAATTATAAATAGCTTTAAAATTGGAATTGTAAATGATAATATCTCAGACTTAGTTCCTTCCATACACATTCTTTCTTCCTTGGATCAGCTTTATGCCAACATTCTACATTTACATCCGTTCTGGTATGAGATAGAACCCCTAGATATGACATAAAAGAACTGTGGTTCTTCCCAACATGATTTTTTTTATTATCAAACTCACCAGCTTTAGTCTTTTACCCCTTTTCTCTAGTAACTTGTTCATCACGATGATGCCTCATATTGTTGCATGCTTATGATGTTGCACATCAAGCTCAACAAGATCCTCATGGTGCACATGCTTTCTAAAATTGACAAAAAGCACACATAAATCATAAAAAGATATAACTTATAAATGTGATAAAATAATACAACAAGATTAAAATTGTAAAAAGCATGATCTATGTAATAAAATAAATCAACTTACAACAATGTCAGGGTGCTCATATATAAAATACTTATTTCTCCTATGATGCCATTATGATGGTTCACCCTTCTCACCAATCTTTTCAAAATTCACTAATGTGAAACTCAATTCATCCACGACAAATCCTCTGGTGTTATCAACCCAATCACATCTCAAGACCATAACTCTAAAATTATGTAGTCAAACTCACATATGTCTTGAATGACACCATAAGGACATTTGAGCTTCAAGGGGACTCTTATCCGTTGCACTAGAAAAATACAATGAAGATGCTTGAAGGGTGACCCCAATGTTTTGGACGACACTCTTATCATTTTAATGCTTTGTGTAATATGAAAACCAATTTATGTCAAACCCTTCATAAGACGTAACATTCATTTTAGATTTAAAGGTGAGGCATTTGATATTTTCAGCAACATTATTTGGTGTTTGAGATAGTTGACGTAAGACTTTTTCTTCAAACCACCAATAAACGTCTTGTTATGCTCTCTGGCAAGCCACATTGAATTGACTAGAGGATATTTTGTCTTGATGAAATTCGTATGTTCGGTGATATAACTACTCATTTTTTCAATGTTTTGTAAAATATACAAGCATGCTTGTTCCCACATCTTGCGAATGATTACTTTGACTCGTCCTCCTAAAGTGCCTCAATTCAAGAGCTTCATTACAACTCAGAAAGTCATTCTCCCTATACACATAACCCTCAATAATACTTCCTTCAGGAAGATAATGGTTTTGAATATCACCTTAAAAAGCACTCATGTACTGTTTAAAAGGATACATCCAATGCATGACATCAATACAATGCCTAACTGCCAAAGAACTCCAATAAGGAAGAGCCTAGAATATTGAACTCTTCTAGAATAAAGATTTGTCACTATGTGTAGGAATGGTACATTGTGATCTCTTACCAAATGCATTGACAGTCTTTTACTCTTTCATAAGCATACTCCCCTAATATTGGTTTAGGGGTACTATGTTCCTCATTCGATCCATTGAATGCTTTGTGCAACCTTTAGTAAGGATGAACTTTTGGAAGAAACCTCTGATGAACAAGATATACATTCTTGCCGCTATATTTTAGTCATATTGGATCAGTGTTCTCTTCACATATAGGGCATTCTTTGGATCCTTTTTCACTGTATCTAGACAAATTCCCATATATTGGGAAGTCATTGATAGTGCAAAACAACATAGCATGCAAAGAAAATGTATGTCTACATGAAGCATTACAGGTCATCACACCTTCTCCCCAGAGTTTCTTTAATTCATAAATTAGATGTTCAAGATAAATATTGATATCATTGCCTGGTTGTTTAGGGCCCGATATCAACAATGACAACATAACATACTTATTTTTCATATACAACCAGGAAGGAAGAGTGTATATAACAATCATAATAGGCCAAGTGCTATGTTGGCTGCTCAATGTGGCATATGGATTCACCCCATTTGTACAAATCCCAAGTCTTAGATTCCTGACTTCTTCACCAAATTTAGGATACAATAAATCAATCTTCTTCCACTATGGGGAATCAGACACATGTTGTAGGATCCCATCATTATTTTTCTTTACCTCTGCATGCCACCTTAAATTCTTCACATCCATGGGATTGGCAAATAAGCATTGAAACCATGGTATTATCGGTATATACCACATCACCTTGGAAGGAGATCTAGTTTTGGAATTCCTTGAAGTTGTCATTTTATACCTTGACGCCCCATGTTTTGGGCAATCTTTTGAATTGACAATCCTTTTAAAATAATGCACAGTCATTTGATCATGCATGTATCTTCTTACCCGTCATTCCCATTGGGCATAAAATTTTCTTTAATTCTTATGTTGAGATTGGAAGATCATTGCCTTCAAGAAGAATTTCTTTCAACAAAGACAACAATGATGTGAAACTTTTATCACTCCATATATTGTTAGCCTTCAGATTATACAGTCTCAACACAGTGGTCAGATTCGTAAACTTAGTACAACCTATGTATAATGTTCTCTCAACATCATGCACAATGTTTCTAAATAAGGAAGGTGGATTGGTGTGCTCCACCCCACAACTATCTAGCATCACATCAACCATGTATATCAGAATTGGTTCATTTACATCTACATCATGAGAGGTAATTTATTCTTCAACACAAGTACTGCTATTGACATCTACTGATCTCATGGTTGGAATCTCTCCATGCCAGTACCATCTTGTATAGTCTTGTACAATCCTATTGTACATGACATGAATTTTGATTTCGTCAACAATATTAACTTTCAAGTTGTTACCATAATGCCTACATGGACAATAGAACATATCTCCAGGTTGTTTCCTATGTTCCTCCACAAATCTTACAAACTGATCAAGACCACTAATAAACTCTGGGGTGGAACGATTTGGAATGGACATCCATGATCTATCTGTTCTTTAATCAAAGAGAAAACAAGTATTAGTGTTTAGGGTTTAGTGATTACAAATTAGGGTTTATTATTTAGGATTTAGGGATAAGGGTCTATAGATTAGGGTTTATGGTTCATAGATTAGGGTTTAGGGTTTCAGGTTCAGTAATGAATGTGCGTACCACCTGTTCCATTCTTAACCAATTAATCTCAATAGTAAGTGTATAATGTGTATTCAATTTTCAAGAAAATTTTGGCAACATTTCCCCGTAGTTCTCATAGTACACCAATGTAAATGGGAAAATGTCCACCAACAAAAAGTACTTAGAGAACAAATAGGGAAGTGTTGAAGAAATATCTTGAAAATTTAATATACATTATATACTTACATCCTAAATGATATTAAGTGTTCAATAACAGTCCCAAACTGGGGACTATCCAAGATTTACTTTACTCCTAATGAGTAAATCTTAGACGGGTTTCTAGGCCAATATGTCCAAAATTAAGGTTTTATGATTCATATCAATAGATATATATTGGCCACTCAATTTCTTACTAGTTATGCAACTTCATAGAGATATATGTCACTAGTGTTGACTAAGATTCTCTAATCATGATCGTGGAGTACATTAGCATGATTCATCATCCCATATGTATCCAAAGTCACAGTAAAAACAATTCTCTTAGAAACCCTAGATTTTAATTCATCATTTAGGAATCCTACGTAATTAGCTAACCAACACATACATAATTTAACAATTGAAACAAAACTTAAATTTAATTAGTGTATGAAGAATAGGAATGATAAATATATCCATTATTTCACCTTACTCATCATTCATAGATATATTTAATGAACAAATCTATCTACTAGCATTCATGTAACATTATACAACCTTACTATATATACCTATGCATATATTACTAAGATTTGTGGTGGACCAATGGTGGGGTCATGCATATATGTACAAAGAAGTTTGATATTCACAAGCCATTGAATTACATATCCAAAATTATGCACATGAAAGTTTCATATTCACAAGTCATTAAATTAGACATCCAAATATACATATAATGATTTTATTTACCAATTTAAACAAAAAATTCAAACAAATACAATCAACAAACATATCAAACATGATGGGATAGCAAGATGATCACCTTTCACCGCAATGAGGATGATGGGAAAGCAAGTTGGTGGTAATTAACTGGGCAATTGAGGTGACTCTGGCAGCAACATCAGGAGTAGGTGCCTATTTCTAGAGAAGGTGGAGCTGGAGTAGGTGTCTGCGGCTAGAGGAGGCGGAGCTGGAGGTTCTTGTGGCGGTTTTAGAAGTAGGAGTAGGCGATGACAATTATAGGAGTAGTGATGCTGATAAGCAAGAGAAACAACTGGAGGCATGAAGGAGCAACGACGACGGAAAGAAGGAGCAGGAGGGAGCATAATGGCATTGGAGGTGAGATCCAACGGTGACGATGATGAGAAAAGTAATGACGATGACATCACAACAACTCGAGCAGAGGAGTAGCAATGATGATACCAGATAAGAATGAAATTAGCGATATGAAATAGAGAATGGGGGAAATGAATTTTGTGGATTGTATTAAGTAGGACATAGTCATTAGTTGTTTTAAAAATAGACAACTAAGAAGTAAGATGTTAATGTCTATCAAAGAAATGATACCTAACCTAGTGACATAGATGTCGGTTGCAGCTAAAAACCAATGTAAGAGGCCATTATCCAAACAAAAAAAATTTGGACAGACTAATGGAAATAGTCATCGATTGAATACATAAAACTGACACCAAACCTAGTGAATTACACGTCAGTTGTAGCTGATACACTGATGCAAGAGGCCGTCGAACGAAAACAATCAGCCTCAATAGGTCCTAAGTTGTTAGTTTCTTCTGGATGAACATACACTAGAGTTTAATTTAGGGGGAACACTTTTTTGTGGGGATGTGGTGCAAATCCTAAGACGTTGATTTCTTGCTAAAAACCCGACACTGACTATGCAATTTTTCACGGTTTGTATCGATAAACGATGTTGGTTTTTGGCAGAAAAAACCAATGCCATAAGTATTTTGGAAGTAAGATTTCTTAGTAATAGGTGTCTTTCATTGGTTAGCTCACAACAACGTGCATCTTAAAATCTTTGGAGTCAAATATTTTTCCCTGAAAATTATATTTTGCGAGTTATTTTAGAGTGGGTTTCTTTAAAATGTAACTGACATTAAACAAAAAGTGGCGTCTGTGAGTTTTCTTAATTTATAGGACTTGATCAATGGTGAAATTTGTTCTAGGCAACCGACATTGATTGTTATATAGTGTCGCCTTTTTTTTACTGATGTGAGGAAAAGTGACATTAGAGGTCCTAAATGTACTAGTGCTTAGACTTATTTGTTATTATTTCTAAACTAAAATGCACTAAAAATTGTTTCCTTTTAAAGGCAAGTGGAAGATCATCATTGTCAGGTGTGATAAGAGGTATTGTAGGAATCAAAATCTTTTTCCCCTTTCTTGACCAACTATAACCTCTACATCAATCATATTTTTGTGAAGTCCCTTACAAACTAGCTGTGTACCATTATATAATCCATTTTCCAGATCAATATTATGCAACAACATTATAGGACATTTTTTTAGCTGTAATGCATGAGGAGGTAAACCATTTGGAATCAGTGAATTAAGGAAATATTTCAAGGTATTTATGATTTTCATAATCAACGACACTATCAAAATTGTAATAAGTGATCTTTTTCTCGAGAAATTATTGTATGAGATCATTATTCATTTCATCAACATATTCGTTCTTAGTGCATAATATTGCACAATTCATTATGTAGTTGTTCGAATTATGCTATCACCAAGAGATGGGAAGACATGTTGTATGAGTTGTTTATTGAAGGTCACATCATCTATATACTCAATAACTACCTTATGTAGGAGGCAAATATAATTGTCATTAGTAATAGGTTATGTTCCTTGTCCTATATGCAGTTGAAAGTTTGGAATGATGAATCTGACAAAGCTCCCATATTTTTCTATAATTTTAGTTTACGCATTTTGGCTAAAGAAATGACTTTATTAGTCTTTCATCAATAGTTTCACCTCTACTTGCACATCAAACAATAGGAAATACTTGTCTGAAATCACCATAAAAACCATCACCCCCCCCCCCGAGTGGTAAGTTTGAGCCATGGATATCTTATAAAGTGCAATCTAAGGCTTCAAAGGCTTGTCTTCTTATTATGGATGCCTCGTCCTATATAGTTATTTTTCACAATATAAGTAGTTTTTCTATAATACTCTTCATCCTTACATTACAAGTTGAATTGTTCTCAACTTTAATAGGAATTTTGAATCTATTATGATAAGTTCTAACCCCACCCTGAGTAAGATCGATGTAGAAACATCAGATGTCTTTGTTGCAATTACTATGAGACCCATTGACCTTATTTTTCTAGCAACACCTTGTATAGAAATGTCTTTCCAGATCCACTAGGACCATAAAGAAAGAATACACCATATTGGTTTCCCATAATACAACAGAATATATCAATGAATGCATATGAGTGGTCATTGTATAGTGATGAAATGAATAATAGATACTCTTCACTTAGTTGTCTCTTCATCTCTTCAACAATACATATGACATGGTTTCTCTTGTATTTACTGAAAAGTCTTCATTACCCAATGGCAAGTCAAAATCCTCTATATTCTTCTGTATGCTGTCAAGAACTGATTCAATACTTTGTCACATTCCCTGCTCCAATTGGTTCTCATTGTAGTTCCATCTCTACAGAAATCTTCTACAATGTCATTAAGTTTTACATCCCACAATGCTTTAACATTTTTGGTTCAAAATACACTAATATTGTAGTGAATAATCTATGTAGAAAAACTAGAAAGTTCAAACTACATTGCTTTACTTAGACATTTAGAAATGGTATCGTCACTTTCGGTTAGACCTTGATGTTCATATGAGAGTTTGAATGTTGGTTGGATAACACCATTCACGATCCTAAAAATCTCAAATAATGTTGAACCCTTTACATGGTTTGCGAATATCCTCAAATAATACCTCTCACCTTCATCAAGATTTACAATAATGATATGACTGACAACCTCTCTTTGCTTTCTTTTCTTCCAAAATTTACCATAGTTATATGACACATAATCCTCAGGGAGTTGTTTATATAGATATTGATGAGATTCTTCATCCTACAAGTTCATCACAAAATACTCAATGAGCATTGTCTTACAAACACCATCTCACTCCATAAAATTGTGCAAATTATCATCTTCTAAGAATGTCACATTATGCATGTTAGGTATATGTAGTTGTAAGGATGCTACTGATGAATGTATCTCACCGATTTTGAACTCAAATATCCTTTAAATTTCCTCCAGTGGAGACATCCATCGAGCATCTCAAAATTGGTTCACCACATTGACCAACCGGTCTGAGTATCTGAAGCTACATTGACTGAAACCCAATGTATACATAAAGAGGTATTTGACTGCTTTTATGCTCAAATATACCTCTATGTTGATACAACACGTATATATCTATAATAAGTACAAATTATATGGTGTCACCCATCTATTATCTAATGTGGCTCCTTTTACATCAACAATGACTCCATTGTCTCTTCTCCTATAAATTGTATATGAATATTTGCCTTGCATGGTATTGGAACAAAAGTTCCTTAGATAATGGAACTAACACTCCTTGTTTACCATGCATGAACTTTTAGGGTTTAGGATGCCACAAGGTCCATGCAACATGTGTTTGACAACCAACGTGTGTAGTACTGGAGTATCTTTGGGGATCTGGGATTTCAACATAGAGTATACAATCATATTGATCTGGATTTGTAACCTTATCATTGTGTTTCATGATGATAATAATTTGTGCAGGTGGAAGTCCTCTTTTGTAAAATTCAATAACATGAACACGTGATGCTACATTGCCAAATATTTTTTCTTATTTAGATCCTTCAATTTTTTTTCTTCTGAAAACCCTAAATATTAAATTAGGTATGTTTTGAGAAAGTTATCTAGGGAATACCTATGCATTTATCTCATCACAATATGAATTACATGTCATTAAAATGATATTAGGTTTACCATATCATTGCACCAACACCATGGCATCCATGTGTCTATGATGCATATGACACAGTCCTCCAATATAAGATTAAAGTAACACAATTCTTTTGCCTACCATGCTACTATGGACTTCCACTAACCTAACACTATCATTCCTTGAAACAAATTGACATGTATTCTCATTTTCTCCTTTGTAATATAGTTTAAATGTGTTTATTATATCTTGGTGTGCATATGAACAACGTCTTGTTGAAGGAGAAGACCCACATGCAATATGATTGAATTGTCAGATGCACATATTCATAGCATTTAACACTAGTATTCTTGAACTGATATCTTGTTCCTACTGCCTACATCTAAAATTAATTGGAAAATTGATGTTACATGCAATTATTGTGATATTAGTACAATAATCTATTAATGTATATTCTAACTTGATACACTCAAACCTATCACATCTTCAACAGAATTTAACGAGTTATGTAACATGGAATCCCATGCCACACCAACTTTTGGGGAGGTGTGGGTGCTGACCAAATTCACCATTGGGGAACAACAAATGATATGACATAGGAACACAACATCCTAAATATGACAATACTATATGTGGTTCACTTAAATTAGAATAAACAACTATGTTGCATTATTGTGCACCACTTATATCGTTGCCTTCAATCTAGATACCCACAACTTGGAAAGAAGTTGGAGAAATGTACGTACTCTGATCCAGCCAAACATCTTTATTGATGGAAATACTGAAGTTATCTAACATTGGAATATCCTTGGGGATCTAAAAAAATTGGGCATGTAGATTTATTGATAATACATGCATCAATTTAGTACTAATTCACTACCTAGCGAAGGACTTGCATTCAACCTATTCTTCACCTCATACTTTGTGTCGTATAAATAGAGTTGTACATATTTGGGACCACCTCTCTAAGGTAGTATTCTATTTATGTAATGATACACCTAACCATATACTTGAAAAGTATAGATGCCATTCTGCATACTACACAAATCTTTATCCAGATGGATCCCATGTGAGTTAAATGCAAAATTACTATTGTAACTTTGAATGGACCTAGGAAACTCCAAATATTTGGGTGTTTGAGACGCGTTCAAATCTTACAGTTGGATAAGGACATGAGTTGTAACTAACTGTACTTTCCCTTCATGCAACAAAGACATGGTTGCTCAAATTAGAAGCCTTTAGTGCCACAATATTTGCATAGACTAAGTGTGGATAAATATGTGGTTTATTGACAAAATTATTAAACATAGGATTAGAGATACAATCACTGAAAGTTTCTACAACAATTTTGATTTGTGGTTGATATATAGAATTCATTTTTTTTCTTCCATGCTACCTGCATCTATTTTGTTATTACATAAGTTGAAGAAAAAATAGTTAATTGACACAATAATGAATAAGGTTTTGTAACGATTACCATTACCAAATGAGATTGTCAAACCATAAACCCCATAAGGATAGTGGCCCTCCTCAAAGGCACTATCATAAATTTTAGTTGGTGCAAACATGCATATCAATAAGATTTTTGTTGTGCATGATGTTAGTTTTAGGGAGATAGAAAGTGCCTAGTTGTTCCAATGAGATCCTTGCTACATCGTTGAATTGTGATGCACATAGTTTTAGGCATTAGATCAAGTATCTATGTCGCCTTTCTTGCCTATGATTCCCTAACAACATTATCTATGCTATGTTGGAATTTGTCATCATTCAAGATAACAGGCAAACAATGCTCTTAGACCAAGAATTGAATGGAGGCCTTCATTTATAACTTGAAAAAATTCATTGACCCCTTCAAAATATGGGTTCATATCAATCCTTATCTTCATGTAGGGTGGAAAATTGTTGCAAATTTTATAAAATCTTGCAATAAGTTCTTTTCCATCTTCAGATCTATCACACCTCTACATTTGTCTACTCCTAATAACCATTCAACGACAGTATCTATCCATCCATTGGGTGGACTCAACTTGTTTGGAAAGTGCAAGTTTGATTATTAGAGATCTATGTGACTCCATTGAAGTACAACAAGATGAAAGTATGTTGCAGATTTGAAAGGTAGTTATAGAATATAGGCAAATTTCTTCCATTGTTTTCATGAATCCTTATATTAAATGTGAAATGCCTCAAGCATGAGAGGGATTCTATGTATTATATAATTTGTTATATTAAAAGAATTATATGGAAGAAATTAGTTTCATCAGTTTCAAGTATGGTAGGAGTGATAGAAATAGAAAGTCTAGTTTGATAGTTTGAAATTTTGGTCATCCTTTTCTTACCTAGAACCAACATGAACTAGCATGTTGACAACCCAACTCAAAATCACCTCAAAAGAATATATTTATAATCCTAACAAATCTTTGATTAATTATCCATTCTAATTTATGTTTTTAGAATATTTCTTCTCAAAATATCAAGATTTCTAAAATATATATATATATCTTTGTATTGAGAATATAAAAAATTATAATAAAAATGGCACGGTACCTATTGAAATTAATCCTACCTTGTAATCAGTGGTTTGATTGATATATGGCCAAATATATAATGTGAATCAACTGTCTGTGTCCACATTCTCCTCATTACCTTATACTCAAAACTACTTTTTGTGCCCCAATCATAGCAGTCTTTTTTAGTTTGGACATCCTCTTCTTGAAATCACCTTCCTGTCCTTAGTCGTCCATGCCTTCGGTGACAAATTAAAAGATGTTTGTGTCCTCTCCCCTTCTCTTCCTCGACACTCTATCCTTAACTTGTTGTGTCCTAATCTCATTGACAAATTTTGTGTGAGGCATCTATTACTCAAAATCATCTACCTATGCTCGATCAACTACTACTCATGCACTGCATACTGCGTGTGATAATATCACTTTGTCTATTTATTTCAAATTGTGGTTCTCAATCTAATGATTATGTTTATATGAGTGTTGGTTCAGAGTGATAGATCTAAACAATCTACCAAAGTTGTGATATGTCAAAAAGAACATATGTAGGGGAACATTCCTCCTATGAAAAAAGTGATACAGTGTGGTCTGATAGTAAATGGATGCACTATTAAGTTGGGAAGTTTTGCATCAATAAAGTTGTGTACAAAATGAACAATGACTCAAAAAATAAATGAGTAGAGGATGATATTTTTATGTGAGTCACATTTAAGAACATAGTTGAAAACAAGGCATTTTTTTCTAAATTGTCTAATCCCTTCCCATCCTTTGAACACTGATTCCATTTGGAACTTAATAAAATGTAGTGCATAAACATACCCTCTCCCATTCTCCATTTTCTCAACTTCAACATGTTGTTGTTGCTCGTTTCCCTAAATAGCATAGGTGATTGTTTTCCTCCAAAAACATCTTCTATTTGCTGATACTCAGGGCTCTGAAGCACTCTCTGGTGCTACCTCTAGCTTTCATTCACATTGTCATCTAGTCAGCTAATACTTGTGGCCTTGAATTTGTCTCTGGAACTACCTCCTACTTTATCTTTAATATGAGTTATTCCTCTGGAGATGATGTCACTAGCTTCTAATGATGGGTACATATGGATAAATGCTAAGATGTAGATGATGACAAATGGATTTGGTTCGTCCTTCACTCTCCCTACTTCAAATAGGTAGAAAGGGTCCCCCACTAAAGTTTTCTCTCCCATTCTCCCAAGCCCCAATTGCTTACTCTTGATATTCTCTATCTCGAAACTCTCTCATTTTAAGTCTCCACTCCATGATGTAAATCCTAATTGCAGTATTAACTCCTGTGTGTGGTGTTCAAGATTTAACCTAGCTGCATCATTGATCATGAACTCATTGATGTGGGTCTACATCTAGCCAAAAAATGGCGACGATGAAGTAGATATATGTGGTTTTAGAGGGATACAACCTTAGGATGTCAGTGTAGGTGATTGGTAGGCCATGCATGCATATTGAGAGGGATTTCACTATTCTTCCACTTCATTATTAAGTTAAAATTTCTCCATTTTCTTATTCCATCATCCCCTCTATCCCAACTTTCCACTTAACAAATTCATCCTTACCTAGGAGATATGTCTTGATGTCCTTTGTTCTCAAACGTCCTCCTCATGGTGTAGTTGGCAAGGAACCCATTGTTGAGGAGTTGAATCTATCAAAAAATGACAGTATCGATGCAAAGTTTACACCATCTTAGTTCATCCTTCATACAATATTATTTGCAAATCCTCAAATATCCTAGATATGGACCAACCATAGCCACCATCCCTAAATACCTAGGAGGTAGAAAGTTGGTCAGAGGCTAGTAGTGGTGTGGCTAAATCTACCCTAGGTTGTATGTGTAGGTTGGGTTTCTTGGTATGATTTTCATACCTTCACATCTCATCAAATATTTGAGTGAATTTGTTTTTACTCTGGCCCATTCCTCCTATTGTTTTAATATTATGTTCCAATCCTCTACTGAAATGGATGAGATGCTACAGATTATTGATTGTAATATTAGTAAGCATAAGAAATCATTGTTGGGTTGAATTATTAACATGTTTTCCTCCTTATATTTAAACCTCAATAGTAGCTATATTTTTTATTTAATGGGAAATCCTAGATTTGACCTCATACTACTACTATCCAAGACCATTATCTAAACTGAAACCAAATGGCATAATTTAGTATGGATTGGGTCTACATTATGTCATGATGTGTGTGACGTAGATGAGGAATGAAATAAATAAAGATTAGTCACTTTAGGGGTGAATTTTTTATTTATTTAAGACAATTCATGATTTGGTCTAAACCAAGTCTGATTGAGGAAAACATGTCTTGCTTAGGCAAAAATAGGTCTAGTTTAAACCAAATTAGGGTTCATATAGATCAATTTTGGGCAAATAGATAGATATAAGTCTACTTTATTGAAGAAATATGTCTGACTTAGACCAAATTTGGGTTCAATTAATTCAAAGTTTGGCAAATAGGGAAGAATTAGGTCTAGTTTATGGAAGAAATGGGTCTAAATTTGGGAAAATGAGTTTTTATTTGGGTGAAACCAATTCTGTTTGGGGAAAATGTACGGTTTAGGTCAATTCAGGTCTAATTTGGGAAAACTAAGTTCGATTGATAAAAACATGATAGTTTAGGCAAGAAATAGGTCTGGTTTATAACAAATTGTAGTTGATTTAGTTCAATCTTGGATAAATATGTATATTTATTTCTTGTTTAGGGAAGTAATAGGTTTAGTTTAGACCAAAGTTGGGTCTGATTTTATTTTGCCAACTTAGGGATCATCCAAGATCCCTGCAATGTGGCCTACTTCAGCATACCCTCTCAATATATTTACATGCCAAAAATGTATACTTAAGACGTGATGCATTTGTCATTACAAATAATAATGCATGTGATCTTTGGCCATGTATGATCAACTATTAATTATGTCTGCACTTCTATGGTCTAATTAATATGTGAAATATTTAAGAATTTGAAATATTTTTTCATTAATGTTGGCCATAACTCATGCTCTTAGATCTCATCTAGAATCCATTAAAACATGATACCAAATCTATGAAGATATTGTTGACTAACATGTGTATGCCCATGACTTATACCTAGACTATAATATGCAAGGTTGATTGGAAATTTTTCTTTTGCTTCTATGTACTACTTAGGTTGTGTTATTTAAGCATATGAGAATCTATGTTTGGATGTGTTGTGTCCTTATACTATAATAAAAATCCTAATGGATGATTGGACATTGATATACTTAAATATTTTCTCCATATATTAGTCACCATACACTCTCCATATATTTTCTCTTTAAAACTATGACTCACTCTCTTTAAAGGAGTGAATGCCATTTACTTGTAGGATCGAGGTAGTTCTAGATACCATCATCCTAAACTTCACATCACATAAAGATATGACAGGACTTGTAAGTCCTCAAATTTTGTAAAATTGTATTCTATAAATATAAGACTTAATTTGGTAAGTAAATTTCCTAACTATAATTGATAGAATAATAATGTTATTTTGAATCCACCTTGTGGCATGGATTCAACCCATGGTCCAAGTAAGACCTGTGAGGCTATTTTCTTTGTAATTAGATTCTTGTGTCACAATTTTATGAAATAAGAGATTTCATGCATAAATAAAGGGTAATGGCTTTATGATTTGTTATACAATATGAATATTGGACAATTGGCAAGTTTCCAAAATATTCTAAGATAATTGGTGATTCAGATAATTAAATGAGTAGTTATCTAACCCTGACTTGCAACATAATTTTTGAGGCATCAAATAGGTATATCTCGATCTAAATTTTGGGATACTTAAAGTAATGATTTTGAAAATAAAATAATTCTAGAATTTGAGATGAAATAGATTTTCAATATTAAGTTTATCCCAACAAATCCCAAAAATTAGATATCAGTTGGGAAAGTTATTATCAGTTTACCTATAAGTTTCATAGAGAAAGAAGGATCCTAGTGGACTATAGAAAATTAGGAAGAAAGAATGACATATATGTAATAATTGCATGTGACGTTGTTATGGAAATCAATTAAATAAATATGACTTTAGTGAGAGTCAACCTACCGCCTTGATGTGCCACGTGAAGCGTGACCCTTGGATCAGGGATCGATGATCCTCAAATTGTCTCCTACCCCGAGTTAGTTTGGGAAAGAGGCATTGTTCATATGCAGAAACCTCAACCTCTCATCCTCTCTACCCTCTTCACCTTTTTCCATTAGTTTTCAACCTTTGAATCTGGAAGAAAGGGATGAATCTAACAAGCCATTAAAAGGAAGTTGCCTTGTCAAATTTGTAGAATACCCCAATTCGTATCAAATCAAGACTCTAGTGCAATGATAGAACCTTTGATACCCTACCACCCATAAATATATAATAAACTGGGTAGTTAACTAACAATCCCTAAAGAAATCCCTTCCCTCACTTCTCCCATGCTACCCAAGGATGGTCCACGACTCTGACCTTTAATGGATGGAAACTCCAGCTACTCTCTGACACCACAAGGTAAGTTTAGCCAATTCAATGACTCAGGAGCATAACCATATTTGTGCTAGGAGCCTATGACCATCGACATAGCTTGAAGACAACCCAGAACCATAATGATATTCCCACAAAACCCCCCTGGTTTCTTCTTTCAGGGTTCCCTGTACATTGTTGTGTAGCCGACACCCTTTCCTATTGGCCTTGCCATCTCTGACAGATTCAAGTCTGTTGATGAGTTTGGTTGGACTCAAACAAGATGCTTGCACCTTTTATCAACTCTCTGATGCCCTAGATCCCAAAGTAAATCTTATAATTAACTCAACCAAGTGTGCATGTTGTGAAGCTATCAGGAGGAGGAAGATGAAGGAAGGGAAAAGTACCTCTGTACCCCCAGGCGTGTGAAGTCCCGAGTCCACAAAAGCATGGTGAAAAGAGTCCTTTTGCCCCATCTCAGAGCCTTGCATGCATGGGGCAAGCCTCCTGCATGACTAAAGCCCATTGGCTAAGCAACGCACCCACATGAAATAGGATAAGATCCAACTACTGGCGTGGTTGCACCTTATTGGCTCAAAGGTAATTATCTTGTATTAATTGTCATTAAATATTTGTAGCTTCAATGATAGCAAAACTATACACCAAAATGATCATATAGAAGAGTAAAATATTAGTGAAATACTTAAAGTCTAATTATCCTTCCAGTTCAAAAAGCATACCTAGAACATGAATTTAGGATGATTAATACATGGAAATCCTAGAATTAATAAATATGATGCTTAAAGATATTAAATCCGTTTATTCTGAGGTAATATAATGGTATTTATTAATATAATGAGAATTTGAGATGATGTTGATAACGATGATGATAATTAGGGTTTTTAGACAAATAATCATACATATGATAAATTAGGGTTTTGAAACCAAAAATCATGATTTGCTATGTTTTTAATGTATATAGTCGAATCTAGGTTGTTCATAACACAATGATATGATAGATATTATACTCGGGTTTTACCTAATGTCTAATATATATTTATAACTCTAATGAATCATGGTGTGATGGGATTAGGTTTGTACCCTTATTCCTTATCCAAACCCAAGATAACCCTAAACTCTAGTTTAGGACATATGTTAGATTAGTATGTCTTGAATATGATTCGTGACACTTTAGGATATACATACATCTAGATAATGTTGGTTGATTATGTTGAATACTTGGATGTTTGGATATATGTTGGATGTACATATTTCATGGTTTATGCATGGAAATGAGGTACATGGTTACTTATGAATAACCGCTCCTATTGACTTCCAATTGTTTTCTAAAGTTTCACGAACGAATTGCAATTAACTTTCTTGGTAGTCTATTTACTTCATACAAACTATAAGGCCATGTGTGTATCACCTTATATGAACATAAATTTCTCGAACCCAAGATTCTATCTCTGGGGGTATGAATGTCCAAAAAGAGAAGGAAAGTCATTATAGAAATGGTTGATGACCAATCCATGAAGGAAAGGTCACCACTAGGTCAAGTCCGTATGAGAAGGACAATAGAATACCTAGCCTAGAAGTTAAGGTCACCAATAGGTCAAGACCGAATGGGAATACCAATAGAATACCAAGACTGGAAGGGACACTCATGTGAGTCCACTGTACGGACAAAACCACCAGTGACATGGTATACCACAGAGATTGAGCAATTATGGGTTGAGAAGTTATACAAGAAAATGCATGCTCAATTATTTAATGATAATTGCTAATATATTTGTTATGTTAAAACAAATAAATGAATATATTTTTATTGCACCACATACACATTATACAAATATGATGACTGTGTTTTGGATTTTCAGAGTTTTAGGTAATTGTCATATATGAAGATATGAGGACATGGTGAATCAGATGAAATCGATTCAAGATATTAAAGCTATGAAGGATTTGTTAGATGATCCTTCTCATATGTAATAGTTCTCATGTTGAAAGTTTATGTAACTCCTTAGAGGATCATCATTATTCATCTTGTAAACAATATTTGTGAAAAAATGGAAATGATTTGCAATTTGCTAAATTTGGATCTTGGGAAGCATGTAATGGCTTGACTTTAAGGTTCTTTCTTAATTAGGGGACATTAAAAAGTGAGTTCGTTACATTTGGTATTAGGGAACCAACATTTTCAAATAATATTTAATAGTTGATCATTTCAAGTAATCCATAGAAATATAAGAAAATTATTAGGGCGTAGCCTAAGGGGTGTCTGGAAAGGATCACAGCTTGGGGGGAAGGCAATATTTTCATCTGCCCTATAAATTTGGTAAACAAGAACTCATATCAAGTTAGGTTTTTGAGAAGAAGTAGAATTAAAGCATCCTCCACCAATGAATGTGCATAAAAGGATAAAATGATGAAATGGTTTAAAAAAACATTAATGGGATTTTCCTTGTAAGGGTAAACCCTAGATGGAACTAGGGCTAGTTTAGGAAAATCCTAGTGGGACAAGGGAAATATAAAACCCAAGATGTGGGGTATACTATCTAAACCTTAACTCTAATTTAACCATTGGTAATAGGAGTAGTATGGGTAAAATAATCATCCTACCCATAGGAACCTTGAGATAGGGAAAAAGAAAAAAGAAAATACAAATAAGTTGTATATGCATGCATGTAGTAATGCATGCATGATTCTTGTGAAGAGGTTTGAATATGCATATGAAACATAGGAAATCAAATTGTTACATAAAAAAATGTGAAACTCTAAATTCAACTTTTAGGGTATGTGCCCTGATAGGGGATGGGTCAACCTAAGAATGGGGAAAATATCTACTGGGGAGGTAAAATCCTAAACGTATGAGGTCAGATTGTAGCTAGAAAGCCTAACCTCCTTCTATTAGGCACCCTAACAAGAAAATGTGCCCCCACACATATATAAATAGGAGGTAGTCATGCACCTAAGTGAAGGTGAGTGATATTGGTATAGAAGAGGGATTATTTCTAGATTAGATGTATATAGTCTTATTGGAATACATGATAGATGGAATTGATGAAATAAGTTTAGGTTATATGATCTAAGTTTTATATGATGAGATACATTTAGATTTGAGTATTTGATTTCGGTTTTGAAAAGTTGACATAATATTTGATGATGCAAGTATGTGTGCTTCTATGAGATAAGATAAACTAATCTAAGATAAGATGTGAATTAGCAAGAGACTCGATCTCTTCTACAAAATAGGACCTCTAGTGTTAGGACTAGTAATAGGTATACTCTACAGAGAATGAGACCTAGAGGGATAAGACTATAAACCTAAAGTCCAAGATATGAGAAATTATGAAAAATATTTGTTATGATATGTCCTAAACTAGACTACTCCTGAGTGAATGAGTTGAGTTTCCTTATGCATGATTCCTATAGTCTTGTTGTACCCTATATGTCCTTGGGAGGACCAAACCCTAGAGATAGAGAAAGAGGTTTCTTACATATATATGAATATGATATGAGTACCTACCATCTAGGTGAGGGGGAGAGAGTCCCAATATCCCGATGAGGTAGAGAATGTTAGTATGTTGTGAAGCCTCATGCTCGAGCTGGTGGTTCCCTACATAAGACTCTAGTAGTTTTTTTATGAGAAAGAGAGAGTTGGGTAAGAATGTTTCATTGGTAGACACTTATGAAGAGAATGACATATCATGTTTTGGTTCAGTTTGTGCTTGAGTGGCTAGATCTTGTGAAGATTGATGATCAAGGCTAATGCGGTAATTCTGAGAACCCTACACCCAAGAGGAAAGACAGAGCTGGTGCATATAATATTGATAGAGTTTAGTGATCTCATAAATATTGAGAATGGTACCACCCTCATATAATGTATTAGGGGAACCTCAATTGGACTTTTCAATATATGTTTGACAAGCCACTCATACAAGTTTGTTTAGCACAACCTTAATATGATATATGCATAAAATTGAGATAACCTTGAGATGTGGAATATGGATATGCCATGATGGAAGACTTCAAAATGGTTTAATAGTTTTCTATCTATAATTGTCTAGCCATATGCATGAATTATGATAATGTGGAATAGCTGGCTAATCTAGGGATAAATCTTACAACCTAATATGAGAAAGTGAAATGAGACAATATTCATGAAAAAAATTGAATGTATTTGTAGTTCACATGAGGAATATGTGGTGATTATATTTGTCTTCTACAATCTCCTCTTCACGTCTTACTATATAGTATGGTTATATCATGCATGTACAAAATAATGGCATGTGATATTGGATGAAGTAATCATCCTTGTATGATATCTTGCTTATTTTCTATATATACAGTGTTGAACACATGAAAAATAATAGATTTGATCCATTTTATGTAATCACTTCAACTCTATGGTGGTAAAGTGTTGGAAAGTAAAAGTACTTCAATTCTTTGATAGTAAAGTACTTGATAGTGATCCAACTCTTTGGTAGTAGATCACATTATACAATGATCAAACTCTTTGGTAGTAGATCATAAGGCCTAAATGCATTCAACTCTTAGGTAGTAAATGCATGGATGGTATAATGGTAAATATGCCTAAAAGACATGTTGTCTTTTGTTAATGTACATATTTGTTCAAGTATACTTTTGTTATCTTTTGTTGCCACCAAGTATTAGTTTTATCTTATTCTAGGCTAGGATCTTCCCTAGAGGGGAGAGTTCACAAATCAGTTTATGAATTAAGGTAACCTTAAATGTCACCTAAAGATAGAAAGATTAAGTATATAAGCATGAAAGCACATATATTGAGTGTAATTATTTGGACTCAATTATTCCATCTCTGAGGGACATAGGAAAGAGTCATTGAGTAAGTGGCTGGCAGTGTGTGACCAAGCCTAGAGAGGAAGGTTACTATGAAGACCAAATCCATGAGGGAAGGTGCAATATGATCCCAAGATATGGACATAACAGAAACATCATGAACCATAAGAGATTGAGGAAATTTGAGATAAAGAATTATATACAAGATAATGTTCTCAAATATAGTTGGAAAAAACCTCAAGTAAAAATGTAATGAAATGAATTTTTGACATCTCAATAAACCCTAGAAAGGGTAGAGTCATAAATCAATTCTAAAGGTCAATTAGGGATGATTAAAGGTGCATAGGACCTATGAGGTTAGGAGGTGTTCATGCTTTGAGTGCATAAGACCATGGGATCAGGAGATAGCCATCCATATGTACCTAAGGATCATGGGGTCACGAGATTGGCCACCATCATGAGTTCATGAGGCCCATGGGGTCAATGTGAGAGGCACTTCATAAGTGCATGAGACCCTTGGGGGTCAAGAAGATATCACTATGAAAGTACATATACCCCTAGAGATCTTAATGGAAGGACTAAAGCTAATGATCCATGAAATGTAGATGTAAATAATACAAGAAGTCATGTAATTCTGTTTGAATAGAATCTTAAAGGGAGTTGTGCATAAACTCGAGAATTTTGAGAAAAACACTTCCCATGTGAGGGCATAAGAAAATTGTGGAAATAAAAATTATTCGTGGTCTTAAGGTCATTGTTGATAGTGATACAACCTAAAATTAAAATTTATAAGATAATATGTGAATACAACATCTCTGCTTATGGAATGGGATGAGATTCATTTCATCTTATTATGAGTGAGAGAGATTGAGTAGACACATGTTATGCTTAAATACTGACATATGAGAATGAATACTCTAATATGAAACTTAATGCATAATATAGGGTTTCGAGGTGTTACCCTGCCCTTATACAAGAGTAAGTGAATAAAATTTTGGAAACCTAGTTGAAAAGGTAGTCACCAAGTGAAATTTAAATCACAAGTTGAAGTGTAATCACCAAGTGATAATATCATGCAATAAATAAAGATGTGGAAATACCCTAGAATTTGGGTGCCAACCTTAGTAATATGAAAGATCTTCCTATCAATAAAAAATATGAAGGATAATCCAAATAAAATATATCCATGAAAGGTTGCTAGCATGATTAAGCTAATATAATGTCTTTCACCTTAACCTTATCGAGTTGAATTTTGGGGACAAAATTCCTTTTAAGGAGGGGTGAATGTAAGATTCTCAAGTTTTGTAAATTTATAGTCTATAAATATAAAGCTTGATTTATAAGAAAATTTCCTAATCTTAATTGAGAGAATCATAATGTTGTTTTGAATCCATCTTGTGGTCTGGATTCAACCCATGGCCCAAGTAAGGCCCATGAGACTATTTTCTTTGCAAATAGGTGCTTGTGGCATAAGTTTATGAAATAAGAGATTTCATGCATACTAAAGGATAATGACTTTATGATTGGTGATATGATAAAAATATGGGATAATTGGCAAGTTTTCAAAATATTCTAAGATAACTTATGAGTTAGATAATTAATGGAATAATTATCTAACACTGACTTGTATCACAAGTTCTGAGGCAATGAAGGGATATATCAGTTGACTTTTATGAAACTTAAAGGTAATGAGGAAAATAAGATAATTCTAAAATTGGATATAAAAAGGGCTTCCCATATGATATGGGTAATTGTTTTAAAGAGATACTTAAATATCAAATTTTGCATATGATAGTTATCCTAATAAATCCCAAAAATGATATATAAGTTGGAAAAATTACTAATGAGTTTCCCTCCAAGTTTCATATAAGAACGAGGCTCCTAGTTGCCTATAGAAAATTGAGAAGAAAGAGGAACCTATGTGTAATAA
Organism: Alisma plantago-aquatica; assembly: GCA_963693085.1. Taxonomy (NCBI): domain Eukaryota; kingdom Viridiplantae; phylum Streptophyta; class Magnoliopsida; order Alismatales; family Alismataceae; genus Alisma; species Alisma plantago-aquatica. The sequence goes on along the minus strand of OY856411.1, from coordinate 851,454,782 downwards.
TTGTATATGTATGGTTGTTTTGGAAATCAATTCAATAACTTCGAGTTTATCTAGAGACAACCTACCTCCTTGATGTGCCACACAAATTGTGATGCTCGGGTCAGGGATCGATGGTCCTTAGACTGTCTCCTACCCTATGTTAGTTTGGGAAAGAGGCATTATTCACATGTAGAAACCCCAACTTCTTGTCGTCTATCTCCTCTTCACCTTTTTCCAAGATTTTTCACCCTTTGAATACAGGAGAAAGGGATGAATATATTGAGCCATTAAAAGGGAGTTACCTCACTAGATTTAGAGAATACCCAAATCCCTATTAAATGGGGACTTTAGGGTGATGAGGGAACCTTTGATACCCTTCCAACCATGCTTATATAAGGCATTAGGGAATTCACTAACAACCTTAGAGTAGTCCCCTTTCCTCATTACTCCCATGCTTCCTCGAGGAGGGTCAACAACTCCAACCTTCAATGGATGGAAACTCTGGCTACTCTCTGCACCACATGGCATCTCTATCCAATTCAATGGCCCAGGAGCATCGCCATACGAGTGGAAGGAGAATCTGACCCTTATCATAGCTTGAAGACAACTTATAACCCTAAGGATCTTCTCACAAAAACCCCATGGTTTCTTCTTTCAGGTTCTCTGTACACTAATGTGTAGATGACCCTCATTCCTCTTGTCTTGTCGTCTCCAGTAGATTCAAGACCACCGATGAGTTTGCTTGGTCCCGAAGGAGATGCTTGCACCTTTTCTTGACTTTCAGATGCCTTGGAGTCTAAAGTCAACCTTTTAATTGACTCAACCAGGTGTGGATGTGGTGAAGCTGTCATGAGGAGGAAGATGAAGGAAGGGAAAAGTTCCTTCCTACCCCCAGGAACATGAAGTCCCTAGTTTACGAGAGCATGGGCAAAAGAGTCCATCCGCCTCAACTCAAAGCCTTGCCCGCGTGGCATGAGCCAACTGCATGGCCAAAGCCCACTGGATGAGCATGGACCCATACGGAAAAGAATGAGATCCAATTACTGACATGGTTGCACCTTAGTGGTCAAAGGTAATCATCTTTCATTAATTGCTATTAATTATTGATAGCTCTGATGATAACAAAGAGATATACCAAAATGATCAGAAAATGGATTAGAATATGGATAGAATACATTTAGAGTCTAATTATGTTTCTTATTCCAAAAGTATACCTAGAACATGAATATAGGATGATTAATACATGGAAGCCCAAAAATTTATTAATATGATGCTTCAAAATCGGTAATTTTGTTTATCTTATTTTAATATAATACTATATTTGAATATAATGAGAATTCAAGATGATGATAATAATTAGGGTTTCTAGACCAATAATCATACATATGATGATTTAGGATTTTGAAACCAAAAATCATGACTTGCTATGTTAATAATGCATATAATTGAATCTAGGTGTTCATAACACAATGATATGATACATATCATAATTGGAGTTTCACCTAATGTCATGACCCCTCCCCCTATTATCCCCAATTAAGGAGGACTGAGAGGGAAAGGGCCATTGTTGATCAAGGTTCAACAAATAATCAATAATAATTAAAAATTGTATTGAATGGAAAAGAATTTAACAACAATATGAAGATAGAATCTCCTCAAGGTAGTTACATAGAATAGGAAACTATTGTTTTCAACATAAAGTAAATCTAACCATCTATAATTCTCCATGATAATTTTAAGCATCTTTTCATTTGGTGCATTCTTCTTTGGATGTCTGTCATTCAATTAATTTGCAGATTAACCTAAATGGAGTGAAACCAAACCCATGGCCACTATATAGAGATATAATGATTATGTGGGGGAAAAAATATACGCAATTAGGTTAACAACATAATCATCCATAGAAGTAATTATCATCATAAAATTGAACATGCATTTTATTTTCTAACTTTTGAACCCTTATCCTTTCACTATTTGTGGTCTTCCCTCTCTTTAGGGGAGCCTTTTTATGGGGAAACCTCTATTTAGGGTTTGGTTCCTGTAGTGAACTCTCAAATCTTCCTTTACAAGCTTGGTGTTATGTTGTCCTTCTTTTTCGGTCTTGGCCTATGGTGGTCTTCCTTTTGGGGCTTGATCACCAATCATTCCCATAATGACATCTTTCACCCAATGCTCTGTAACTCACCAGAGATAATTATTTAGTGTTTGAGAAAGTCACATTTATATATGATGATACTTGTAGGGGTTTTATAGATTGGAGGAAGTAAATAAACAATCAAACAGTTTAATTGCAATCCATTCGAAAAACTTCAGAAAACATGGAAGTTGATAAGGCGAGTATTCATAGGCGTAACTACAGACCTTTGTTTCCATGCAGAAACACATGCAACATGTACTTCAAGATCATATCAAAATATTCAAGCACTCAAGATAATCAACCAATATTATCTACAGATATGTATACTCTAAAGTGTCACCAATTATATTCAAAATGATAATCATGATTTAGTCAAGGTTTAGGTTTTCTTTGTATCCTAATTCCCATGTTCATTGATCTAATGACTCAAGAATCATAATTCATATTAGGTTTAATCATGATTATGAAAAGTACCATGTTATTGCATCATGCACACATATCAGATTATGTGCCTTAAGGTCATAGCAAGTTACATTATTGGTGTTCAAAATCCTAATTACACATGTTGATTATTATTGGTATAGAGACCCCAATAATTCATCATCATTTAGATCTCATTATAGTCAATATATCAGTTTATATGGAAAAGTAAACATTTTTAATATACTCAACATGTTAATTATCTGATCTAGAATTTATGTGTATTAATCATTACTTAATTTTGCATTATCCCTACTTTTGGAGTTAGCATTAGATCCATGTCATGATACTATTTTATCCAGATTCTACTCATTTTCTAGATCAATTTGGTATATAATTTGCCTATATTTGGGTAATCCTAGAAACCTCTTTGATTTTTAGAAAATAAACATATGGACCTCAAACATGGTGATGAGGTGCCCTCTTCCATGGAGAGTTAGAAGGAAAGGGATGAGGGGTGAAGTACTTCATAAGATCCTAGAATTCCATGTCATTGTGGCAAGCACCATGTTACGAAGATACAACAAGACCACCATGAACGAGGAAGAGCATTTCCATGATGAAGGGAGAGAGATTTCCCACCACATTGATGTGGAAGGATTCACATATGGGAAGGAAGGGATTGGGATAGTCCATTGTCTCTTTGTACCACTTTTTATGTAGAACAAGGCTTGGAGATTGATGAGTCTAGTTTTTGTAAAGTTTCCTTATGCAATTGTCAACGCATCATGCTAGGAAAGTTATACTTATATTCCTCCCTCTTGTCTTTATAATAACAATCTCATATCTTTTACTTTATATATCCAAAATCCAAGTGAAGGAAGCCATCCCTCATACCACTATTTTTGATAAACTCTATTCATACTATCACCTTCCATTGGGAAAAGGAAAACTCCTTCACTATTACCTTATTTAATAGAAACTTGGTTTTAAAGGAAAATCTACATAATTATCATCTAAATTATCTTGACCAAAATATATCTTAGAACTTCCTGGATTTTCTTCCTAAATTCTATATTTGGATTATCTATCTCGTATATATTGAGTATTTTTTATGAGTAGAAAAATACTTATTTCCCTATTTGGTATCAAAAGGACCCCTTTGCAAACCTTGATTATGGAAATGAAGTACTTCATATCTCTCTCTCATATTACTTCAATTGGTTCCAAAATTGGATAATTACTTGATTATCCTTGAATCTCAAATCGAGCCAAGTTTGGTCACAAAGGGGCGTTTCTAGATACCCTTTTCTCTTTCTTCAAGTAAGGGAAACAACATTTAATTATTACAAGCAAGTCCCACTTCCTTTTTTATTTTCCTAGACTAGTGGAAACGTCCTTTTGCTATGAAACTTGGATATAAACTCATTAATAGATTTCTAAATTTATACATATTTTTTGGGATTTATTGGGATAACTTTGTTACTGAAAATTTGTCCTTTATGTATTTCCTTAAAATAATTACCCACACCATATGGAAAGTCCTTTTTATCTCAAGTTCTAGAATTATATTAGTTTCCTATTTATCTTTGCGTGTTCCAAAAACCAGATAAAATTTTACTTATTTGATGCCTCAAATTGATGTTGTAAGACATGGTAAGCTAATTACCTCCATTAATTATCTAAATTACAAATTATCTTAGAAACTTTTGGAAACTTATCTATTATTCCATATTTCCATATTCTAACAAACCATAAAGCCATTATCCTTTATTTATGCACGAGTTCCCTTTTTTTTCTTAAACTTGTGCCATAGGGACCTATTTGCAAAGCAAATAGTCTCATGGGCTTCACTTGGGCCATGGGTTGAACCTATGCTACAAAGTGGATAGTTTTATTATTTTATACATTATAATTAGGGAATTTTCTTATCAAATCAAGAATTATATTTTTAGAATTCAATTTTACCAAATATTGAAGATATTAAATTCACCCCTGCTTAAAAGGAATTTCATCCCCAAAAATACAAGCCAAATTAGATTAAGGTGAATGATAACTCTTATTAGCTTTAGACCCTAAGGTTAAAAACCCTCCTTGGATATCTTCATCTAGATCATCTTTAACAACTTTTATTGATATGTAAATTCTCACATTACTAAGGTTTTTATTTTATTTCAATTTCAGGGTATAGTCACAATCTCATCCATCACATGATTTTTATCACTTAGTGATTCTAACTCCACTTGGCAATTATATTTTCATTTGTGATTTCAAATTCACTTGGAGTGATAACTAGGATTTGTCTCTCATTCAGATTATATGCATCTTGACTCATTAAATGGCCAACTATACTCAACGACCTCCCTCACCCCCAATTTGATGACATTTAGTCACCTTATACTCAATTGACAAGTTAGATTTGATTAAATATCACTTTAAACCTATTAATGACTCTAATTTGGGCTCCGAACTAAGTGTCATTCTCATTATGTATCATCAACTTACAATCAAAATAGAAACTATTTAATAATTTCTCCTTGATATGAAACATTTTTCATGTTGTAGAAGATTCAATTTTGAATCCAACACCACAAAAATTGCCTCAATCCAACCATCATATCACAAAATATGCTTTTTTTAAAGTTGCAAACCAATCTTCTTTTTACCAGTGATTTTAACTCGATTTTAGCCATTTTGGGCCCAATCATGGGTGTCATCGTGTGTGTCCCATTCACCCCTACTCCTTTGTTCTTTAGTGATTCGGGAGCCCTTGTATGGATCAATCGTGAAGCCAAATTTTTGGACAAGGATTCTTGGCCCTTAGATCTTTTCATCTCAGATCTAACCCCGAATCCAATGGCTCTCACCCCCTCTCCTACCTCTGTACAAGAACCAACGCACATGGCATTGGCTTTTACCTAACCCCCACTTTCCCTCCACCAATCGCCATCGTCCTTGCCCCTTCTCGATGGATAAACACATATGTTTGCCTCCCCTTACACTCCTATTTCTTTCCCCCATCATTTCCCTTTCTCTAGCACACCCTAGTTGTGTTTGTGCCCTAATCCTCCCACCCTTTCTTTGTAGCACCACCACCATGCCCCTTTGGGCGTTCCTCATCTTGCCATCTTTGACATTTTTTGATGGCACTAATGGATTCAGGTGAGCACCCCACAACTGAGTGGCACCCTTGTGAGGGAACTAAACCCTAAGATCTCCATGACGAGATCCTTCTTATGACCTTCATAGACCTGCCTCTAGAGCTACTACACGTGATGGAGCAGCGTCTTGTAGAGGTGGGCCTCGTCCAGGGCTCACGAGCAGATGCCCCAACGGGCGGTGCAGAGCGATGGCCATCCAAGGTGGGTTGGGGCCAACCATAGGGCATAACAGGTTGGTGGCCTGCATGGGACAAGGCCCATGGATATCAGATCATGGAGCACCCACCACCTCCCCCCTTCTAAATCCTTGGATCAAGAATCAAGGACCATGATCCTCCTTTTGAGTTAAAAACTTCCAAAAATCATATCTTTTTAGTGCATGGTCCAAATATAGACATATTATATGTCATTTTGATCAGACAAACATTAGCTTTGCAATAAAAATACTTCCAAACTCTAGATCTGCTTTCTATTCTACTGATATCCTCAAAATATATACTTTTAATGTCTTGTAGAATGGTTTATGCTTGTTAATGCATGGTGTTGATGTTTTAAGTCTCAAATCTTAATGTTGGCCTGATACCAGTCTCTTGAACACCACTATGCATCATGATTCAAACTTTATCTTCTCTTACACACTATAATTTCTATAGATCACTTCTTTAACACCTAACATTGATTCTTTGTACCCTAAAACCTCATTATTGATCCTAATAAACAGTTTTTTGTGCATGCTATTCTAAATTTTGGATTTCTTCATGCTTGTACTCCTTTGTGACCTAATGAGGTACTTGAGCCTTGAATATGCTTTGTGTGGATACATTGGTGTTGAATCTCAACTCTAGCTCACACATGGGTATTTTATATCTTAAATGAGTGGGTGAACTCCTAAATCATTAAATTATCATACTTTGTATACCTCATATACTTTGTGGATCATTTTGTTCCCTAATGTGATCAATTTCCCTAATAATGCACGTGGTGATATAGGTCCCTAATATTGCATGAATATTACTCTAATGATGATCTATGCTGCATTATGACTTCAAGTCAGTAGTTTAATGACTTTCAAGACACCAAATATCACTTGATAACTTATTCTCTGATGGTGATAATCTTGCATGATTGTAACTCAATATGACAAATTATGCCAATGTTGATGGTTATGTTGACTAGGCTTGCTAGAATCTAATGATTGCTCAATTTAAGATCATGTATCCCTAATCTCATGACCCCTAATCTTGGTAGTGATGTGTCCCTAATAACTAAATGAATCCATGTTGTATGATGTAGCTTGATTATGAACACACATGATCTAGTTTGAGATCTTGAAAACAATGAAGAAAGTTATGATACCTAGACTTAGGTGACACATCCAACTACCATGATAAAGTTTAATGAGACATGATCCTACTAAGGTTTATCCATCTATACTCATTTTTAATGTCAGGATATCTATGATGACTCAATTTCCAAGATCTAGTCAAAGTATCCACTTATGGTAATCAATGGTTAATCTTGTACTCACCTCGTAAGGTACGTTTTCCTCTTGACCCTACTATAATATTGGCTGGCTTGTATGTAAGATAGTATGAATGCTTGGATACTTACTTACTTGGTTGAACTATTGTTCCTATGATTACTACTTTCATGTTTGAGTATTCTATGTTGACAAACCTTGAATTTAATTAACATATGTTCATTATGCAGCCTAATGTTGACATAATGGATAAAGGAACCTAAAACATACCTTGTATAAAATTTTGTCAATAAGTGTTCTCACTTTATTTCTTATTCTTGAGTATGATCATGTTTCTTGCCAAGAAAGTTTTGTATCACTATTAAACTGTTTACATGCCTTTTCATACTGTACTTAATGATATAACATTAATATGTTTTATTTATCAAATTTTTAGTTTCTAAAAGAAGATCCTCTGTACTCAAGGCTCTAAGATCAGAAATGAAACATCAATGTGTTCTCTGGTATAGAAATGGGTACATGTCTCTTATCTCAATGCCTATTATCTTGTTATCTCTTTAGTTTTGTTATTTCCTTTTCATATATATTGCTTGTGTGATATATTTGTGCCTTTCTATGGACAGGCTCCCAATTCACTCACCTTTGTATTTTTAGCCATTAGGAGGGTGGACGTAGGGTAACAAACGGCTCCGTGAAAAATGGTATCAGAGCCAAACACACAAGCCTCTATATGCATAAGGCATAACACATCTTCCCCTAAAGCTTAGAGAGTCTTCTAGCATCTCACCTCTTGTATAAGGACTACCTAAGACACCTAGGTAGATGATGAATAGTTAGTCATCTCATCTTCTCATGTGATTATCCTCTCATGACTATTAGGCACATGATTTTGGGTATTTTATGCATAAGAAATCTAAAATTTATTTGAACTCATGAAAGTTGATCTAGATGATAATTCCATGATCTAATCTTGAATGAAAGACTCTATTTGATAAATGAAAGTACTCATGAAAGTAATGTGCATGTGTAAAGTTCACACAAACTCAATGTTATCAATTGGATATAAGTGTGTTCTATGTTTGAGGTAAATCCTTGATGTTGGTGATATAAGATAGAACTTATGTTCTATACCCCATGTTTGATAGTCCCCATTGATCAAACTTTTGTTGTCCCTATTTTGATGAAACCTTAAATATATCCAAGTAAAACTCGCCCTATTGATATATCATGTCACATACTCTGATACGACTATACATGAGGCATTTCCCTGTTGACTTCCATGCCTCTTTCGCAAGCTCAGTGTTGAATAAATATGATGGACATGAATATCACTCTAGCCCTATTATGCTCAAACTCTTGAGTACTCAATTTGACTTCTCAATTTCCAAAATCTACCCTTGCCTTGATCTGGAAAAGAAGGGAATGAAATTATGACCTTGATCTTGCAAAATATTGAAGTATGGTTGCCCTTTTATGATCTTGACATTTGACTCATGACCTTGTGAAATATGATTTGATAGTTGACACTCTCCCTATTTAGATATGCTTGATAACTCAAGACCAATGTAGACTGGTGTGCTAGGTTAGGGTGGTAGTTTACTTGTGACTCCCCTAGCCTAGGTCACATATCCATTATAACTACCTCTAAATTGTCATGTTTTTTATTATTTAGAGCTTGGAAAGGAGACCCCTTCCACACAACTTTGATTTCTTGACCCAAGTCCCTAATGAGTTATGTCTATGATGATGTTGATACTTGATCTCAAGATTGCAATTTAATGACAATCTTGGAATATGATGATGTTGACTATACCTAGTTGTCAAGTTCCTTGGAAGACCTCAGACTAGATCACTCATCAATCATGAATACCATGAAAATAAACTTGATATTGAGGCCAAAATGTTGAATAATGCTCAAAATTTTGCTCGATCATTGGTAGATTATTGTATGTGGATGAATGACCACCCTAGAAGGATGAGTTAACCAATCAGTTTAAGAATTGAAATAAGCTTGAATATCACTAAATCTCTAGAGGGTTAAGTATACAAAGTATGAAAGAATAGATATTGAGTATAATTATCCAAAACCCAACTATGCCATATCTAAGGGACGTAAGGAAAAGTCACTGAGGAAGTGGCTGACAGTAGGTGACCAAGACGAGGAGGGAAGGTCACCAAGTGGTCAAGCCTAAGAGGGAAGGCCAACATGAAGACCAAGCCCAGGAGGGAAGGTTGCCAAGAGGTCAAGCCTAGGAGGGAAGTCCAACATGAAGACCAAGCCCAAGAGGGAAGGTCACCATGAGGCCAAGCCCAGGAGGGAAGGTCAATATGAAGACCAAGACTAGGAGGGAAGGTCAATATGAAGACCAAGACAAGGAGGGAAGGTCACCAAGAGCCCAATCCCAGGATAGAAGGCCAACATGAAGCCCAAACACAGTAGGGACGGTCTCCAAGAGGTTAAGCCCAGGAGGGAAGGCCAACATGAAGACCAAGCTCAGGAGGGAAGGTTGCCAACAGGTCAATCCCAGGATGGAAGGGAAACATGAAGACCAAGCCCAGGAGGGAAAGCCGCCATGATCCCAATGTTGGGACATAAAGTAAATAAGGTGCACCCTAAGAGATGGAGAAAATATGGGTTAAACAATTCCCTAGAAAATAATGTGCTCGAATGTTGTTGGAGAAACCTCAAGAAAAAATGGAATTAAACCTTAATAAAAACCCTAGTAAGGATAGAGCCCTAAGTCACATGTAAGGTCTAAAATAAGAATCAAAACCCTATCTTTCAAATTTCTAGACCTATGATTTTAATGTCCAAAACTTGACTCTTGATATTGTATAATTAATTTTTGACTCATGATTATTGATCTTTATTTTGATATGACTCTTATGGTCACCCTATTTGGATCCTGAGGTTACCCTCAATATATGATTAATGACTTCCATGTTCCCAAATCTCAAAAAGTTAAAATGATGATTATGTTAACTAGATTGATTTATGACTGAGGGTTAAGCTCCATGGGGACTAGGTTGGGACCTTCCATTGATTTTGAGCATGAAATCACAATGTTGAAATATGATGTTGTCTCGAATTGTTGAAACATGAAATCTCAATCATGGATCTATAACCCCACCTAAACCAATGTAGAAGATAGAACCTTAAATGTTGGGAAAGAAAGTCATGCCTTACACTTGAACTCTATCTGATTAACTTGAAATGTGATCTCTCCAAATTTGGTGATATTTAGGATAATCTCTCCAAAATGTACAACTCATGTGATGATACTTCCAATTTGATAATCTATGTGACTATATGTTGACCATGATGCTCAATTTCTCGATAAGATGGATATTGTAAATGGTGATGATACCTTATAAGAGTGTTATGATGATCTTGATGTTGAATGGGAAAACTCAATCTTGATTGATGATTTGAGTTAATTTTGAGGAAAAATTTTCTTTTTAAGGTGAGGAGGATGGGATAAGTTGGATTTCTATCTCATTCAGTTTATCTACATCTTGACTCATTAAATGCCCAACTATACTTAATGACCTCTCTTACCCCCAATTTGATGACTTTTAGTCACCTTATACTCAATTGATATGTTGGATTTGATTATGTATCACTTTGAACCTATTTATGACTCTAATTTGGGTTCTGAACTAAGTTTCGTGCCCATTATGTTTTTCATGTTGTAGAGGATTCAATTTTGAATCCAACGATGCAAAAATTGCCTCAACCAGACCATCATAGCCCAAAATTTGCCTTTTTGAAAGTTGTAAATTGATCTTTTTTTTCCAATGATTTTAACTCGATTTTAGCCATTTTGGGACCAATTGTGGGAATCGTCGCATGTGGGCCATTCACGCCTACTCCTTTGTTCTTCAGTGATTTGGGTGCCCTTGTATGGACCAATCTTGAAGCCCAGTTTTTGGGCAAGGATTATTAGCCATTAGATCTTTTCGCCTTAGATCTAACCCTAAATCCAACGGTTCACACCCCTTATCCTACCTTCATATGAGAACCAGCACCTATGATGTCGGCTTGCACCTAACCCCCATTTTCCCTCCTCCAATATCCATCATCCTCGCCCCTTCTCGACACATAAATACATTCATTGGCCTCCCGTTGCACTCCTTTTTCTTTCCCCCATTGTTTCCCTTTCTCTCATGCACCATAGTTGTTCTTGCACCCTGCTCCTTACTCCCCCTTTCTTTGCAGTGCTGCAACCATGCCCCTTTGGGCGTCTCTCTTCTTGCCATCTTTGGAATGTTTTGATGGCTCTAATGGATTCAGGTGAGTGCCCCGTAACTGAGTGGCACCCTTGTGAGGGCATTAAACCCTGACATATCCCTAATGAACTCCTTCCAACGACCTTCTTTGACCTTCCTCTGGAGCTATTTGACGCGATGGACCAATGTCTCAGAGAGGTGGGTCGCATCCAGGGCTTGCTGGTGGATGCCCCAATGGGCGGTGTGGAGCGATGGAAATCCAAGGTGGGTTGGGGCCAACCACAGGGTATAGCGGGATGGTGGCATCTGTGGGACAAGGCCCATGAATGCCAGACCATGGAGCACCACCCAGCTCCCCCTTCTAAACCCTCATATCAAGAATCAAGGACTAAGATCCTCCTTTTGAGGTAAAAAATTCCAAAAAATCATATCTTATTTATGCCTGGTCCGAATACAGACATATTATATGTCATTTTGATGGAAAAAATATGAGCTTTGCAATAAAAATACTTTCAAACTCTAGATCTACTTTCTATTCTACTAATATCCTCAAAATACATACTTTTGACGTCTTATAGGATGGTTTATTCTTTTGAAAGCATGATATTGATGTTTTAAGTCTCAAATCTTAATGTTAGCCTGATATCAGTCTTTTGAACACCTCTATGCATCATGATTTGAACTTTATCTACTCTTGCACACTATAATTATCTTATGTTGATGAAATGCCCTAAAATGGAAACAAACATTATAGATAACTTCTTTAATGCCTAAACTTGATTCATTTTCCCTATAACCTCATGATTGATCCAAATCAATAGTTTTTTTAGCATTATATTCTAAGGTTTGGATTTATTCATACTTGTACTCCTTTTTCATCTAATGAGGTACTTGAGCCTTGGATATGCTTTATGTGGATACATGGATGTTGAATATGAACTCTAGCTCACACATGGGTCTTTAATGTCTTAAATAAGAAGGTGAACTCCTAAATATGTAACTTATCATACTTTGTATACCTCATATACTTTGTGGATCATTTTGTGCCCTAATGTGATCAATTTCCCTAATCATAACTTGAATTGTGGCATAATGCACATGGTGATAATTTGGTCCCTAATCTTGAATGAATCTTACTTTAATGATGATCTATGCTACATTATGACTTCAAGTCAGTAGTTTAATGACTTGCATGACACCAAATATCACTTGATAACTTATGCTCTAATGGTGACAATCTTGCATGATTGTAACTCAATATGACCAATAATGCCAATGTTGATGGTTATGTTGACTAAGCTTGCTAGAATCTTATGATTGCTCTATTTAATATCATGCAAATATAATCTCATTACCCCTAATATTGGCACTAATGTGTCCCTAATAACTAAATGAATCCATGTCGTATGATGTAGCTTGATTATGAACATGCATGATCTAGTTTGAGATCTTGAAATCAATGAAGAAAGTTATGATACCTAGACTTAGGTGACACATCCAACTACCATGATAATGTTTAATGAGACATGATCCTACTGAGGTTAGTCCATCTATACTCATCTGTAATGTCAGGATATTTATGATGACTCAATTGCTATGATCTAGTCAAAGTAGCTACTTATGGTAATCGATGGTTAATCTTGATCCTACTATGATATTGGCTTGCTTGTATGTATGGTAGTATGAGTGCTTGGCTACTTACTTACATGATTGAGCTATTGTTCCTATGATTACATCATTCATGTTTGAGTATTCTACGTTGACAAACCTTGAATTTAATACACAAAAGTCCATTATGCAACCTAATGTTGACATAATGGATAAAGGAACCTAAAACATACCTTGTATAAAATGATGTCATTAAGTGTTCTCTCTTTGTTTCTTCTTCTTGACTATGATCATGTTTCCAACCAAGCAAGTTTTGTATTATTCTTAAACTATTTACATGCCTTTTAAGAGTGTACTTAATGCTTTAGCATTAATATGTTTTGCTTATCAATTTTTTAGTTGCCAAAAGAAAATCCTCTACACTCAAGGCTCTAAGATCATAAATGAAATATCAATGGGTTCTCTGGCATAGAAATGGGTATATATCTCTTATCTCAATGCCTAGTTTCTTGTTATCTCTTTAGTTTTGTTATTGCCTTTTCATATATATTGCATGTGTGATATATTTGTGCCATTATATGGACGGGCACCCAAGTTCACTCGCATTTGGCTTTGTAGCCATTAGGAGGGTGGACTTAGGGTAAAAAACAACTCTGTGACACTTGGTGACTATCTTGTTCACCTAGGTTTCCAATCTAATATTTATTATTTTCATATAAGGGTGAGGTAATACTTCAAACCCTAGAATATGACATTATTTGCCACTTAGGCATTCATTCTCATATGTCAATTTTTAATCATATCATGTGTCTACCCAAAATCTCTCACTCATAATAATATGAAATGAATATTTGGCTACAGACCAAATACAAAGTTCATCCCATTTGAAGAGTAGAGATGGTGTACTCACACATTATCTTTTGATTTTTAATTTTGGTTTGAATCACTCTCAACAAGACTCCAAACCATCAATACCTCAAGTATTAAATTTTTTCTTAACCTTCATGTCATCACATAATTCTTGAGTTTATGAAAAACTCCCTTTAAGATTTATCAACCATTATTACATGATTCTTATATTCTCTTAATCTACATCTCATGTCTCATTAGCCTTGGTCATTCCCTTAAGATATCTGGGGGTATATGTACCTTTATAGTGATCTCCTCTCAAACCATAAGGGTATTATGCACTTATGGAGTTCCTCTCATACTATCCCCTTGGGCCCCATAAACCCGTGAAGGCGGCCAGTACCCCATGGGCCTTGGATACACATGGTTGACTATCTCTTGATCTCATGGTTAACGTAGGATTCTACCGTCCCCATGCTTTATTGAGATGTCATAATATTTATTTCATTACACATTTTTTGAGTCCTCTTCGATAATATTCAAGAACATTATACCCTTTATAATTCTTTAACCTATACTTCATCTCTTTGGGTTCACTTATTCACTTTATGTCCCTTCTTTGTGATCATGGAAGCCTTCCTTTATGGGCTTGGTCCCATACTATCAACCACTTCTGTAGTGACTTTCCTCAAGTCCATCACAGATGCATACCTTGGTTCAAAGAATTGTACTTGATATATGTGAATTCATGCTTCATATACTTCATCTTTCAAGATTTATGTGACATCGAAGGTTACCTCATTCTTAAACTAATTTGTGAACTCACCCTTCTAGGAAAGGTCCTATCGAAGAACAAGATAAAATTAACACTTGGTAGTAACAGAAGATAACAGAAGCATACTTGAACCAAGATTTATATCACCACAAGAGAACATGTCTTTTAGGCATATTTTCCATTATATAATCCATGCATCCACTACCCAATAATTGAACACATTAAGGCCTTATGATTTACTTCCAAAGAATTGGATTGTTGTATAATGTGATCTACTACCCAAGACTTGGATCACTATCAAGCACTTTTCTTTCAAACATTTTACTATCAAATAGTTGAAGTTCATAGATATAACAGAACAACTATATTATTTTTCATATGTTCAAGACTATATGCATATAAATTAGCAAGGTGACATTCAAGAACCATTATTTCATCCCATATTATATGACAAGTATTTTGTATCCACATAATACAACCATACTTTATAGTAGGACAAGTCAGAGGTGAAGTGTACCTTGAAGAAAACAAATTTTACTATCATATGTTCCTCATGTCAACTACAACCACATTCAGTGTTTATCATGAATATTATCTCATTTCACCTTATCATATTAGGTTGTAAACTTTATTCAAGGTTCATCCTAAGATTAGCCATCTATTTCCCATTATCACAATTCATGCATATGGCTAGCCATTTATACATAGGGAACTATTAAACCATTTCTAAGTCTTTCATCATGTCATATCCATACATCTGATATCAAGGTTAGATCAATTTCATTCATATATTATTTTATGTTTGTGCTAAACAAACTTATATGAGTGACTTGTCAAACATGTATCAAAAAGTCCAGCTGAGGTTCCCCTAACCCATTACCTGAGGGTGGTGCCATGCTCAATCTATATGAGCTCAGTCAATTCTATGAGTATTATATGCACTAGCTCTGTCTTTCCTCTTTGGCCTAAGGTTCTTAGGTCTACCTCATCAATGTCACAAGATCTAGCCACTCAAGCAAAAACAACCCAAACATGAAATGACATTCTCTTGATAGATCTCTACTCATGAGATATTCTTACCTCACTCTCTCTTTCTCATAAACAACCACTAGAGTCTAAGAAGGAAATCACCAACCTGAGCATGAGGCTTCACATCATACTATCATTCCTTACCTCTTCAATATCTTGTGACTCTCTCTCCCTCACTTAGATGGTAGGTACTTATAGTATATTTGCCTATATGTAAGTAGATATTTCTTTGTATCTAGGGTTTATACGCCTATATGTAAGTAGCCTCTTTCTTTGTATCTAGGGTTTATTCCTCCCAAGGAAATCCAGGATGGTATAACAAGGATATATGAATCATGCATAAAGCAAATCAATTCATTCACTCAGGGGTAGTCTAGTTTAGGACATATCACAACAAATATTTCTCATAGTTTCTCCTATCTTGGAGTTTAGGTTTCTGATCTTTTCCCTCTGGGTCTCACACTCTCTCGTGAGTTAACCTTTTAACTAGCCCTAACATTAGAGGTCTCCCTTTGCAAAAAGTATTCAAGCTCTTATCAATCCTTAGCTTATCTTATGTTGGAGATGCACACATACTTGTATCATCAAATCTTATGTCAACTCTTCAAAACTGAAATCTAATCCGCAAATCCGACTCAGATCATCATAAACCATTTATATAATTATATAAACTTATATCATATCATCTACACATATTCCACCTATCACTTCCATAATGTATTTCAACAAGGCTTTAGGCACTAGATCTATAACTAATTCCTCTTCTAGCCTAATTTCACCCACCTTCACTTACGTGCATGACTACCTCCTATTTGTACATGTGTGGGGACATATTTTCCTATTAGTGTGCCTTAAAAAAGGAAGTTAGGCTTTC
This sequence comes from Alisma plantago-aquatica, assembly GCA_963693085.1. Taxonomy (NCBI): domain Eukaryota; kingdom Viridiplantae; phylum Streptophyta; class Magnoliopsida; order Alismatales; family Alismataceae; genus Alisma; species Alisma plantago-aquatica. Next base: position 851,438,240 of record OY856411.1, on the reverse strand, counting down.
TAGACACCACCTAATATCATAGGTTTAGAGTTTTTCCTTCCCCATAGATCTTTTTCCCATCCTTCAGATGACCCATCTCTGGTCAGGGCACCAACCCTAAATGTTGAATGAAGGGTCTTATGTTCATTTTTGTGTAATCCTTGATTACTTATATATTATATTTACATATTCAAAACCCCTCACATACATCATGTACGTGTTACTCCATGTACCATACATGGGGATATTAGGGTATCAAAACCCAGTTTGGTTTCTCTTTCCTCTTTCCATTGCTTAGGGTTTATTTTTGGGTAGGGTTAAAATTTTACTCATACTTCTCCTATAACCTAATATTAGATTTTATGGTTAGGGTTAGGGACTACACCTTTCATATTGGGGTCTCTATATCCTTTTACCCATTAAGGGTTTTCCCTAAACCAACCCTTGTTCCATTTAGGGTTTACCCCTATAAGGAAAAATTCATACAACCCTTTTTTCTTAACTTTAGCATTACTCTCACATTACATGTACATTAATTGGCAGAGGATGCCTTGACCCTATAACACATAATCCTAATCTCTCATAGGATATAAGAAAATAGTTATTTGAGTCCCTAGGTTCATTTGAGGGAAGCAGGGGGTAGGAAGGGATGAATCAAAAAGATGATAAGAAAACCTAGAGGTATTTTACTTCGAGCAAAATCTGCTGACTTTGGCCAAACAGGATGCACGGTGGCCTGGGGAGTCCTTGTAAACCAACTAGCAGTGTGGAGGAAAGTTTTTCCAGCCCCCTGGGTTGTGGTCCCTTCTAGATACCATCATCTTTATAAAATGCCCTAGTAATTATCTTGGGCTCTAAGGAATTCATTAAAATTACTAATTATTAAATGTTAAATGGTAAACCTTGACTCTGATGCCAAATGTTACGACCCCCTCCCCCTATTATACTCAATTAAGGTGGACTGAGAGGTCAATGACCATTATCATAATTCTAGGATCCATGTTTAGCAAACAACTAGTAATAATTTAAAATTTCATTGAATGGGATTGAGTTTAATAACAATATGAAGATTGAATCTGCTCAAGGGAGTTATATGGAGTAGGAAGCTATTGTTTTCAACATAAAGTGTGTCTAACTATCTATAATTATCAAAGATAAATTTGAGCATCTTTTCTTTTGGCACCTTCTATTCTAGATGTTTGTCATTCAAGTAATTCGTAGATTAACCTAATATAGAGTTAAATAATAACATAACTAGTATATTGAGATACACTACATATGTGGGAGAAACAACATATATTAATGCAGTTGTAACAACATAATCATCCATCGTGTCTTTTTGATATGCCACACTCATATTTTAATGATGCAAATATTTCCCAAATCATGTCATTAACATGTCTATTAAGAATTTTAGGTAATCAAGGAGCTAAGTCAAGATCCAACTACAAAGACCTTGCAAATATATATGGTTGGGTACTTGTGAATAAAGTTGTACCATGTACTTATGTATTTATTTGTACATGTGTGTTTTTGTAGAACTCAATAGACATGATGTAACGACAAGTTATGATCCTTCAAAACCCACCCAAAACACAACTTGCTCAGTTGAATATATGATATCTTGAGAAAATTGAGGTGTAGCACCATACTTGCAATCATTCACAACTTTCATTTGTGTGTTCTTGCCTTAGATTATCCCACCACCACTCAAACATGATATATCTTTTGTGGTTTGGTCCATAAGCTTGATTCATAGGGACATTGTTGAGCTTACGTGGTGTATTCCTTTCTCCCATCTTCATTCTGCTAATGTAGCTTGATTGGGATACTCCTAGGAGATCTGACTGTCCAAGTCTTCAGAGAAGAAGGAGCCTTCTCGAGGTTCTCTTCCATTGTCCGTCAAAGAAGAGGCGGTGATCTGGTGCCCTTCCAAGTTAGTGAAAAATGAGATGTTGTGGTGCTCTTCCAAGTCCATCAAAGAAGAGGTATTTGAGGCCCTTCCACATCCATGAAAGAAGAGGTTTGGTTGGTTCTCTTCTATGGCCGGTAAAGAAGAGTGTTTAGTTGCAACAAAAGTTTTGTCTGTCCTAACAAATAAACTAATAAAATTGTTTGTTGCAAATCCTAGTTAAAAAAAAACTAGGTAATGGACTGACGTTGTAGATGAAACCACTCTAAATCATATCTCATCTTTGATTGCTTTCTTATTACTTTTATTTATTAAAATATTTTATAGATATCTATTCACCCCTCTCTAAATCTTTCCATTTGGTATTATAGAAGGACTTCAAGGATCCTTAATCGTTCTTGAAGATGGGGGACAACATAATGGGACAACCTGACGTTGATTGTAAATGGTGTTTTGAATGTGGAAAGAGAGGCGACTTGACTTTTGAATGTCAAAGGATCAAGAAAGGTAAGAAGTCCTACAAAACTGTATGGGAGCAATCAAGTGATGATAGTAAAAGTAGTGCAGAGGAGAAGGTAAAATGTCTCATGATAATAGCTAACGAAGAAGAAACTAATGAGGTAAACATTTTTATTTTATCAAGAGATGAATTAGTTAGTAGTCTTGAAGAACTTCATGATAAGTAGATTGATTGCAAAAGACAAAAGAAGAAACGTGCTAATATTTTTGATGAACTTTATGTTAATATAGAAAACCTTAATTCAAAAAATGATACTCTGCAAACCTCAAATAGTGTGTTAAAATAATCTATTGAGAGTTATGAGGCTAAAATACTTGATCTTGAAAATTACAATAGCCTTCTCTCTCAAGAAAAGATTGCTATCTCTTTCTAAACTTAATGATTATCAAACTTGACCTATTTTATGCACACATTTAGATTATGATTCCTTGATAAAAGAAAGAGGTATTTTACTTTCTAATCTTGCTCAAGTAAATTTGGATATAGCTAAAAAGCTTCATGAAAATGTTGAATTACAAAAACAAGTTTCTATATTAATGAAAGGAAACAAAAGTCTTGATAACATCTTAGATAATGGTTCCAAACAAGTAGAAATGAGAGATATAGGATATGTTCCAAAGAGAAAATCCTTGCATCTTCCTAAACTAAAAATACATATGCTTCCAAGACTAAAACTACACATGTACCTAAGACTAAAGTTGTAAATTTTCAAAATATTGAAAAGAGAAATGAAATAGCTTTTATCTCATGTCGCTATTTTCAACGTCTTGGACATTATTCCTTTTCATGTGAATATCAGATGTGATGAGCCCTTGACATGGTTTGGGTTCCAAAACCCCCAACTTAAAATAAAAAGGGGGAACTTGTTGAGATTTGACCTATGACTAATCTTGATATATTCATGTCTTATCTCAACTTTATTTAATAAATTGGTGCATATAACTTTTACCTAAAAATAACTAAATTGGCTAATTCATTAAATTAAAATTTTAATTTCTCTAGAACCTTCTCTCGGTCGACATCTTCTCAACTGAGAAACCTATCGATCAAAAAGTTTCTCTATCGAATATCAGACAGTCAAAAATTATTACAAGAATATATCTTAACTTTAATTGGTTATCAATTCTCTTGAATGAAATTCATTCGTCTAGCATACTTGATTTCTTGAATTAAGTAACAAAATGCTACTTAGAAAAGGAGGTGGAAAATCTTTCAAGTCTTTTAATTAAAAGAAAAATGACTTATATTGATAAATTACCTCATTTTGTTACACATATTAATCATAACATTATTCATCAAGAAAATTTTGATTTAAATCTCTATACTTAAAAAAATTGCTAGACAATACTTGACTTCTTACTAAAGAAAGTGTAAAGTCAACTTATCTTTTGATGAAGTATTATATAGTAGAAATATGATCATGATAATACTCTTGATCTTATTAAGAATAAGTAAACCTTTTTCTCTGATCTATGGTGGAAAATATGTTGCCTATTGATGTAGTTTTCAAGCATTGTACTCTTGATTGGCATTATCATGAAATGAATTAAGGATGAGCTTTCTATGACTCCCAAGATAATGTGTCCCTTCTTTGATATAACTTGTATGACATTATCAAAGAAGAAACATCATTAGGGTGAACAATATTACGACTTGAAATTATATCATTGTATCTAAAAATTGACACTTTAAATAACTTGTTGATACTCATGAACTTGATTGTATTCCGTAAACATGATCTAATCAATTTCATTAATCATGAAACATTTCTTGCTTGTAGAAATTCAAACTCTATGCACTTAGATGATGTAATGCCTGGTCCCACTACCCAAGGCTCTAGTAGAGATTTAGGAATGATGACTGGCCCCACATACCGCCACTAGCCTTAACTGTGTGCATTGTCCTCATTCACACGCAAGCCAGGATCAACTTCCCAACTGGTCAACCATCCAAGTACTACTCCAAGTTGAGCACGCTTAACTATGGAGTTCTTTAGTGATGGGCTACCTGAAAAGGAGGTGAACCTTAGTGATATGGGTAGTCCAATCATTCCATTTAAAATCATTTTATCCGAGGCCTCATATCCTGGGACATTAAAATCTCCCCCACTTAGGCTCTTGACTTCCTTGTCAAGGCTCAACTATATGGCGTCATAACATTTCCCCATTTCAGTGCACACCCAGAATGGCCCATGGACACCTAGCTCCCGATCAAGGAATACTAGCAGAAGGGTGGCTACATCACCATGGACAACCCTTTCCAACTTGCTTGAACCGCACAACTCAAGACTGGCATGCCACATGCCCATGTGGAGCCCCACCTACTAGAGGAGAATTACCTCAGATACCATTTGTAACACCTGAGCCCACTGCCCAAGGCTCTAATAGAGTTTTAAGAATGACGAATGGCCCCACAGACCACCACTATCCTTAACTACACACATTGTCCTCACTCACGCGCAAGCCAGGATCAACTTCCCGATTGGTCACCCATGCTAGTACTACTCCAAGCAGATTACGCTTAACTATGGAGTTCTTTAGTAATGGACTTCCTAAAAAGGAGTTGCACCTTGGTAATATGGGTAGTCCAATCATTCCATTTAAGATAATTTTATCTGAGGCCTCAAATCCTGGGACATTACACATACCATTTTAGAATAAAATAGAAAATGGTTAGAAAATTATTTGGATACCTCTCTACATGAGAAAAGATCATTAGCCTTATTTGCAAATCATTTTAATCTTAATAATTTCCATCACATTCATTTTCATTGAATTTAAATCATTTGAGGCATTATATTCAGGGGGAGTATCCCATAAATGAAGAGTCAATCTTATCTAATGCTCTCTTTCTTTTGAGATTAAAAAGGAGGACAAATTATTCTAACTAGAAATTCTTTGATTATTATTCACAAAACATTTGTCGGTCGACCAACATTTCAACCAAGATCGTTCTCGGTTCACCATATTCTCGATAAAAGCTTACTCTCAACCAAAAGCTTATTGGTGATAAATTCATTTGAGTCTTTCAAATCTTGGCTTACAGATTCAAATTTTCTTGGTTTCTACATGTGACATGAATGCTTTATCATAGATTTGGGTTCCAAAATGGCTATTTTTGAATCATATTCTTGTGTTTCATCTTTTTTATTTGGTAAAGATTAAGGGGGAGCTCAAACTCTTTGAATATAACTTTGATATCTTTCCTCTCTTAAATGATTCTCTATATCAACAAAGTCTTAACATCCTTTCACTCTAGGTTTAGAGATTCTTTTAAGAACTATTTTATGGCACTTAATGGATTCTCTAAACCAAAATAGTTTAACATCCCTTATGTTTGGTCTAGAGATTCTTTGTTGACATTTTTCTATGATTTGTTGGTTCTCTATATTAATATGGGCTTACCATCCCTTATATTTGGTCTAGAAACTTTTCTTGTTGACATCAATTTTTGCACTTAATGAACTCTCTAATCATTTCTGGGATTAGCATCCCTTGAAAGTAATTGAGAATCAATCTCAATTTTGATTGTTGATTTTTTATAGCATCACTAAATCATGGTGGACTTGACATCCCTTACCATATATTTAGAATATCTTTATGATATTTGTGCTTAATGGGACCTTTTTATCATGAAGGACTTAACATTACTTCCATTGGTATTAGAAAATCTTTTTGATGTTCCTTGATCAAAAATGGCTTTTTGAATATGCATAAATGAGATTAATGACTAATTTTTCTTAAGGGTTTTCTCATCAATTGGTATTCTTTCACTATTAGTACATTAGGTTTAAATTTAGGATATAAATGTTTCCCTCTCCGAAATGACTATCTTATTGACGGGGTGTGTCTCCTTAAGGGGGAGCACTAGTGACCCCTTTTGACTTCAAAAAAGGGGATAATACCCAATAGATAATTTGGATATCAATAGGGAAATTCTAAGGTATGGTCAATAATTCAGTTTATTATTAATAAAAAGCAAGCTTCCAATTTATTTGTTTTAATTCAATTATGAGACAATTATGTAACATTATAAATGTCTAGAAAATAATATTACTCAATAACATATGTCTTCAAGTACGTGACTTAGAAGAAATGAGATCATACAGATGTTAAGAGTACATATTTACATTCTCATTATGTCCCTGATCGGTTGTTATTGTGGAAGGTTGATAGACAACAATAACACATAAGATGAGATTATGAGTTGGTGATGACTGAGTCTGATTTGTCATGATATGGCGATATCAAACCAATCACATAGATAAATGTTAGAGAACAGTGTATCAGATAGACGCACCGTGAGACTGACACATGGAAGCCATCATCATGGAAGTCATAGTCAGCTCTCACAGTGATTGTGGTGGTTTTGGTTCTTAGACCTGAAATCACTACACTCAACACATGTGGTTGGGAACACTTTGACATCATCAAACAAAGTCCTGAAACATGGGTTGTTATAACGGTGATGGTTGGGTGGCTTTGACACATGGGGATTGACTATGAGTGATAGATCTGGGATTTGTCCCTCCTAGTGGAGTACGATGTCCTAGGCCTCTTGATTAGAGAGAATGAGAAAATCATGGTCTTGCGCATGTGAGTCAATATGTGATATTGAGCTTACATATATCTCAGACAGTCTGCTCTTGGTTCAAGAAACAAAGATTGAATAATAATGAGGGTGACTGCATCATGCCTCTAGTTCAATCCAGACATCAGTGACAAAGGAACTATACAAACACTCTAACTCTATACACAAATTGTAGGTTGAAGTTGTTCCCCAATTTTCCCATTTACTTGGGTAGCAATGATGTGTGACTAGGCTCAACTCTTTGCTTTTGATGTCATAAGTTGTTATGGGCATTCATTGCCAATGTAATACGAGACCTATAGGGTAAAACACATAGGTCTTGACCTAGAAGAGGAGTTCATATCTCAAATGACAGTTGAATTAAGTGCTAAAGTGTTTAGGAATTTGATTTAGGCAACAAATAGGCTGACAGCACTGCCAAATGCCCAACTTAAGTGTTGATACGACCATGTGGAACTGCCAAACAGACGTCTTAAGGGTTGAGATGGGCATCTGGGTGTCGATCTGGTTGTGAGTTGAAATTGGCAATGGAGAAAACCAACCCGTCCAAATGGGTTCGACTCAGGTCACTAGATGTCTGACTGGGTGAACCAAGACGGTCGTCTCACATGGGCAAGATGGTCCATCTCGGTCGGGGAAGGTTCTAGTTATTTCCCAATCCATTTTGCTTGAGCAATTCTTGTTGCACAAGGAAATCAATGTCTAACGTTGTTGGGAATTGATTTACCAAATTTGTAGACAACCGGAAACTGTGAAACGGCCATCTCGCAGCGCGAGACGACCGTCTGGTTCAGCCTTGTGCAATTTCTACAATTATTGTGAAAATTCGAGTTCTTCCGGTCCTTATCACTCCCATACTTTAGTCCCGCATTGGTGGGGGACTAGGAACCCTAACCCTAACCCCTCCTATATATAGAGGGGTACTGGGGGATTCCCAAAGTACAACTACAACACAGATAGATGAAAATCAGTTCCTCTGACAACTATTATTCTCTCTAGTTGTGGTAACCACGAGAGCCCAGGAAAGTCCTACTCGATAAGGGAGGGATAGCCATGGGAGAGAACAACTTAGAGTTTTCATTATGGGAGAGAAAGTCGGTGATGAGTACACTGATGGAGAGGGACAACTCCTTCATGTTCAGTCTAATAGGACGATAGGAGTTCTAGGCAGTCCGTGTGCACTACCATAGAGGTAGGAAGTCATTGTTTGCCGCTTGGAAGACAATGTCAACCATCAGTCCATAACAAGAGGAGCTGTTGAGGAAGAAGATGTTCATGGCTACAGTATGTGGTGCAGACCAGGAGGTTCATCAGTTAGACGAGTCCCTATGCAACTAGGATTTAGAGTTGTGCATTTACAACGACGGGGATTGTCACTGGATTTTCTGTAGGACTAGATATATCCCATACACTATCCTTCCTACAGTATAGTTATTGACGCAATCTACTATTTATGGGGAATATGGTAATAAAATTTTAAATTTCGTTGCCTGCTCTGTACCATATTTCCCTTACAGTGGTATCAGAGCCAACGTCAATTTACTATATTATAGGATAATTGATATGATCAGATTTTGGTTTTGTCATTCTATTTTGCATGTGATGTGAGTAATATCTTGTCAAATCTAAACACCACGATAATCCCAAACTAATGTATATATGATATATATATATATATATATATATATATATATATATATATGAAATTTACATGTGTCGCCTTAAGATGGTTTTGATGGTGGATGTGTAGCGTGGTTATGGCCAATAAACCCTATTTGTGGATGGTTGTAAGTGGTTGGTTTATCCATTTATCTTGGTCTATACACTAAGCCTCTATCTTATCTTCCCATGTAAAGCTAATTATTTCCTACCCTTGCTCCCCTCGAATGTAACTCAAGGTTTTACTATAATCATGTAATAGTAGGATAGTTTACTTTCCTGCAATGACAAAGATGAAGGACCTTGGAGGACATGGTGGACGAGCCAAACTGATCACCTAGTGGACCCAACTGATCTACTGCATGAGCCAGCCGACGGGGGAAAGAAGGACCAGATGACTGATGAGACGGCCTTACAACCGGCCCGGAGGTGAGTCGATCGGTTTAACAGATGAATCGACCAACCCAGATTGGCAAGCATAGATCTTCATCAACAACATGTTTCTACATGTGATTTAGACCTAGATGACGTAATCCCTTATGGCTCCAAGGGATTACATTAGGACTAGACATAACCATCACTTTCATTTATTACATGTTTTCATTGTGGGATATATCATGTATATGATGTGTACTATATATGTAGTGAATGGATAAAGTATATGTATTTATACAAACTCCCTCAACTAAAATATCAAGTCTTAGATGCCTTTCATCAGTAATAAACATGAAAAGCTTGATCGACTAAGCGTAGATTTGCATAAAGCATGGTGCATACCTATCGTATTGTCTATTGGGTTAGGCTTAACTAGTGACTTGGAGAGCCCAAGCCCAGAGGCATGCATATGATCATGGGAAGGTGTTGTGCATATCATCTATCCAAGAGTTGCATATGGTGCAATTAGCATGATGACCTACCTAAATAGTCAGGTTGCGGGCGATCAGCAAAATCTGACTCATGACTTGATGAAATATGAATCTTGGCACCCTAGAATATTGTATGCTACAATATTCTGAATTGATATCGATGACTATCAATTCAAATAAAATAGTGGAAGTGATAATAATTAAAGATCCAATTAATAACATCAATTTTTCAAATAAAAAATAGTTTTTGACAAATGCAAATTATCTCTTATAGAATCAATGAAGGACAAATCCGATTTGTGATTGGTCCTAAAGAAGGACAAACTTGACGGGAAAAATTTGCACAAATGGTTTTGGACTTTGAGAAGATTTCTCAATGAAGAGTGCAAGATCTACATCCTTGACAAACCAATACCTAAAATACCTCCTCCTGATGCACCTAGGGCACAAGTGGATGCTTACTGGAAGCATGTAAATGATGCCTTGAGATAAAGTACCTTATACTAAGCTACATGAAATATGAGTTGCATGAGCAATGTAAGGACATGAGTGTTCTTGAGATGGTGATACATCTTTGGAAAATAACACTCAGTCTTGACAGACAAGAAAGGAATGCTATCTTAAAGGTGCTACATGAGTCAAAGATGACAGAGGGAACCTCAGTAGAAGAACATGTGCTCAATACAATTGGACATGTGTATCATCTTGAAGACATGGGAATTACCTTGAGCTAAGAGTTGAGTATTGATATGGTTCTAAAGACTATGCCAGAACCATATAGCCATTTTATTGCATGCCAGCATGTAAGTAATTCGGCTGGACAGATGTCAGAACTGCTTGCCATGTTAATTCATGTTGAAGCAAAAGTGAAGAAGGACAAGCCTGTGATGGTGATTAGTGAGGCTGAGTCTATGGATCAATGCAAGACCAAGAAGAATTTTGTGGTAAAGCCTAAGTCCAATTGTTCAGGACTCAAGATAAGGAGAAAGAAAAGTACAGGAGGAACTCATCCTTTGTACTTGATGGCTTTCAGGAAGCAGAAGATGGGGACGGTGACCTCCACTTTAGGTATATATGTTATTGAGATAAATCTATCTACTTCAGCATCTTGGGTATTAGATACTCGATGTGGATCTCACATATGTTCTCATATGCAGAATCTGAAGGGAAGTAGACCTTTAAAGAAAGGCGAGGTGGAAATAAGAGTTGTTAATGGCACAAGAGTTGTGGCCAACATAGTTGGAACCTATAGTATATCTCTACCCACATGGCTTGTAATAGAGTTAAAGAACTACTATTTTGTACCTTCTATAAATAGAAATACCATATCTGTATCTTGTTTGAACAATGATGCATTTGAATTCGATATTAAAAGTGGTCAATGTTCTATTTCAAAAGATGGGATATTTTATGGCAGTGTTGCTATGTCTTATGGTCTTTACTTGTTAGATCTAAAGACAGTTGTATATAACGTTAATACCAAAAGGCTAAAACTCAACAACTCAAATAAAACATACCTTTGTCATTTTCGTCTAGGGCACATAAATGAGAATCGCATATCTAGAATCCATAAGGATGGTTATATAGACTCTTTTGATTTTGAATCATTTAGGACATGTGAATCTTGTTTGTTGGGCAATATGGCAAAGACCCCTTTCACTGGTATCAATGAGAGGGCTAATGATCTATTAGGACTCATGCATACTAATGTATGTGGATCTCTTAGAACAGATGCTAGAGGTGGGTTCAAGTACTTCATTACCTTCACTGATGAATTCAGTAGGAATGCATATGTTTATTTAATGAAACATAAGTAAGAAACTCTTGAAAAGTTCAAGTAGTTTATGAATGAAGTGCGAAACCAACTTGGTAAAAGTATTAAGGCACTTTGTTCTGACCGAGGTGGAGAATATTTAAACCAGGAGTTTGAGGACCTTCTTAGAGCCCATGGTATCGTATCCTAGTGGACTCCGCCTGGAACACCTCAGCATAATGGTTTATCAAAAAGAATGAATCACACATTACTGGATATGGTGCAATTTATGATGATTTTAGCTGAGCTTCCAACAATCTTTTGGGGGTATGCTCTAGAAACTGTCATGTTTACACTAAACCAAGTACCATCTAAGCTGGTTCAAAAGACACCATATGAGATATGGACTGGGAAGTGACCTAAAATCTCTTTTATCAGGCTATGGGGTTGTGAAGCTTATGTCAAGAAAATGTTTCCTGAAAATCTTGGCCCTAGATCTGAAAAATGTTACTTTGTTGGATATCCCAAGGAGACTGTAAGATACTACTTGTATAGTCCATCTGACAAAAAAGTGTTGGGTTGGAGGTAACCAGGTCATGGCAGACCTTCGACCTCGACGCTGATCCTTCGTGGTTGTTGGGTTGGAGGTAAGGGTGACCTAGGTCTCCCCTGATGTTTCCAGCTCAGGTGGAGGCCTTGTCGGCAGTAGGTTTCTCTAGTCGATTTGGGTTCCACTCTGTTTGGGTCTCCTGGGCACTGATTCAGTGGTTGCCTTATCGGCCCTACGATCCCCTACTAGCCTGAGCGGAAAGGAACACCTTCATGGTGTTCGTTGTAATGTCGTTGGCTTACTACAGCTTTATGGACCTCACTTTTCTGGAGTGGCTGGTTCCTGCTGCTGCGAGGGTCCTGGTCTAGGCTACAACAAGGTGTCGGGTTCAATCTTCCTGATCACCCCTCCTTTGCTGTGTTGTGGAACACCCCTAAGGTGTTTGACGAACAGCCCTTCGTAAGAAGTTGGTTGTTGCTCCTACTGCAGGACATCAACAGGTTGGTGCTTGGTTTGGGAGCCTGTTGAACCCCAAATTGTTGGCATAGGACCACACTTTGTGGGTGCTCCTATTAGATAGTTGGTACCGTGCCAGGAATGTAAGGTTGCTTCATGCTTCTTAGCCTAGTTGATCTCTGTTGGTAGAATGTGATGGGTCTGGCAACCTGAGAAGATCAGAAGTTGTGTAATACCCCTTAAATGGGGTATATGATCATTGGTCGAGCTTTCTAGCTCCTTGTCATGTAATGGGGTACTCTGTGCCCAAAGTTTTTTGGCTTTATAGTAACACACTTTTTGACCGACCAAAAAAAAGACAACAAAGTGTTTGTTGCCAAAGATATTACATTCCTAGAAAAGGAATTTATTTCCAAAGGAATTAGTGGGAGATAAGTAGAACTCAAAGAGGTTTGAGACCAAAAAGAAAACATTGAACCATTACATGAACAAGAGGAACTAAAAGATTCACAAGGTGTTGTGGAATCTCAAATTCCTCAAGTAACACAGGAACCTCATAGATCTAATAAGAGATTTGGATATCTTGTAACTCAAGAAGGCAGTGAATTGGTCATAGATGGTTAGCCAATAACCTATAAAGATGCTATAGAGGGAACAAAGTCTGAGAAATGGCTTGAGGCCGTGAGATCTGAGACGGAATCCATGTATACCAACAAAGTATGGACTTTAGTGAATCCACCTGAAGGGGTAAACCCCATAGGGTGCAAGTGGGTCTTTAAGAAGAAGACCGACATGGATGGAAACGTTCAAACCTATAAGGGAACATTAGATGCAAAGGGTTTCAGACAAGTTTAAGGTGTTGACTATGATGAAACCTTTTCTCCAGTGGTCATGGTTAAATCCATTAGGATCATACTTGCTATTGCATCCTGTCATGACTATGAGATTTGGCAAATGGATATTTAAACCACATTCCTTAATGGGAATCTTGTAGAGGATGTGTATATGACACAACTTGAGGGGTTTATAGATCCAAAGTTTGCCAATAAAGTCTATAACCTACAAAGGTCAATCTATGGATTGAAGCAAGCATCTCAGAGCTAGAATCTTCATTTTGATGAGACGGTCAAAGGGTTTGGCTTTGCTCAAAATGAAGATGAACCTTGTGTGGTTAGTGGGAGCATAGTGACATTCCTCATATTATATGTAGATGACATACTATTGATGGGGAATGACATTCCTACTTTACAAAAGGTAAATGCATGGCTTGAAAATACATTTTCTATGAAAGACTTGGGAGAAGCATCCTACATCTTGGGAATAAAGATCTATAGAGATAGATCCAGAAGACTTATCAGACTAAGTCAGAACACATACATTAATAAAGTGTTGAAGCGGTTCAACATGGAGAACTTGAACAGAGGAAACATGCATGTGTGCCATGGTGTTCCCATCTCTAGAGCTCAATGTCCCAATTCTTATAAAGAAAGAGAATACATGAGTGTGATTCCATATGCCTCGGCAATTGGATTGGTCATGTATGCAATGTTATGTGCCCATCCATACGTTTCGTATGCTTTAAGCATGACGAACAGATATCACTTAGATCTAGGTGATGCTCACTAAATAGTTGTAAAGAACATCCTAAAGTACTTGAGAATGACTAAGGATTAGTTCTTGGTCTACGATGGAAAGGAAGAGTTTGTGGTAAAAGGTTACACCGATTCAAGCTTCCAAACTGATCAAGATGATTACAAGTCACAATTCGGATTCATGTTCTGCCTTAACAATAGAGCTGTAAGTTGGAAGATTTCCAAGAAAGAAACAGTTGTCGATTCTACAACAAAGGTTGAGTATATTGCTACATAAATTGCAACAAAGGAGGTTGTATGGATCAAGAAGTTCATCACAGAACTTGGGGTTGTTCCAAGAATCTGCGACACAATTGAGCTATATTGTGATAACAATGGAGCTATTACACAAGCTAAGGATCCCAGATCGCATCAGTTCTCAAAGCATATACAAAGGTGGTATCACCTCATATGAGAAATCGTATAGTGTGGAAATGTAAAGATTTGCAAAGTACCAACTGAAAGCAACATTGTGGATCCTTTGATGAAAGTACTTTCATAGCAGAAGCATGGTGGTCATGTAAGGTCACCAAAATAATATTTTTGGGTGATTGGCTTTAAGTGAAAGTGGGAGTCTATTGGTTATGTATGCCCAAAGATCCAATCATGTGATGATTGTAATGGTATATCATGTAAAACTGATTTGATTATTGATAAAAAGCAACCTTCCAATTTATTTGTTTTAATTCAGTTATGAGATAATAATGTAACATTATAAATGTCTAGAGAATAATATTACTCAATTATGTATGTCTTCAAGTATGTGAGTTGGAAAAAATGAGATTATACGGATGTTAAGAGTACATATTTACATTCTCATTATGTCCCTGATTGGTTTTTATTGTGAAGGTTGATAGGAAGCAATAACAGATAAGATCAGATTGTGATTTGGTTGATGACTGAGTCTCATTGTTCATGATATGGTGATATCAAACCAATCACACCGATACATGTTAGATAATAGTGTATCAGACAGACCCACCATGAGATTGACACATGGAAGCCATCATCATGGAAGTCATAGTTAGCTCTCATAGTGATGGTGGTGGTTGTGATTCTTAGACCTGAAATCACTACACTCAACACATGTTGTTGGGAACACTTTGACATCATCCAGCATAGTCTTGAAACATGGGTTGTTATAACAGTGATGGTTGGGTGGCTTTGACACATGGGGATTGACTGTGAATGATAGATATGGGATTTGTCCCTCCTACTAGAGTATGATGTCCTAGGCTACTTGATTAGAGAGACTAAGAAAAGCACGGTCATGCACATGTGAGTCAATATGTGATATTGATCTTACATATATCTCAGACAGTATGCTCTTGGTTCAAGAAACAAAGATTGAATAATAATGAGGTTGACTGCATGATAACACCAAATTTTGTGATATTTTAGACTATTTTTCTATTATCAAAACTGCCCTTTTCTGCTATTTTCCTCTCTTTTATATGCACTTTCGCAATAATTGGCCAAGCAATGCTCTTAATCCAATTTTCCTATCTTTTGCAGAGTTTTCCTCATTTTTGGGCAATAAGGCCGCTCCGACCCATGAATAAGTCCAAGTCTATCTCGGACTCCCTGACGACCGATACAACCCCTGCCCGATAGGGATGGGCGACACAAAGACGCACGACAAAGAGAGGGGCCGTGCAAGAAGAAGCTGACAGACGACACTCCTTCTACCTGACAGGGAGCCCGACTTGCCCTGACAACCCAACTTGTCGGGCGACACAGCCACCCACCGGCAGGCGTGCCGCCCATCACGACCGATAGCCGACACCATCTACATCGAGCGACACCTCTGTATCGGCCCGTCCAACGATTGGCACATAAGGGAGCCACATGGCGCTTTGAGCACCATGTCTTCTCCCCAACCAGCTGACTATAAATAGCAGCTACAGGGAGCCGGAAAGACAGTCCACAGTTC
Organism: Alisma plantago-aquatica; assembly: GCA_963693085.1. Classification (NCBI taxonomy): domain Eukaryota; kingdom Viridiplantae; phylum Streptophyta; class Magnoliopsida; order Alismatales; family Alismataceae; genus Alisma; species Alisma plantago-aquatica. The sequence goes on along the minus strand of OY856411.1, from coordinate 851,422,391 downwards.
AGAATTTGGAGTTCTAGAATTCGGACAGTTGGGAGTTGAGCCATCTTCCGAGGAGACTGCGAGAGCATACGTGTCGTGCCCCAGTGCTTGTCTCGGGCGACACTAGGTGAGCTTCTCCTCATCCCGAGAGGGAGGGGACAGTTCACTTAGGACCGTCCCGGGCGACACTGCGGGCCGATATCGGCCGACGTAGATGAGCGACGCAAGTGCCCGACAACAACAATGCGTAGCTCTTAGCCCGACACGATATCAACCTGATACACTTAGCTTGTCGAGAGTGCCACCCGACATGAGCGTATCGGTAGGGTCCTTGAGCGATATGGTCGATAGCCGGTGTGTGCCTCCCGAGAGGGTGTGCTGCCCGACACCTCTATATCGGGCTAGGCCTCTGACCGATATCGGGCAGGAGAGCTACTGCATCCTGTCGTCCTTCTACATCAAGGAGGCAATACCTATCTTTACTTTCTGTCATTTAATTCCTTACTTACACATTTTAATAAAGACCCTTTATTTGTCTATGGAAATAGAAGATGCTTATTTACTTGTTGCTCTATGCTTGGTACAATCTGTTGGATGATTGCTATGTATGATATCCGAACTCTAGCTTGCATGTTTGGATCACGTTTCTCTTAGCTAACAAATCGTGTTTTCCCGTCGCAACAACTTCGAGAGTTGTGTTGTGGCTCTAGTGTTTGGTCTGATTCTAGAGTACGAGAGTGCCTGGAACGGAGTTGCCTTAGTGACCTTTCCACTCTAATTTTAGTCTAGTGACCTCGAGAGAGGCGCTGATGCCTTGTTAGAGGTACCCGCTTCGAGAGGAGGGGTACAGGACTAGTTCTACCGCCGCTTGTTTTACCACAGTTTTATCCTTCGTACCTCGCCTTAGCTCGAGCAGTATCTTTCCGTTTCTGTTGCATGAAAACCCCTAAAAACTGCTAAATGACTAAAATCTTAAATCTCTCTTGTAACTCCACTTGGAGATAGTTTTCTTTGTTTTATTTGTGACATCTTACTGTTTCCCTTTTTGGGAATTTATCTCTCTTTATACCTGTCAGAGTGTAGCGTGTCGATTCCATGTTCTCAACACTACCCCCTTGTCCCTGTGTTCGACCCCGTATTTCTACTTCGACCCCATAAACAAAGTTGCGGGGGCCTAGAAGGATTCAAGTTTATAAATGTAAAAGCTTGACTACCTCAAATCCGCCTCCAATTTTAGGACGCGCGATTTAGGCCGGTCAACTTTTTGGCACCGTTGCCGGGGATAAGGCAAAAGCGGTATTGTAGACGAACCCGAATCCACTAACTACACTCTTGTGCCTCAAGCTTAGCAATGAGCTTGACAACACTCTTTTTCTTGTAGTCATTCTTGCACAAGAATGAAGATTCAATTTGCTAAACTTGATTTTCTATGCCTTTTCAGGAACTCTGAAAAACTGTGACCTGTTCTGCCAAGATTTGAGATCATGTCTCGCTGCCACCAGTCCCTTTCTGAGAGTGAATGTCAGGGCTGAGGTGGGAGGTCGAGCCAGCCTAGCTTGGTTGGTCAGCTTTCTGCCTACATAAAGAGACAAGATATCATCATCAGCAAACTAGTGTAGAACACACTCCCTAGCCCTGGGGCTCTGAATTCAATGAAACGCCAGATGGCCAGCTTGCAGATGCGCCAGCGTGAGGTAGATCAGCGACTGACCGAGATGGCTTCTCTGATGGAGAATTCTGCAATAAAAGCACTCCCATACCCTGAATCTGCCGTAATGGCGGTCCTGAGGTCTGGAAGGACGCTGGAGCGCCCTGATGAAGCCAGGCCTGAGTCCGAGCTAAGGCCTGAGAGTGCTACCCCAGTAGAAGGAGAAGAAAGACAAGCAGACGTTCGAGAGTCTGCACAAGGGTTCCCTGAGGAGCTGCCTGGCAGAAGGAATTCTTACGCTCCTAGGATTCCATTCCCGTACAAGTTGATAAAGGTGAATCTGAAGAAGCGTCATGAGAAGTTCATGGACTCGATCAGGAAACTGCATCTTGAAGTCCCCTTCCTTGATGCATTGGAAGAGATGCCTATGTACACCAAGTTCCTCAAGGACCTTATCACAAAGAAGAGAGGGGGAGGGAGGATAGAGACTGTGCATCTAGATTCCACTTCCTCCACCTTCTTGAAGCCCGACATGCCAAATAAGAGAAGGGATCCTAGAGCCTTCACGATCCCGTTCGACATCGGAGACAACGTCGAGCGCAAAGGTCTAGCAGACTTGGGGGCGAGCATTAGCCTCATGCCCCTAAGTTTCGCGCAAAGGGTGGGCTTGACCGACATGGTTGGAACCAACATGCGGATTCAACTGGCAGACCACGCCTTTAAGAGACTCGTTGGCATTGTCAAAGATGTGCCGATCAGGGTTGGCGATTTCTTCATCCCTTACGATATAGTCGTCATCGACACAGCTGAAGACCCCCGGTGCCCGATCATCTTTGGCCGCCCCTTCTTGGCGACAGGGAGGGTGCTGATTGATGTTTCCGAGGGGGTGATCACTTTAAGGGTCGGCAACGACCATATGGACTTCAAGCTGAAAGAAATTATGAGAAGCCCATCCCTCTCTGAATCAGCATGTTTCACAGATAGCTACAATAAATTCTGCGAGGAAGTAGAGGAAGATATCCGGATAGTATACCCCCTCTTGAGGGCTATAAACTTTCAAGGTCCCGACCTCGAAGATCATGAGGTCGCGAAGCATCTCAACCTTTTCAACCTTTCTGACAAAGACTTGCAGGAAGAGGATAAGGTGGTTGAGTCTGTGATGTATGCCTCTCTCGAGGAGGAGCCTCAGGAGAAGGCACCCAGGCCAAAGCCAGAGTTAAAAGCGTTGCCCGAAGGCCTGAAGTACGAGTTCTTAGATGAAGAGCAGAGAAACCCCATCATTGTAAACTCCGATCTTTCAAGCAACCAGCTGGACCGACTCCCTGAGGAGTTAAGGCTCCACAGGAGGGCTATAGGATATTCAGTAGATGATATCAAAGGCCTTAGCCCCGCCCTGTGCATGCATCGTATCAACTTGGATGAATCTGCCAAGCCTCTGGTTCAACCCCAGAGGAAACTGAACCAGATGCTCAAGGAGGTCGTCAAGAAAGAGGTAATAAAGCTTAGGGATGTGGGGATCATTTACCCAATCAGCGACAACAATTGGGTAAGTATGATCCACATAGTGCCCAAAAAGGGCAGGATGATGGTGGTTAAGGGTGAGAAGGGTGACGAGGTGGCGGTTAGGACCGTCACCAGCTGGCGGATGTGCATAGATTACCGAAAGCTAAATCAGGCTACAAAGAAGGATCATTTTCCGCTACCTTTTATTGACCAAGTTCTCGAAAGGTTAGCGCATCATGATTTCTTTTGTTTTCTTGATGGCTTTTCAGGTTTTTACCAGGTACCCATCTTGCCCGACGATCAAGAGAAAACAATGTTCACCTGCCTTTACGACACTTATGCCTTCCGAAGGATGCCCTTCGGACTCTGCAACACCCCCGCTACCTTTCAGAGATGCATGATATCGATGTTTTCAGATTTTCTAGAAGACATCGTAGAAGTTTTCATGGACGACTTTTCCATCTATGGGAAGGACTTCGACAGTTGTCTAAAGAATCTGGCATCGGTCCTTCAAAGGTGCGAGGAGAATAGACTAGTTATGAACTGGGAAAAGTGCCATTTCATGGTGCGGGAGGGCATCGTTCTCGGGCATAAGATCTCGAAATGTGGGATCGAGGTGGACGCAAGCAAGGTTGAAGCAATATCCAAGCTTCCTCCACCGAGATCCGTGACGGGGGTGCGAAGCTTCATTAGGCACGTGGGATATTACCGAAGATTCATCAAGGACTTCTCAAAGATTTCCAAACCGTTGTCCAATCTTCTGGTGAAAGACGCTGAATTTGTTTTCTCTAACGATTGTCTAAGTGCTTTTCAGGCCCTTAAAAAGGCTTTAATATCACCACCTATCCTTCAAGTGCCAGAATGGGGTTTACCTTTTGAGTTGATGTGCGACGCAAGCGACTACACAGTTGGGGCAGTCCTGGGGCAAAAGAAAGACAAAAAGCATCACGTGATTTGCTACGCTAGTCGCACGTTGGACGAGGCTCAAGTAAACTACACAACAACTGAGAAGGAGATGCTAGCGATCGTCTTCGCGTTTGATAAATTCAAGTCGTATCTCATTGGAGCGAAGGTCAAGGTATACACAGATCATGGGGCTATAAAATACTTAATGCAAAAGAAAGACGTAAAGCCCAGACTATTGAGGTGGGCCTTGCTGCTCCAAGAATTAGACCATGAAATTATCGACAAGAAGGGCGCAGAGAATGTGGTCACAGACCATCTGTTAAGGATCGTGACTGAGAAAGAGAGAGGGCCTCCTATCAACGATGACTACGCCGACGAAGCTCTTATGTTGGCCGAAGCCCAAGAAGAAAGCCTACCCTAGTTTGCAGACATCTGCAATTATCTTGCTTGCCGAGAACTGCCTCCTGACATAACGTACAATCAGAAGAAGAAGCTTTTCATGGAGGTTAAAAACTACTACTGGGATGATCCTCTCCTATTCAGAAGGTGCACCGACAACTTATACAGGAGGTGCATACCAGAAGAATAAACTGCGGACATCCTGAAGCAATGCCACGCCTCCCCCTATGGTGGTCACCTAGGCAGCGAAAGAATAGCTGCAAAGGTGCTACAATCAGGTTTCTACTAGCCCTCCTTATTTAAAGACGCTGCACAGTTTGTGAAGGCTTGCAAAGAGTGCCAGTTTACGGGGAACATAGGGCGGAGGGATGAAATGCCAATGGCAAGCTAGATTGAAGTCGAAATATTTGACGTATGGGGGATGGACTACATGGGACCATTTCCCCCATCTCGGGGGTATCAGTACATACTCGTGGCTGTGGATTATGTATCGAAGTGGGTGGAAGCGGTATCCACCCAAACCTGCGATGCCAATTCGATTATCAAGCTCTGCGAGAAGACCATCTTCCCTCGTTTCAAAGTCCCACGCACAGTTATTATCGATGGAGGATCGCACTTTGGAGAAAGACAGTTTGAAGCACTCCTGCGCAAGTACGGAGTGAAGCACAAGATCGCTACACCCTACCATCCCCAGACGTCAGGGCAGGTAGAGGTTTCCAACAGACAAATCAAGCAAATCTTGTAGAAAACTGTCAGCCGAACAAGGAACGATTGGTCCATGAAGCTTGATGATGCACTTTGGGCCTACCACACCGCTTACAAAACACCCATTGGAACCACCCCCTACCGTCTCATCTACGGAAAATCTTGCCACCTACTGTTAGAATTGGAACACAAGGCCCTCTGGGCAATCAAGTTCCTTAATATGGACCTCGACAAAGAAGGAGAAAAGAGATTTTTGCAGCTTCAAGAGCTCGAAGAGATGAGAATGAATGCCTACGAAAATGCAAAAATCTACAAACAAAGGACAAAGTTATGGCATGATGCCTATCTCAGGAGAAAAGATGTAAGCGAAGGGGATAAGGTATTGTTATTCAAGTCCTCTATTCGTCTTTTCCCTGGGAAGTTGCAAACGAGGTGGTCTGGACCATTCACAATGTCAAATATATATCGATCAGGGATGATGGAGCTCTACGACAAAGACGACCCGACCAAGGCCTTTTAGGTGAATGGGCACATGATGAAAAGGTTCTATGAAGATGAAGCGTTTGTCAGGAGAGTAGAGATCAGTCTGCAAGATATGGGTACAGCTGAGGGCTGATCAAGATGATCTTACACCGGTCGAGCTGGCGACGCAAACCCCAGCGCTCCTCGGGAGGCCGCCCAAGTTCTTTTTCCTTTTATAGAATAGGTTGCATTTTTTTTATAACAAGTAAAAACAAACTTCATGGATTGTAATTAGACTCGAAGTCGGAGCATGCGTCGAGCGTGCCGACTCTTCTGTTTTTTTGGGTCATCGTGGAATTTTCCGAAGCTTTGAAGAGTATTGCACTCTGAGGTCAGGGGCTTAACCCTTGGTCGATGATGTTTTACCCTTAGATCGTTGTTTCTGCTCTTAGGTTTTTATGCCCGCCTGTTTTAACCATGTCGGGCAGCCGCTCAGCTGGCGCGCAGGACCGCCCGTACCGGGTTTTGGTCTCTCAGGCATCGCAACGGCCGTAACGGTTGGCATTCCCGGGCGGCATGCACCCCATCGTGCATGGGAATAAATGCCCTTAATGAGACGGATGTGACCATCGTCTCGGGAACCGCCTGACCCGTTGGCCGACGCGCACCCAGAGATGTCCGTTTCGCCCCGGCCGAGCTGGCTATAAATAAGAACGGTGGTTTTACCACGTCGGGGTTCACACTTTACTCATTTTAGCCACCTGTAACGCATGCAGTAGTTCGCCCTTTTGCTCCCGTGTCGGCCAGTTGCCTTCATCGTGGTATCGAATGATGGCTCCTATGAGCAAAGGTATAGCCCGATAAGCTTATCGACCGGCAGACCTCTCGACCGACATACTTATCGCTCGACAGTCTTATCGACCGATAACCTTGTCACCCTGCACGAGTTTTCTTAGCGCACGCTACTTATCGGGTTTACATGCCTTGCAGATTTTGTATCGCCCGATGCAGTTAAGTGCGACATAACGACTGATGGTGTCTGCCCGACACACCATGTCGGACGACACGTTTTCTTTGGTGCAATCCTATCAGGCAGTTGCTTTTTGGCGGTCTTATCGACCGATATACCCATATCGGGCGGCATGCTTTTCATGTCTTGCTATCGGGTTTTTGTTTCATGTGACCTTGTCGCCCGACATGCTTGTCGCCCGATACACCTATGTCGCGTGGCAAGTCGTATCACGCAGCAACCTCATATCGTCTGATCTCGTATCACCCTGGATCTACCCGGGGTTATACCGTGAGACAAGTTTTAACAGTTTTTCTTTTTATCTGCCTAACGTGTAAATAAATTTTAAATCTGAATAATAGGTATGGCTCATACGGAGCAAACCACCGGCCGCGCCAGCAAGCATAGCGCGGGGATCAACAACAACTGTCGGACAAAAACGACACCAACAAGAAAGGGATGGACTCTTCTTCATGTGATAGCTCAAATGGAGGGTCACCTTGTTATCAGCCTATCTCTGCGGTGGTTTAGGACCATCTCCAGAGACAACACGAGTACGGCGACCAAGGCCTCCGAACAAGTTTGGGGCATTCTGGTTCCGTCCTCCTAGGGGAGAGGGTCCACCCTGACTACACACTCCTGGGACTGAACTAGGACTGATAATCAGTCCTTTTGTTCATGTTCACAACGGAGATCTGGAGAAAAGGTGGGCCAGAAGTGAATTTTGAGGGTTTACGCTCCTGCTCAACCTCTCATTGGCCATAGCGAACCCGCTAGACAACCTCCCAATGGCATGCTGCAACTTTGTAGGAGCATATTGCAGCACATCAGCGAGCTAACCCTCACTGGCTAAACATTACCTCACCCTGCCCTCTTCACCACTCTGGGACAGTGTGTGGAGTAAGTTTGGGGGGGTACCCGTGTGCCAGTGAGGGAGGTATAAAATTCTTAACTCTTCAAGCTTTCTACGCTTAGGGGTTTCATTTTTATCTGATGTGCTCTTATAGATTCCTGTATATCTGATCTACACATGTATGTCATATAAAAATGTTCAAAAATCTGCCCTTTACAAATTTATGTCCCTATGCATATGTACAAAGTTGCTATTTTAGTAAAAACCTATTGTGACTTCTTGCAAAGTTTGCTTTCTGTATGCTTAACGAGTTACAAGTTCTGTTATATCTTTTTGATAATGTTGCTTCAAACAAACAAAAGAATATGTTTTGCCATGTCAAAAATTTTCAAAAAAATATATCATAATCTCGCAAACAGCTAAGAGACAAGTATGGAGAAGGAAAAAGCTGTCCAAACAGCAGGAATCTCTTTGTTCCCCCTTACCCAACGAAAATCCCAAAAAGAGAGAAAAGCCTTATGAGCATGAATAAAAGCATGAGAGTTGTGCCCAATAAAATAAAAAGAAAAAAATATATATACACCACTTGTTTTCCAAAAGTACCCATCTTTAGGCATGGTAGATCTGGGGCAGTGGTACGTAGGATGTGAAATCACTACTTTAAAGCCAACTAGCTTGGACTGCAGGGACCACTTGCCTGTTAACAGACCATTACCTGGATGGACTGATGGGAGACAAGAATGAAAAAACCCAAAAAGCCTTAGCCTACCCTATACACAACTTTCTGCCCCAAAAATAAAGTTGTTTGGTGTGTAAGCTAACTTCGGAATCATACAACTAGGTCTCGCCGAAGATGTAGAGAAAAATCTTACTTAACAATAAGGTAGGAAAAACTAAGTCTTTTGTTCGTATTGAGACAACATTATCCTTAAGGCATTACAATCTTCATTTCACTTTTTGAACAGGAAGTTATACCAAGCAAGAAGAAGCATCACAAAATATAGTTTAAATATTGATTGAGGACAATCAAAACGCTAAGTTTGGGGGAGTTGATAACACCAAATTTTGTGATATTTTAGACTATTTTTCTATTATCAAAACTGCCCTTTTATGCTATTTTCCTCTCTTTTATATGCACTTTCGCAATAATTGGCCAAGCAATGCTCTTAATCCAATTTTCCTATCTTTTGTAGAGTTTTTCTCGTTTTTGGGCAATAAGGCCGCTCCAGCCCATGAATAAGTCCAAGTCGGTCTCGACCTCCCTGACGACCAATACAACCCCTGTCCGACAGGGCTGGGTGACACAAAGACGCTCGACAAAGAGAGGGGTCACGCGAGAAGAAGCAGACAGATGACACTCCTTCTACCCGACAGGGAGCCCAGCTTGCCCTGACAACCCAGCTTGTCGGGCGACACAGCCACCCACCGGCGGGTGTGCCGCCCGTCACGACCGATAGCCAACACCATCTACGTCGAGCGACACCTCTGTATCGGCCCGTCCAACGACTGACGCATAAGGGAGCCACGTGGCGCTTCGAGCACCATGTCTTCTCCCCAACTAGCTGACTATAAATAGCAGCTACAGGGAGCCGAAAAGACAGTCCACAGTCCACAGTTCAGAATTCAGAGTTCTAGAATTCGGACAGTTGGGAGTTGAGCCATCTTCCGAGGAGACTGCGAGAGCATACGTGTCATGCCCCAGTGCTTGTCTCGGGCGACACTAGGTAAGCTTCTCCTCATCCCGAGAGGGAGGGGACAGTTCACTTAGGACCGTCCCGGGCGACACTGTGGGCCGATATCGGCCGACGTAGATGAGCGACGCAAGTGCCTGACAACAACAATGCGTAGCTCTTAGCCCGACACGATATCAACCCGATACGCTTAGCTTGTCGAGCGTGCCGCCCGAGAGGGTGTGCCGCCCGACATGAGCGTATCGGTAGGGTCCTTGAGCGATACGGTCGACAGCCGGTGCGTGCCGCCTGAGAGGGTGTGCCGCCCGACACCTCTGTATCAGGCTAGGCCTCTGACCGATATCGGGCAGGAGAGCTACTGCATCCTGTCGTCCTTCTACATCAAGGAGGCGATACCTATCTTAATTTCTGTCATTTAATTCCTTACTTACGCATTATAATAAAGACCCTTTATTTGTCTATCGAAATAGAAGATGCTTATTAACTTGTTGCTTTGTGCTTGGTACAATCTGTTGGATGATTGCTATGTATGATATCCGAACTCTATCTTGCATGTTTGGATCGCGTTTCTCTTCGCTAACGAATCGTGTTTTCCCGTCGCAACAACTTCGAGAGTTGTGTTGTGGCTCTAGTGTTTGGTCTGATTCTGGAGTAGGAGAGTGTCTAGAACGGAGTTGCCTTAGTGACCTTTCCACTCTAATTTTAGTCCAGTGACCTCGAGAGGGGCGCTGATGCCTTGTTAGGGGTACCCGCTTCGAGAGGAGGGGTACATGACTAGTTCTACTGCCGCTTGTTTTACCGTAGTTTTATCCTTCGTACCTTGCCTTAGCTCGAGCAGTATCTTTATGTTTCTATTGCATGAAAACCCCTAAAAACTACTAAATGACTAAAATCTTAAATCTCTCTTGTAACTCCACTTGGAGATAGTTTTCTTTGTTTTATTTGTGACATATTACTGCTTCCCTTTTTGGGAATTTATCTCTCTTTATACCTGTCGGAGTGTAGTGTGTCGATTCCGTGTTCTCAACACTACCCCCTTGTCCCTGTGTTCGACCCCGTATTTCTACTTCGACCCCGTAAACAAAGTTGCGGGGGCCTAGAAGGATTCGGGTTTATAAATGGAAAGGCTCAACTACCTCAAATCCGCCTCCAATTTTAGGATGTGCGATTTAGGCCGGTCACTACACCATGCCTCTTTTTCAATCTGGACATCAGTGACAAAGGAACTATACAAACACTACAACATCATACACAAATTGTAGGTTGAATTTGTTCCCAAACTTTTCCATTTACTTGGGTAGAAATGATGTGTTACTAGCCTCCACTCTTTGCTTGTGATGTCACAAGTTGTTATGGACATTCACTGCCTACGTAATATGGGACCTATAGGGTCACACCCATATGTCTTGACCTAGAAGAGGAGTTTAGATCTTGAATGATAGTTGAATTAAGTGCTAAAGTGTTTAGGCATTTGATTCAGGTAACAGACAGGATGACAACACCACCAAATGCCCATATCAAGTGTTGAGACGACCGTATGGAAGTGCCAAACGACTATCTCAAGGGTTGAGACAGGTGTCTGGGTGTCAAGTTGGTTGTGAGTTGAAATTGGCAATGGAGTGAACCAACCCGGCCAAACGGGCTTGAATCGGTTCACCACACGTCTGTCTGGGTGAACTGAGATGGTCATCTCACATGGGCAAGATGGTCCCTCTTGATTAGGGTAGGTTGTAGTTATTTCCCAATCCGTTTCACTTGAGAAATACTTGTTTTACAAGGAAATCAATGTCTAACATTGATGGGAATTGATTTGCCAAATTTGTACACAACTTGGAAACTGCAAAACGGTCATCTCACAGAGTGAGACGACCATCTCGTGTGCGAGATGACCATCTTGTGTGTGAGACGACGATTTGGCTCAGCCAAACAGCCATTTCTGCTGACGCACATTGTGCAATTTCTAGAATTATTATGAAAATTTGAGTTCTACCGGTCCTTTCCACTCCCACACTTTAGTCTAACATTGGTGGGGGACTGGGTACCCTGACCCTAACCCCTCCTATATATAGAGGGATATTGGGGCTTCCCAAAGTACAACTACAACACAGACAACTGAGAATCATTGCCTCTAACAACTATTGTTCTCTCTGGTTGTGGTAACCATGAGAGCCCAGGCAAGTCCTACCCAATAAGGGAGGGATAGCCACGGGAGAGAACAACTGAGTGTTGTCATTGTGGGAGAGGAAGTTAGTGACTAGTATACTGATGGAGAGGGATAACTCCTTCATGTTCGGTCCAACAGGACGAAAGGAGTTCTAGGCGGTCCGTTTAGACTACCATAGAGGTGGGAAGTCGTTGTTTGCTTCTTGGAGGACAACATCAACCAGTACTCCGTAATAAGAGGAGTTGTTGAAGAAGTCGATGTTCATGGTTATAGTCCATGGGGCAGACTAGGAGGTGCAACAGTCAGATGAGTCCATGTGTAACTAGGATTCAAAGTCGCACATCTACAACGATGAGGATTGTCGTTGGACTTGCTCCAGGACCAGGTATATCCCATAAACCATCCTTCTTGCATTATAGTTATTGACACGATCTACTATCTATGGGGAATATGGTAATAAAATTTTAAATTCCACTGCCTACTTTGTACCATATTTTCCTACAAATATTTGTCATCATGAAAAAGGGGGAAAATGTTGGCTTTTTAGTATTCCATACTCATATTTTGATGATGCAAATATTTCCTAAATTATGTCTCTAACATTTCTATTAAGAATCTCGTATGATCACGGAATTAAGTTAAGATCCAACTACAAAGACCTTGAAAATATACATAGTTTGATACTTGTGAATCAAGTTCTACCATGTATTTATGTATTTGCTTGTACATGTGTGTTTTCATAGAACTTGATAGACATGATGTAAGGACAACTAATGATCCTCTAAAATCCACCCAAAACACAACTTACACACTTGAATACATAAGATCTTAAGCAAAATGAGGTATAGCAGCATACTTGCAATCATTCACAACTGTCATTTTTGTGTCCTTACCTTAGCTTAGCGCACCACCACTAAAACTTGATATATCCTTTGTGGTTTGGTCCATAACCTTGATTCATAGGGACATTGTAGAGATCACTTGGTGTATTCCTTTCTTCCATCTTCATTCTGTTGTTGTAACTTGATTGTGCTACTTCTAGGAGATCTAGCTGTCCAAGTCTTCATAGAAGAAGGATTCTTCTCTAGGTTCTCTTCCATTGGCCATCAAAGAAGAGGTGGTGATCCAGTGCTCTTCCAAGTTTGTGAAAGAAGAGGTGTTGTTGTGCCCTTTCGAATCCATCAAAAAAGAGGTGTTCGGTGCTCTTCTATGTCTGTGACATAAGAGGTTTGGTTGGTGCTCTTCCATGGCTGGTAAAGAAGAGGTTTTAGTTGCAAAAAAAGTTTTGTAATTTTTCCTAACAGATAAATTAATAAAATTGTTTGTTGTAAATCCTTATTAGAAACAACAAGGTAATGGACTAACGTCATAAATGAAACCACTCTAAATCATGTCTCATATTTGGTTGCTTGCTTATTTCTTTATTTGCTAAAATATTTTATAAAGCTTTATTCACCCCTCTCTAGATCTATTCAATCCATAGAAACAATTATCATCACAAAATTGAACATGCATTTTATTTTCTAACTTCCAGACCCTTATCTTTTTGCTTTCTGTGGTGTACCCCTTCTTTTGGGAAGCCTTTTTATGGGAAAACCTCTCTTTAGGGTTTGGTCCCCGTAGTGGACTCTCAAAACCTTCCTTTTTGGGTTTTGTTTTGTGTCAGACTTCCTTTCGAGGCTTGTACTATGGTGATCTTCCTTTTTGGTCTTGATCACCAGTCATTCCCCATAATGACACCTTTCACCCCATGCTCTTTAACTCATCATATACAATTATCTAGGGTTCGCGCAAGTTACATTTATATAAAATGATACTCATAGGGGTGGTGCGATTCCACTAGAGGTGTACACACCAGCCAACTAGGGTGGCTAGATGCACTCCACGAGGTCAGAACACATAAGATGGGATCTTGCTTTCGAAATTTATAAACCTAAACTAGCTACCTACGTCTACTAAAACACTACACCCGCAAGCGCACGGGGTCGTGTCGTAGTATACGAAGGTGGCAAGTAAAGGGTCAACCCATAGGGAAAAGAGGGGGCGCTAGAGCTAGGTTAGTTTAGCTAGGTTCCTACTATGGAGACTAGGGTTAAGGGTTTGAAGTTTGTTTTGATTGTTAAACTATTATGGACAAATAAGCAATTAAAGGCAAGAATGAAATCTATGTTAACCCTAGGTTAGATTAAGACTAAGCAAGCAAGGAAAGACTAAGCTAGGTATGAAAAGGCAAGTTACACTAGGACAAGCAAGAGAGAAGTAAAAGAGCAATTAAAGAGCTACATTAGCATGAACAAGACAAGAACAAAGAAAGAAGCTAACTAAGCAAGGAAAGAACTAATTAAGCTAAGCAAGCACAAAACTAGGGTTTCAAGCAGTAAAGAGATGTGTGGGCTGTTTAGGGTTATGAACTTATCACTTAAGTTGGGGGTGACATATGAACATTATGATTCCATTTAGATTATCCAAACCAAACAACAAGTTAGAGTCTAATGAATTAACCTATGCTACTAAATGGCCATGGATATGCTAGGTTGTGCATAGGGGAACTAGTCCCTAACACCCCCTACTACCCTTACGAGGCTCAATTGGGTCAGGGATTAGGTACAATTCAATTAGAGTTTAATCAAGTCTATATTAGGCATTCCTAGGGCAAATAGGGGCCGAGAGTAGTAATGGGGAGGTGAGATTAGGGTTTTGGACCACAATTCCCCCACATTCTAGCCTTGAAAAGGCTCCATGCTAATTGTACTAGAATTACGTAATCTAGCTACTTAGATCTCTCACTTAGGTTTAGGGAGATTGATTAGGATGTAGGAAGATGGGAGGAAACCTAGGGATCCAAGAATTGGATCTAGGGGCAAATCCCAAAATTCACACATATAAGTAATTTGCCTAAATTCCTAGGTGATTCCACACACAAACCAACAAGCAATCCATGGAGAATGAGATGAAAATAGAATATAATCATTAACTAATGGAATTACAACATTTACATGTCATTTTCCCCCAACATGATATCAAAGTAACATAATTTCCCCCAAACAGCCCCCCCACAGGGGCCTAGCTACTCATAGAAATGGAAAATACAAAAAGAGAGAAGAAAGAGGTAGAAGAAGCCATGGAGCTCAGTGTAGATGAAGAAGTCCTCCTCTCCAGCTGTTGTAGGACGTCCTCCTCCCTCCTCCAAGGTGCAAGGGTGTGAAATGAAGGGGACTATGGGTTGGAACTAGTATAAACTAGTGTTTTGGTCGTGGAAATGGTGAAATGGAGTGGAATGGAGGTGGAAATGGAGTGGAATGGAATGGGTGGTGATTTGGGGAGCTAGATGGTGGTGGAAGGTATCTAGCTTCATGCCCCAGCTGCCACCTTGGTATATATAGGTGTCTAGGGGGTCTAGGGTTAAGTTAGGGGTAAAATGGGGAAAGCAGTGGAAAAATGGGTGGATTTTGTGAGTAGCACGGCTGTGGTGGGTCACCACGGTCATGGTGGGTAGGGTAGACCATGGCCGTGGTGTATGGGCATGGTCATGGGAATTAAAATAGGCCAAGTTGTAGGGTTTTGGGTCTGAATGGCCACGGCCGTGGTGGATAGGGTGTTGCAGGACCGTGGTGGAATACCACTGTCGTGGTGGGTTGGATGATGGCGGTCGTGGTGGTCTAAAATGGTCGTGGTGATCTTCTGTGGAATATCTTGCATGGTCGTTCTTGTCTACACATCCGTGGTGCTCTTTGCTTGATTTGGAGTTGATTTGCAAGTGACCTAGCACGGCCGTTCTGTAGTACCACAGCCGTGTTGGGTCCTGGATCAGCACTTTGACTTTGTTCTTTGGATTTCCTTGGACATCTTTGCTTCAAATGATCTTTGGCCACTAGGGGTAGGTTGAGGGAGCCTTTGACTTCGCTTTCGGTCTCTCCAAGGGAAGAGGAACTCTAGGATCACTCCTTCTCTCTCTCTCTTCCATCAAGTGTGGTCCAAATACCAAAAAAACATGCAAATAATGTCCATAAGTGCATTTTACACAAATATGCATATTGGGAGGAATGACATGTAATCTAACATGTATAGATTTGATTGAAGAGTAAAAAGACACAAGATGAAGCCCTAAAATAGGGTTGCATCACCACCCCAAACTTGAAACATACTTGTCCTCAAGTATGCTCCAACTCAATCTCTCTACAAAACTTCCACAAAAAGAAATGACATATGCTAAGTAAAAGATGATTATTGCTGAATGGGATCAAAGATGACTTAGTGCATGCATTTCACCTCTCTCCTCTCCTACTTTCACAATCCAATCATGAAAAGAGCACAAAACATATAAACTTCAATGATAGCACATGGAATACACAAGTTATCCATATTTCTTCCATAAAGTTCCGGGTAAACCGTTTCATGGTGGCGTTAATCAAGAATGACTAGGAGTGTTTTTTCACATTCATGCGTTCAATCTTATATTTCAAATCACACCAAAAGACCCATGTGGCTGCAGAAAAAGGAAAAATGAGCTAAGTTTGATGTTTCCAAGCTCAATGGGTATGAAAGTGGAAGAAAGGGTTGCGATAAGATTTTTGGAGTGTTTTTACACACTCATCTTTTCTTTATTTGAATGCTCTTAAATAGGAGCATCCTTTTATTTTGTTTTTTCTTTTCTTTTTGTTTTTCTTTTCTTTTCTTTCTTTCCCTTGGTGTAGATAGGGCATAAGGTGGATAGAGTGAAGCAGGGAGGTAGAGATGTGGTCACCCCAAACTTTTGTAGGTGGCCAAGGTTGATTATGTGCACTAGGGCATCTTTTTATGAGGTGGAGGGGTATGAAGATGGTGGAAGAAGAGTCGGGTCAAAGAGGGATCATTGGTATAACTTTCTACATAAGACATCCTACATGAAAGCTAATCCAATACTTCATCCTAGATATCACACCACATGAATGAACAAGATGAAATTGATATATCAAACAAGTGATTCCACAAACACTAAGCATTCAAAGCTTGCTCAAGTTCACAATTCAGCCAAATCAATCACAATCATGAGAGAGGTGATGCACATGTAAAAAGTCAAACATTGATACCACTTAGTAATAAAGCATGACATTTCACTTGCACTAGTCAAAGGTTGTCATTTTTACTCAAAATAGTAGAGATTGGGTCAAAACATACTTTTTTGGCAAGAAATCTCAAATTTGGGCAAAATTGGCCAAAATGGTTCCAAGTTGCCTCCAATCACATCTAAACCTATATTATTAAACTTAAAGCAGCAAACAAGCAAATCCTAGCCAAAACATGCAAAAATTACCAAAAATCTACATGATATGCAATGCCTGGCAAAAAGAGAATTTTTTTTGAAAATTACTCAAAAAATGGCAAGAAAGCAACTACATGGCATGCAGGTATGCAAAGAAGTAAACTTCTAAACTAGATAGCAAAACAAGCAAAAATGTAAAAAACAACAACCAAAGACTAAATAGTAGGTGAGATATAAAAATGAGTGAAAGTAGAGCGAGGGCATACCGCCCTACCACCCCAAACATTTGAATCATGCAGTCCTAAACATGACACTAAAGTCTAGGATGATAGGGTAGACGATCACTGTGGTGGTGGTGGTGGTGCTCCTCCCTGTCTGTAATAGTCTCCCTAATAGTCTGACTGTGGAGGCAGATAGCTGTCCTGAAAAGTTGATAAAGAACTCCACCAGTCTTCACCCCACGTGGGTTCCTCTGGGCCTGGGCATTCTGAAACTAGTAAAGATGGTTGACCTGGTAATGCATATGTTGGTGGTCCAACTACATGGTATTATGTGTCCTCTGAAAGCCCTCATGTGCCCATAGAATTTTGTCATGTGTCGCTTGAATGCCCTCCAGCTGTGCATGGATGGTACTCATGTCATATGCATTCACTGAAGTCTGTTGGGGCTCTGATGACATCTTTTCGCTCTTTCCTTTGTTGTCCACCTCTGCTCAACTGCCTGGGAAGGCTCTTCTAGACCCCCAACAAAAATCACCTCAGGGACTGCCTCTCCTCTCGGGTTCTCCGCCTCATACCTCCTCAATTTTTCCAGATTTCGGTCCATATTGTGCCATGAGGGTGGAGTATGGTAAGGCAGCTCCAATGTCACTCCTAGATAAGGTGGGTTGATTTGGTAGATGATCTTCTGATCTATAATTGTAATCATGGACGAGTGAGCTAAGTAGTACAAATCAACCGACTTGCCATCATTTGCTTTTGTATAGCCTGTCATGTCATGTCCTAAAGCAGTGGCTATGGATGCCACAATCCCTCCCATTACAAATGGATTTGTTTTCTTCGATGGGATTGTTCTCATATGATCCATAAGTAATGCCCCCACATTCACATGCCTCTCTTTTGTCATCCAACCAAGAACAAAAAATATCTTTCCTTGTGCAATTGCCTTGGTTTTTGTACCTGGCAAAGATGGTGTTTACTAACACCTTTTGAACATATAGCAGAGAAATGGGTTGTGGATGGCACTTGTCTTGGACTTCCCCGCTACAAATGTACTTTAGCCGGTGAAGCATTTCCACATAACCGGATATGTGGAACTAGAATAATTTTCTGTCCTTCCTCCATCTAGGAGGACAGCCACCTCCCCACTTGGGGCAAAATTTTGATTTAGCATCTGTGAGCTTATCTTCCACCTGTTATCCCCAATCACCACCTTGATTGCGTTCTCGCCATCATTAGTTGTTTTTTCTAGTGCGGCGAAGAACTGCTGTGACAGCTCGATGTAGGTCTCTTGCTATAGTGTCAGGATCTCAAATAGCCCCATTTTTTCCATCAACCCCTGAAAGTAGGCATAGAAGCCCATCGCTTCCATTGTTGCTTGGCATGAATATCAAGTTGCTAAAACTCTGTGTCAAGCACTCCGGGTGCTTAGGCTCCTTTGCCCTGCCTATAGTAACCTCGGGCTATCGAAGTGGGTGTTGTGGTAGAACCTCGTGCTGCTCAGAATTGGGCATGTCTATACTATCATCTTCATCATCTTACACGAGCCGTCGACGTGGTCGTAGCTACGGCTCAGGCTGTGGTTGTGCCGCCAAGGAGACGGACAGCCGTGCGGTTGAAACTGACAGTCGTGCAGCTGAAACATATGGTCTCTCAGATGAGACGGATGGTCGGGAGGCAGACGACGGTGGCTGCGATGAAGACAGTGTCCTCCGCTGTGGTTGTTCAGAGGTTTCTTCAATGATAGGATCCACTATGGCATCCAAATTGGCATCCGTCAACTGGGGGTGGCTATTCTTTGGTTTCCTTTGGTAGGCGATGATGCCCCTAGTCTTCTCTACTTCTCTCTTTGCAAACTTCTTCATTCTTGCTCGAAAATGGAAGTGAAATTAGAAAATTTTAGATTTCTCTGAAGAACTGGGCTGTTGGGGCGGAATGGAGAGAAATTGGTGCGTTTGTGGATGGAAAATGTTGGAATCTGGAGATTAAGGTAGTGGAAATGGTGGGGGAATGATTGGGAATGGTTTGGGAGTGATTTGGTGAGGATTCGAGGGCTGGAGAGGGTGGGTGGTGTGCTACACTGGCACTAGGGTGCGGAGAATGATCGTTCTGTTCTTCAAAGAAATGAGCAAATGAATAGAAGTTTTGCAAAATTTGATTTTAATTTGCTGGAATCGGGTTGCGGCACAGCCGTGGTGCGTGACACGGCCGTGGTGGCTTCATGTACCATGGTCATGCTGCCTTGCACGACCGTTCTACCCTGGTTCTACACTTAGTTGATTTTCTCAATTTTTGACGATTTCTCTATTGAATGTGAGTGCACCACCACAGCCATTCCATGTCACCACGACCGTGGTGTACACTGTAACAATAGTATAACACTCAAATCTTGTTCATACATCAAAACTTTGATCTCAAGTTGATATTCTATTGATTCTTTGTCAAAATTTCATCTATTCCTTCTTCATTTCACTATGTTCTCACCTGCATATCTCAAAACTACACAAAAGCTATCAAATATAAGTGTGTGTGTGTTTTCTTGGAAAGCGTAAAAATAAAGCAAAAGTATCCAAAATGTAAGGTTGGGTCAAAAATTCCCAAACCTAGGTGGGTTGCCTCCCACAAGCGCTGAGTTTCTTGCCTTCAGCTAGGCTTCTTGGTGATTCTTCAAAATTCACCCATTTGGAATCCTCATGTGCCCATTCTTGCAAAACATGCATCCTTCATTTGCACCCAATCTATTTTCCTCATCCCTTTCATCACAATAATCGTCACCAATCTCATCACCTTGGTGTCCTCTCCAATGCCCATTTGGACTTGTGAAGTGATCATATCCAATATCCCTATCTCGGACTTACTGGGTTGGGGTCTTGTACATGTTGATGTTGATCTTCATGTCCATGAATGAGACTGTCATAGTGCCACTGCACACATGAATTTCAGCATCAACTGTAGATAAGAACGGTCTTCCCAAGATGATGGGAATCTTCCTATCCTCCGGCTCCATATCAATTACAATGAAATCTGCCGGGAACACCACACCTTTTTCTTTATCTATCATCACCAAAACATCATCCACTCTACCCCTAGGCAATTTTATGGATCTATCCACCAACTAGAAAGTGCAATGTGTTGCTTTCAACTTGCCTAAGACCAGCTCAACATAGACAAGGTATGGCATCAAATTCACACTAGTCTTTCAAAGACCTTGGAAACTCAGTCCCTCATTTCAATACTGGGAATTATCATCCCTTCACAATCTCATCACCACAATCATATGGTTCTGGGTATTCAAATCATTAACTCATCATTGAGCATCATTACCATCTATTAGGTAACTATTACCTTTAGGTCATCTGACCAAGGCTTTCATGATACTTGTTACACAAGTATCACACATGGCTCCCAAGGCCACAAGATATCTCGTCACCTCTTTCTAGGCAACAACTTACTCGTATGACTCATATAATCCATGCATATTTTTTACTTTTACTAAGCAACAACAACATTAAGGCACATAATGCCAATCAACATTTATTATATAAATGTCACAGCTCAAACCTGGCTAAGTTCATCATCTCATAAAACCTGCACGGATATTAGGCATGATAATAGTCATACAAATTATTCATCACATCATGCGATACAATAGTAGCACTATTATTCCTTTACTAGGAATTAGGGTTTACTATCAAATAGGGCTTTTCATTCCCTTTACCAAGAATTAGGGTTAGGGTTCCCCATTTCTCATTAATTAGGGTTTCATGATTATATTATCTGTCTAACCCTTAATTCATTATTCCATACCTCTAGGGCATTCAAAGATATCATAAATAACTATTCAAGATCATTACTCTCATCATATAGTAATAATGATCATCAATTCAAGGTATGAGTTCATTTCTCATCCTCATCATGGTATGATTACATCATACTCATTAATTTGGCTTAACCCCATTCTCAAGGTACATTAATAAACACTTATCAAAGTGTATCAACTCATTACATTTCATTGTAATAGTTGCATAACACACTTCATATGTTTCTTACCCAATTACATTGGATTTGAAGTGCATCAAGGTATATAACCCTGAAGTGTTGAATGTGATAACTATCATATCTTGATGTATCACTTTTCTCATCATTTTAGACTCTCTTAAGTTAACCAACATATCTTGTATTAAGGTATTTCCCTCTTAATACATTCCATCACTAATCTCTCACCTTTAGCATATAATGCATAGGCCACACATTAGAATTGTCCAACTATCTTTAATGATATGGACTTGTCTAATGATTAAGACATTTCTTGAAATAAGGTTTATTATAATCAACCACATGAAATTAGGGTTTCCTTATGCCCTTACTTAAAATTAGGATTATGATTTATTCTCACATTGCCCAAAATTAGGGCTTTATGTATTATGACTCCACATTAGAGTCTCACATGCCTTCACCCATCTTAGGGCCTCTTATCATAACATAGTATTAGAGCTTCATGTGATGTTAATTCTTAATCAGGGTTTCTCATGGAATCACCCTCAACTAGAGTTTCTCATGGAATCACCCTCAACTAGGGTTTCACATGGAATCACCCTCAACTAGGGTTTCACATATCATTACATGACATCACCCTAAATTTGGTTCTCACATCAGATCATCACATCAATGTTTCATGTACATCATTATTACTTAGGGTTTCTCATGATATTACCCTATAATAGGATTTCACATGGAATCGTCCTTAATTAGGATTTCCACTACATTTACCCACAATTTGGGTCTATTAATCATCTCCATTACGATTTCATTTAATTGTCCATAATTAGAGATTCACTATTCATCCCAATTAGGGTTTTACATCTCATTTCCCTAATTTAGAGTTTCACATCTCATTACCCTAGATTTAGGGTTACATCCTCACCCTGGATTAGGGTTACATTTAGAATTGCCCTCAATTAGGGTTAGATTTCAATAACCCTGTCAATTAGGGTTTATGTTCATGATTAGGGTTTTATGACCTATTTACTTAAGGATCGCACCCTTAATCACCCCATGAATCATACTAATATATGAATTTCATGCTAACATCCTCTCTACTTGATTAGGTCATATCAACCCTTCAATCAAGTACATACAACTATGATTGACATAGTGTACCAAATTATTGTTCTTATAGTGATTAGGGTTTATCCCTTTAATAGTACTAATCACTTAGGTACTATTAGGGTTTCAACCTTTGTACCTTCATTGGTTATCATTACTAACCGTCATTGGATTATTGGAACTATCATTACCTTCCATATCCAAGTGATTGAACCATATTGAAATCCATTCAGTTTTGAAGGTTTCATCACCAAACAGTTTTGAAACCGTTTTCCACCAAACGGTTTTGAAACCGTTTGACTCCAAACGGTTTCAAGACCGTTTGGTCTCAAACAGTCTCAAGACCCTTTGGGCCAGATCAGTCCCAAAACCTCAAGGGTTCTTGATGTACATTCATCAAATAATTAATCATGATTAGCAACATTGAAACCTTCAATCGATTAAGTTATTGAAGTTCAGCAATCACTGACCCTTTGATCTTTAATCCTTCAAATCACCACCTTTGACCATACAAATGGTCTTGAGGTGATTGACCTCATGCGGTCTTGAGGTTCTTGACCTCTAAATGGTTTTGAAACCATTTTCTCATCTCAACATCAAAATCCATGACATCCAACTAGGGTTTGGATCATTGGATTGATCATCAAATCAGCAATTGATTGCATTTCAATTTGGTTTCATTGGATCTTCAAATACCCAACCATACTCAACCATGGACCTCTAAATGGTCTTGGTTGACCTCCAAACGGTTTTGAAACTGTTTGGGTGATTCTCCAATGGTTTTGAAACTGTTTGGGTTAACCAACCCAAAAACTCAAAACAATCAATTACAAATCACCACTCAACCTGATTAGGGTTTGCTACTTGGTGATTAACTATGCATTTAACTAATCAATTGGATCCTTTAGATTATCATTCAACATGTATTAGGGTTCTGACCTCAAATGGTCAACCCTCTCAAACGATCAACTCCCTCAAACGGTTTGGGTCTTAAAACACCAAATGGTTTTGAAACTGTTTGGTCTCCAAATGGTTTGGTGAAACCATTTGGACCAACAAATTGGAAAATGTTTGCTTTGGATATTTGGAGAGGTGTGTTCTTATGATAATTTCATCATCATCAATCTTTAAACTCATGAAACCTTATGTGATTTCCATTGTGATTGCACCAATCAACCAAATCAATTATTGTAAATGAAGAAAGAATAATTATTTGATAAGGAATTGAATGCAATAACAATAATAAGGGTTCAAGTTATAAAACCCGCCTCCAATTGAGCTCCAAAGATCCAAGATCATGGAAACAATGGTGGATGCACTCCTTTCACCATTCCAAGGCTCGTCCTCAAGGTTTGAGTGAAAAGGAATGGTTAGTATTGAAGAGGGGATCGAATTAGGAAGAATCCATGCATTGATTTGTGATTTCCACCATGAATTCAAGGTGAAAAGGGATCATGAAGCTTACCAACAGGTAGGGAGTCGTCCTCCTGGTCGTCCCAAGATCCTTGGTCGTTTTCCAAGCAAAGGAAAAGAAGTGGGATCAGGAAAAGCCTTTCATTTTGCTTGTAAAGAGTCTTTTTATAAAAATTCAATGAGAGAGAATATGCTTTATAAAAAAATCATTTAATCCCAAATATAGGGCCGCCCCTTCCCCCTCAACTTCCTTGGATCTGAGGATATCTTTTTTGCCTCATATTCCTTTCAATTATACATGATTTAAAGAAAAGAAAATTAAGCACCTCAAATCATATTATATTAATATCCATATGTGAGTGGATATTTCTTTTTCTTATAAAATTGTGAGTGAGTTATCCACTCCCTTGGATATTTTTGTGGTCCTTGCAAAGCTCAAGGACGTACATACACATCTGAATCCAACCATTTTAATTTTGGTTGAAGTCCCTTTAATTAATACATTTATTTTTGCTCTAAATTGAATTAGGGTTTCATTAGGATTAAATCTTGATTATTTTAATATCAAGATTCTCTCTCCTCCAACTTAATTCAAATGAGGCGCCCCTCTCATTTTATTTTCTCTACATTATGCCAAGAAACATTAGGGACCTTATTGAAGTGGTAACTTGCATATTGAACCCTAGGTTTTGGGTAAATTGCACATTACACCAAAATAAGGTTTTAATGCACATACATTGATTAATCAGCTCTTTCTTGGTACTCAGGATTCCATAACCCATACCTCAGCATCACTTTCATTCTCATGATGATTCAACATATGAGGAACATATTATC
This sequence comes from Alisma plantago-aquatica, assembly GCA_963693085.1. NCBI lineage: Eukaryota > Viridiplantae > Streptophyta > Magnoliopsida > Alismatales > Alismataceae > Alisma > Alisma plantago-aquatica. The sequence goes on along the minus strand of OY856411.1, from coordinate 851,398,256 downwards.
ATGCACAATTTGCACTTAAACCCCTCAACTTGGGTAATTTGCACTTTAGTCCAAAACAAGCAAAACATTGATTTCAACAATATCCAAAAAGGACTAGAACTGCAACATAAGTTCCTATTGAGCCCTAATTACTTGTCACAACATAAAATCAAGCATATAATCATATTTCTTAATCAAAACACCTAGGGTTAAAGTATAACCCAGGTCAAGGATGTTAGAAATTATAAACCCCTAACAAGGATTTCATCCCCGAAATCCAGATAAAGGAAGACAGATATTCTTCAATAATCATACTATCGAGTCTTCACATAACATCTCCTTATTATGGAGACACCATAAAGCTTTGATCAACATAGAGTGTTTCCATATAAGACTCTCATAGAATCAACACATAAGGCACATGCTCCACTGTCCCTCATCATTGACTATGGGGTCAATTTTGTGTCAAATAACACTTTTCTTATTCAGAGAGACATCATACATTCTTTATTAATATCATGTTTATGCAGAGCATAAACCCCTAACATATTATGTTCATATTATTTTATATAATCAGACTAATTTCATAGTTGACCACTCCATGTGGCCAACATAAACCATCTGATTATTCTTAGATACCAGAATTTTTCACCTTGTTATCTATCACATGTGTTAAGAACACATCACATATTTCTTTTCCTTTCATCTTAGAACATTAATTGTTACATATGTCCTCCTCTTTGAACCAAGGTCCAAGATAAACTGATACCTTTCGAAGTATCCATCACATGAACATATTTATCTTATGCACATCAAGTGTTCTAAGACCCACTTGATTGCCATGTTCCTGAAAGGAAAGAAAACAAGGATTCATATTCCTCTTATTAATTCATGTATTTTCAACTATTCATGAACCATTTACTCTTTGTCTCATCCTAGGTTCCTTACCTTTAGCATAGGAATTTGTAAGGATGATTGCATGTCGTTATCCCTTTCTTTATTATTATCTAGCATGTTTATGATCATTTTATGATCTCATCGTATTTTCCCATTTCTTCATTATGGGAAAGATCTTTATTGAAATGGGTTCATCTCCCTTATTCTTATTCTTATCTTATGAGGAGTATACTTTTAGTTCCTCATACCACATGCTCATCCGAGATTATCTCAGACTTCTCTTTCTTATGCTTAGGATATGACACATTTATTGATTTCATATTTCGAATTTCATGATACTCATTAGATTACCTCAAAATGACTACTTGATCAAAGCAATCAAGAAGACAAAAATATAAGAGTTTATACACCTCTTAATCATCAATAGTTGTATACCTGGTCAGGGTATATAAATACTGAGATTAAGTGGTATGCACTTTGTATACTATCATATTACTTCTTTTTCATATTATCACAAGCATAAGGTTTAACATTCCTGGAGTTCATCCAGGCATCTCTTCTGTACCTCATCTTTTCTTATAGAGGTAAGAACAACATAAAACATTTGTAATGTTTTACTATGCAAAACATAAGTCCTCATAGGACTAAACAAGGAAATCTCAATCAATTACTTCCTCAACTATATCCTGGGAATCATAAAATAACATATTCGAATGACATTATCTGGTCTAACATGTCATGATTCGTGGATTATTCACTGCCTCAGGCTAACTCTGCCTCAAAAGTTGGTTCAAAAAGCTAAGGTTGAGCACAGACTCAATTTAAGTCTAGAAATTCATCATTTCCTTTTGCTTCTACCTGCTGATACTGATTACAAATCTTGTTGATATCTAAAACATCATAATTTGAGGTTAGGAGTCTAAGTTACACTACCAATGCTTGATCCACCATATACATTATTGTTTCCCTAAATTCTCCAACAACAATACTTAAAGAAGGATTTTCTTATTATAGTTGGATCAGCTAGGGGATTCTCAGGAAATTGTCTCTCTCTTGCCTGCTCCCATGCACCTCTTCTTGGTGCAACATTGCTGCTTTCTATAGCAACCTCCTCATGTGACCCAGTCATCTTTAAGTTCCTCTTCTCTTATATGAGCAGAAGACACTATTAGATACACTAGATGACACCAGAACAGACTCTACTACCTTAGTCCTATGTCTCGGTAGACTCAGTGAACCTAGAGCTCTAATACCACTAATTTGTGGCATCCAACTTATAAAAACAAGATTTACTTAAGCGGAAGTGAATCATTTGCAGCGGATTACTAAAAATCACTAAAAATTAAAACTTTTTGCAAAGAGATCCAAACATAGGAAGTCTCTTCCATCAAGAACCATTGTATAACATTTACATTCTGGTTCAAACATACATAACATGTACCATCTCTTCTCGAGGATTACAACATCAGCTGTCATATTCACATTATGTATAGACAACATAATTATCTCGAGGCATCAAGCCAAACCTCAGATTGATTTATTAAAAACACTGACTAAAAACTCCAAGGACCTGAGAGTACAGAGACGACACATAGGACTTTCTAACTACATGACTTGACAGACCATATCTCCACCTGAGATCTCACTACTGTCCCTAATGTTATTGCTTTTGTCCTTTCCCTGCAATAGGATTTCTGCTTCTTTGTCCGCGTCCACCTAAAAAGTTGGATCCCACGGGGGTGAGACAATTGTAAATTGCCCCAGCGGGAGATATAACTCTCTGCCAAAACATTGTTATAGTAGTTTATTAAAATAAACTGAGCTGAAGGATTTATATATAATCAATAGCAGGTAAGTCAATGTATGAACAAGGTGAAGTAATCTCCTCACCCAAGGATAACATTACATCTACTCATGGTAGAATCATAGTTCATCCATCTACTTGTAATGAATACAAATAGATATGAATAACATCAATGAACTAAAGTTGCATAAAAGAAATGTAACATCAACTAATGAATTTCCGTATTCAATCCTTAAGCAATCATACTAAACGGCTGATTATATTTTAAAATCACACTAATGCCCTGAGGAGATGAGGTATACCACTCATACTCCAACTGACCACTGCGAAGTTGAAATCGGTACCATACATAGGTCAATGGAAGAGACGGATTCCCATGACCTCTCACATCCCGGTCAGTGCAGGACCACAAGCAGGATTGTGTTAACTGCTCAAAATAGCTTTCCAAGGTATACTGGAACTTCGCTATAGAGTTACAGCGTCAACTGCACTCTCATCGGCCATCAAGAGATTTAATGTTTATCTCCTTGACCCGACATTAAATATCATTGGGAGATTAATGATACATCTATCCCAACCATCGAGAGATTTGTGATACATCCATCGTAACACATGAAGGATTGAGAGGTTTGTTATTTATCTTCCCTCAATCTCTTCACCGGACGTAAGGATATTTTTCGTCCGTTTACCCCCACATACTCAAAATATGTGTTTTGGGTTTTGCCACGGAGCACCCGTTTCACCATCACCTTATTATTGACGATGATGGATCTATGGTCAGGGCTCTACATGAATAGATTTCACTTGATTAATTAAGTACATTTTCATATTCTTTTAGCATCAGCCAAGTTCTCAAACAAGACTTTTTACAACAATGCTATAAAGAGACATGTACCATTTTCATCAAATACTTATCAGTCTTTGAAAGACCTTGGGAACTCAGTCCCTCATTTCTATATTGGGAATTATCATCCCTTCACAATCTCATCACCATAATCATATGGTTCTGGGTATTCAAACCCTTAACTCATCATTGAGCATCATTACCATCTATTAGGTAACTATCACCTTTAGGTCATCTGACCAAGGCATTCATGATACTTGTTACACAAGTATCACACATGGCTCACAAGGCCACAACATATCTTGTCACCTCTTTCTAGTCAACAACTTACTCATATGACTCATATAATCCATGCACATTTGTTACTTTTACTAAGCAACTACAGCATTAAGGCACATAATGCCAATCAACATTTATTATATAAATGTCACAGCTCAAACATGGCTAAGTTCATCATCTCATAAAAAATGCATGGATATTAGGCATGATAACAATCATACAAGTTATTCATCACATCACGTGATACAATAGTAACACTATTATTCCTTTACTAGGAATTAGGGTTTACTATCAAATAGGGATTTTCATTCCCTTTACCCAGAATTAGAGTTAGGGTTCCCCATTTCTCATTAATTAAGGTTTCATGATTATATTATCTGTCTAACCCTTAATTCATTATTCCATACCTCTAGGGCATTTAAAGATATCATAAATAACTATTCAAGATCATTACTCTCATCATATAGAAATAATGATCATCAATTCAAGGTATGAGTTCATTTCTCATCCTCATCATGGTATGATTACATCATACTCATTAATTTGGCTTAACCCCATTCTCAAGGTACATTAATCAACACTTATCAAAGTGCATCAACTCATTACATTTCATTGTAATAGTTGCATAACACACTTCATATGTTTCTTACCCAATTACATTGGATTTGAAGTGCATCAAGGTATATAACCCTGAAGTGTTGAATGTGATAACTATCATATCTTGATGTATCACTTTTCTCATCATTTTAGACTCTCTTAAGTTAACCAACATATCTTGTATTAAGGTATTTCCCTCTTAATACATTCTATCACTAATCTCTCAACTTTAGCATATAATGCATAGGCCACACATTAGAATTGTCCAACTATCTTTAATGATATGGACTTGTCTAATGATAAAGACATTGCTTACAATAAGGTTGCTTATAATCACCCACATGAAATTTTTCACCATTATAAGGTAATTCATTCCATCTCATCATTAGGGTTTCCTAATGCCCTTACTTAAAATTAGGATTATGATTTATTGTCACATTGCCCAAAATTAGGGCTTTATGTATTAAGACTCCACATTAGAGTCTCACATGCCTTCACCCTTCTTAGGGCCTCTTATCATAACATAGTATTATAGCTTCATGTGACATTAATTCTTAATCAGGGTTTCTCATGGAATCACCCTCAACTAGAGTTTCTCATGGAATCACCCTCAACCAGGGTTTCACATGGAATCACCCTCAACTAGGGTTTCACATATCATTACATGACATCACCCTAAATTTGGTTCTCACATCAGATCATCACATCAATGTTTCATGTACATCATTCTTACTTAGGGTTTCTCATGATATTACCCTAGAATAGTATTTCACATGGAATCATTCTTAATTAGGATTTCCATTATATTTACCCACAATTTGGGTCTATTAATCATCCCCATTAGGATTTCATTTAATTGTCCATAATTAGAGATTCACTATTCATCCCAATTAGGGTTTTACATCTCATTTCCTTAATTTAGAGTTTCACATCTCATTACCCTAGATTTAGGGTTACATCCTCACCCTGGATTAGGGTTACATTTAGAATTGCCCTCAATTAGGGTTAGAATTCAATAACCCTGTCAATTAGGGTTTATGTTCATGATTAGGGTTTTATGACCTCTTTACTTAAGGATCATACCCTTAATCATTACATGAATCATACTAATATATTAATTTCACGCTAACATCCTCTCAACTTGATTAGGTCATATCAACCCTTCAATCAAGTACATACAACTATGATTGACATAGCGTACCAATTATTGTTCTTATAGTGATTAGGGTTTACCCCTTTAATAGTACTAATCACTTAGGTACTATTAGGGTTTCAACCTTTGTACCTTCATTGGTTATCATTACTAACCATCATTTGATTATTGGAACTATCATTACCTTCCATATCCAAGTGATTGAACCATATTGAACTCCATTTGGTTTTGAAGGTTTCATCACCAAACGGTTTTGAAACCATTTGCCACAAAATGGTCTCAAGACCGTTTGGGCCAGTTCAGTCCCAAAACCAAAAGGGTTCTTGATGTACATTCATCAAATAGTTAATCATGATTAGAAACATTGAAACCTTCAATCGATTAAGTTATTGAAGTTCAACAATCATTGACCCTTGGATCTTTAATCCTTCAAATAACCACCTTTGACCATCCAAATGGTCTTGAGGTGCTTGACCTCATGCAGTCTTGAGGTTCTTGACCTCTAAATGGTTTTGAAACCATTTTCTCATCTCAACATCAAAATCCATGACATCCAACTAGGTTTTGGATCATTGGATTGATCATCAAATCAGCAATTGATTGCATTTCAATTTGGTTTCATTGGATCTTCAAATACCCAACCATACTAAACCCTGGACCTCGAAACGGTCCTGGTTGACCTCCAAATGGTTTTGAAACTGTTTGGGTGATTCTCAAATGGTTGTGAAACTATTTGGGTTAACCAAACCAAAAACTCAACATAATCAATTACAAATCAACACTCAACCCGATTAGGGTTTGCTACTTGGTGATTAACTATGCATTGAACTAATCAATTGGATCCTTTAGATTATCATTCAAAATGTATTAGGGTTCTAAACTCAAATGGTCAACCCTCTCAAACGGTCAACTCCCTCAAACGGTTTGGGTCTCAAAACACCAAATGATTTTGAAACTGTTTAGTCTCCAAACGGTTTGGTGAAACCGTTTGGACCAACAAATTGGAAACTTTTTGCTTTGGATATTTGGAGAGGTGTGTTCTTATGATGATGTCATAATCATCAAGCTCTAAAATGATGAAATCTTCTGTGATTTCCATTGTGATTGCACCAATCAACCAAATCAATTATTGTAAATGAAAAAAGAATCATTATTTGATAAGGAATTGAATGCAATAACAATAATAAGGGTTAAAGTTATAAAACCTACCTCCAATTGAGGTCCAAAGCTCCAGTCTCACGGAAACAATGGTGGATGCACTCCTTTCACCTTTCCAAGGCTCGTTCTTAAGGTTTGAGTGAAAAGGAATGGTTAGAATTTAAGAGGGGATCAAATTAGGAAGAATTCATGCATTGATTTGTGATTTCCACCATGGATTCAAGGTGAAAAGGGATCAAGAAGCTTACCAACATGTAGGGAGTCGTCCTCCTGGTCCTCCCAAGCTCCTTGGTCGTTTTCCAAGCAAAGGAAAAAAAGTGGGATTGGGAAAAGCCTTTCATTTGGCTTGTAAAGAGTCTTTTTATAAAAATTCAATGAGAGAGAATATGCTTTATAAAAAAATCATTTAATCCCAAAAATAGGGCCACCCCTTCCCCCAAACTTCCTTGGATCCGAGGCTATCTTTTTTGCCTCATCTTCCTCTCAATTATCCATGATTTAAGGAAACACAAATTAAGCACCTCAAATCATATTATATTAATATCCATATGTGAGTGGATATTTCTTTTTCTTATAAAATTGTGAGTGAGTTATCCACTCCCTTTGATATTTTCGTGATCCTTGCAAAGCTCAAGGACATCCACACACATCTGAATCCAACCATTTTAATTTTGGTGGAAGGCCCTTTAATTAATACATTTATTTTTGCCCTAAATTGAATTAGGGTTTCAATTAGGATTAAATCTTGATTATTTTAATATCAAGATTCTCTCTCCTCCAACTTAATTCAAATGAGTTTCCCCTCTCATTTTTTTGCTCTACATGATTCCAAGAAACATTAGGGTCCTTATTGAAGTGGTAATTTGCATATTGAACCCTAGGTTTTGGGTAAATTGCACATTACACCAAAAATAGGTTTTAATGCACATACATTGCTTAATCAACTCTTTCTTGGTACTCACGCTTCCGTAAGCCATACCTCAGCATCACTTTCATTCTCATGATGCTTCAACACATGAGGAACATCTTATGATGCACAATTTGCACTTAAACCCCTCAACTTGGGTAATTTGCACTCTAGTCCAAAATAAGCAAAACATTGATTTCAACAATATCCAAAAAGGACTAGAACTGCAACATAAGTTCCTCTTGAGCCCTAATTACTTTTCACAAGATAAAACCAAGCATATAATCATCTTTCTTAATCAAAACACCTAGGGTTAAAGTATAACCCAGGTCAGGGATGTTACAGCATAGGTCTTTGAGACACTTGGCATATGATGGAATTTGTTTGATTGTATCCAAGAGAGGAATGTTGACCTTTACTTGTCGGAAGACCTCAATAATGTCCATATTGTGCTTTTGTCTTCTTTTCACAGTCGGGGGCTCATCTAGTGCTTCGGGAAATGGTGGCTCACTAGTTATTGGCCCACTTGACTCAGCACGATCTTCCTATGGTGTAGCATGAGGTGGAGCACTAGGACACCCAATATCAACATGGGGTGGCAAATGATCATCTTCGGCAATCTCAATCACAATGTCACCACTTGGCTGCTTCTGCTTTGCTTTGTCACTCTTTCTTTGACTTGCGGGCTGCTCAAGTGTTTTCCCACTCCTTAGAACTATCGCAGAACTACCTTGCTCATGATGGGGAGAGGGAGCATGTTGTGGCTGTGGAGGAGGTGGGGGTGATGGTTGGTATTGAAATTGAGGTGGAGAGGGAAATTGAGGTTGGAAAGTGAAGTTTTGGGAAAATTGAGGTGGTAAAGGTGGTGGAGGTGTGTAAGGCTTAGGATAGCCTTGGATGGAGTGAATGGGATGTACTTGCATGGGAGGTGGATTGTGGAAAATTTGAGAAGACGGCATGGGCCCACATGCTTCATGGTAACTCGAGATGGATCTTGAAGCTAACTTTTCTTCTTGAAGAGCAAGTGTAGAAGAGAGCTGCTCTATCCTTTCTTCAAGTCTTGCAACATGTTTTTGGACATCATCAAAGATCTTCAATCTAGAGAGAACCTCTTCCTCAAACCTAGAGTTTTAGCTTGGACTTTGCGGTTATGAGTAGCTATAGGAGTAAGGTGTCTTCACTTCTCCCTCAAAAGAACGAATGTAGTTGACCGGATGGCAAGGACTATTTCCTCCTTGACTTTTCATGAGTTTCATCATTTCTCCCCTAACCTTCATCACTTGTGCATTGGGATCATTAGAAATAGAAGGCTCACTAAAATCCCGATCCCCATCACAGATCATGCTAGAAGCTCGGTTCCTTGAATTTTCCGCCAATTGCTCAAACAACGGTCATGACTCCTCCAGTGGCTTTGTCATGAAAATACCTCCACAAGAAGAATCCACTGTAGCTTGATCCCTTGATGACAGACCGGAGTAGAATGCTTGTGCCAGCTGCCACAAAGGTATCTCATGATGCAAGCACTCTCTGAACAGCTTTTGCAACCTATCCCAAGCATCATGGAACTTTTCATTATCCATTTGGCTAAAACTCACTATTGATCGCCGTATTTGTGTCATCCTTGCAATGGAGTAGAACTTCCTCAAGAATGCCATCTCCATCTCACCCCAACTCATGATGTCTCTCCTTGAATCATACCATTCCTTGGCCCTATCCTTGAGTGAAAAGGGGAACAATGTGAGCCGAATGGAGTCATCACTTGTCATTGATGTTCTGAAGGTGGCACACATCTCTAGGAAGTCATCCACATGCTTGTAGGGGTTTTCACTCTCTGATCCATAGAAGGTGGGTAGGAGCCCAAGAAGACCTGGAGGAATATAAAATTGCTCCCCTTGCATTTGGGTGACTCTAGATGTAATAGGTGACTGGTAGTTGCTCGGCATGAAGTAATCTTGCAAGGACTTACAAGGTGCATTTTGGTCTTTCATCTCAATTCCTCCCGAATGGCTTGTCACATGCACAAAGCACAACCAAACAAAGGAAAGCAAGTTAGTAAACCAATATACACAAATAATGCAAAGAAAAATGAATAAAGAATAGAAATGATGAGGGCAGTAGGAAAAGTCAAAGAAAAACTAACTATCTAGGTTGAACGCCTCTAATCCCTGGCAACGGCGCCAGAAAGCTTGGTGTGATTCCTCTAGAGGTGTACACACCAGCCAACTAGGGTGGCTAGATGCACTCCACGAGGTCAGAACGCACAGGATGGGATCTTGATTTTGAAATTTATAAACCTAAACTAGATACCTACGTCTACTAAAACACTACACCCGCAAGCACACGGGGTCGTGTCATAGTATAGGAAGGTGGCAAGTAAAGGGTCAATCCACAGGGAAAAGAGGGGGCACTAGAGCTAGGTTAGTTTAGCTAGGTTCCTACTGTGGAGACTACGGTTAAGGGTTTGAAGGTTGTTTTGATTGTTAAACTATTATGGACAAACAAGCAATTAAAGGCAAGAATGAAATCTATGTTAACCCTAGGTTAGATTAACACTAAGCAAGCAAGGAAAGACTAAGCTAGGTATGAAAAGGCAAGTTACACTAGGACAAGCAAGAGAGAAGTAAAAGAGAAATTAAAGAGATACACTAGCATGAACAAGACAAGAACAAAGCAAGAAGCTAACTAAGCAAGGAAAGGACTAATTAAGCTAAGCAAGCAGAAAACTAGGGTTTCAAGCAGTAAAGAGATGTGTGGGCTGTTTAGGGGTATGAACTTATCACTTAAGTTGGGGGGTGACATATGAACATTATGATTCCATTTAGATTATCCAAACCAAACAACAAGTTAGAGTCTAATGAATTAACCTATGCTACTAAATGGCCATGGATATGCTAGGTTGTGCATAGGGGAACTAGTCCCTAACATCCCCTACTACCCTTATGAGGCTCAATTGGGTTAGGGATTAGGTACAATTCAATTAGAGTTTAATCAAGTCTAGGTTTCTAGATTAGGAATTCCTAGGGCAAATAGGGGACGAGGGTAGTAATGGGGAGGTGAGATTAGGGTTTTGGACCCCAATTCCCCCACATTCTAGCCTTGAGAAGGCTCCATGCTAATTGCACTAGAATTACCTAATCTAGCTACTTAGATCTCTCACTTAGGTTTAGGGAGATTGATTAGGATGTAGGAAGATGGGAGGCAACCTAGGGATCCAAGAATTGGACCTAGGGGCAAATCCCAAAATTCACACATATAAGCAATTTGCCTAAATTCCTAGGTGATTCCACACACAAACCAACAAGCAATCTATGGAGAATGAGATGCAAATAGAATATAATCATTAACAAATGGAATTACAACATTTACATGTCATTTTTCCCCCCAACATGGTATCAAAGTAACATAATTTCCCCCAAACAGCCCACCCACAGGGGCCTAGCTACTCATAGAAATGGAAAATACAAAAAGAGAGAAGAAAGAGGTAGAAGAAGCCATGGAGCTCAGTGTAGATGAAGAAGTCCTCCTCTCCAGCAGTTGCAGGACGTCCTCCTCCCTCCTCCAAGGTGTAAGGGTGTGAAATGAAGGGGATTATGGGTACGAACTAGTATAAACTAGTGTTTTGGTGGTGGAAATGGTGAAATCGAGTGGAATGGGGGGTGGAAATGGAGTGGACTGGAGTGGGTGGCGATTTGGGGAGCTAGGAAGTGGTGGAAGGTAGATAGATTTGTGACCCAACTTCCACCTAGGTATATATATGTGACACCATGTCATCACACAGACAACGAGATGACACGTGAAAACGTGCAGAACCATATATTACCAAAAACATGGTTAATTAAAACCGATTGCGGAAAGCATACATACAGAACATTTGCAACCAAGACCTATAAGAAGATCATGTCATATATAGATATATTCAAGATCACATGCTTGATATGTTCACCACTTAAATTCACCCACTGTCACAACAGTGCATACTAGTTCATCACTTGTTTATATATACAGAACGACCACGTACGGCCAGCAGTAGGGAATACAAAAATTACAACAACTAAACATCGTGAAACGTCGTCAAACACTTCCAAGGACCTGAGAGTATAGGTATGACTTCTAAGACTCTACTACAAAACCAACAAAATAGCATCATGACCATCTCTTTCCTTCTACTGCTCTTCTTACTGCTCGGCCGCAACCTCACGACCACCACCGCATCTAGAGATATCACCTAAAAAGGGTGTAAACCAGTGGGGTGAGACACACAGTCCCAGCGAGAAACATAACTCCCCTCTACAACTATAAAACCTCAAAGGTTAAAGTAGATAACAGCAAATAACTGATAGAGCGTATAATAAGAGAAGCATACTGAGAAAAGCTATTATTACCATCAAGCTCACCAAGATATCCAGGAGGCATATAACCAAGTATTTCTTTATGGAACATGATTGACAAGATAAGCTTTATAAGAACTTATCACCAGATATAAGGATCATACACAAATCTGCAAGGAGTAACTAGATCAGCTATATAAGCAAGGCCTCAATCAATGTTCCGTATTTTGTTCTGAGTAAGATATACTATTCGGCTGAATTACATTTTATTAAGCCCTGAGGAAGTGAGCCTTCCCTGCTCAAATACAACCATTGGATGTGAAGCCCAATCCAGTGCCATACAAGGTCTAAGGAGATCCAGACTCCATGACCTCACCTTCTCGTGGTCAGTACATGAATCATCAAGTAAGACAGCAGTCTTATGCTTATAGGGCCTCAGCCTCTGGGTCAGCTCTGCAAGCTACCCATATCTCTAGCTCACCTCATCATAGGTGCTAGTACATACATCTGAGCCATGAATGCATCATGCTTATCATCACATATCCTGGGCCATGGGTATGTTCACCATACTCCATATATCTTGAGTCTGCAACCACAGTTGCACTCAACCCTCCTATTTTAGGCTAGGGGAAACCTCGCATATTCAACAATATGCGCTCCAAGGCATCATAATCATGCATCAACATCCTGGGAATGCATCCCTTATCCCATCATCAGAGAATAACACCTCAACTAGGCACTCAGCCTTATATCAGATCCACAGACCTATCAACTTATTATTTTATTAACAAGGATTATCATCACATTGTGCTAGTCAAAGCACATTTATCTCATAGCTCTTACCAGGCTATGAATCCACATGAAATACCTACATGGTTAGTATACACATTCACATAGATTACTGAAGCCATCATGGATTAACAGAATGATCATGCTATCAAGTATAAAGAAGCATCCATGAGTATATCACACATAAGCTTTATCATTCATAGTATTATTATTAATCATGGGCATATATTATGCCTTACACTTATGAACATATGCATGTTTCATATCAACCTGTGTAACAACATCACATGCTTTCAAGCTTCCATGTTCACAATCTATTATTTTAACTTATCAAACATATTTACAGGATTCAAAGTGATTACATCATTGCACTTGTATCATCATTATTAAAAGAGAACCATCAACTATATACAGAACCCTCACCAAAGCTCTTGTAATCCTCACTAAAGGTATGACAATCAACGCCAACCCTCACCAAAGGGCGTATCGGGTATGGTCATACCCTCACCAGAGGATGCATCGGCTAGGGTTTCAAACCCCAAACATGCTCACCACCATATCGGTCAACCCATCCTTTCACCTATCATGCAACTAGAACCCACCAGCTCACATGGTGTCGGGTAAGGTGTATCGTGCATCAGTAGATGCTAACGGCCAAAGGCCTATCGTCCACAAGGATCAGGGTTAGGGTTAGGGTTAGGGTTAGGGTTAGGGTCCCTCTATCATCCAACCCTCTCCAAAGAAGCATGTCGACTAGGAGCAAGGTGCCCAAGATGCCCTAACGTTCAACCATCACCCATATCGTTCAAAAGAACCCTATGTCATCCAAGGCACTCTATCGGCCAAGGCATGGTAACCAGTAAGGCACCACAATGGCCAACTCCCAAAGGGTGTGTCGGGCAACACAAACCCATCATTATATCGTCCAAGGAAAGGGCTAGGGTGTCTCCCACCTAACAAGCAACACCTAAGAAGACATGTCGTCCAACTAGGTCAAACTCCTCATATCGGCCACCACTAAGGTGTCGTCTAGGGTTCTTATACAACCATCATATCGAGCACCAATACACCAAGCTCATCATAGCCTATAGGCCAAGATCATCACAAGATGTGTCGTGCAGGGCACACATCTAGGTGTAACGCCCAAACCCCAAATAGGGCTATTGGGAAGAACTATCCCAAGGTCATATCGTGCAAGGCACAACCCAACAAGATCATCTTCATCCTCAAGCACAAGGGTACCAAACCCTAATTGATAAAGAAGGTCGGCTCACCTCTCAACAACCAAGAGAGAGGGGTTTTCACAACCTCTATCACAAATAGGGCAACCACAAGGACTAACCTCAACATAGGTCATCATCTATTCAAAGGCTCACCTCTTAAATCCATGGTGAGAGGAGGGTGTTGCCCAAGCAACTAGAATGTAGACTCACCTCTCAACTAAAATGAGAGAGAGGGATATTGCCTACATCACTAGAGCTCAAACTAACTTCTCTTGACCAAGGAGAGAAAGGAGTGTTGCTCACCAAGGAAACCCTAAACCATGGTTCGACCAACTAGGTGTAAAGGCATATAAACCATCAACAACAACATCATGCTCATTATATCCATAAGATCAACAACATATACTAGAGCAAGAAACATAACATGCAATGGCCGATCATCATCATATATGAAACATGAAACATAGAGAAGGTAGTATATCTAGGGTTAGAAGTTATGTAACCTTCCTCAAGCAAACTCCTCAAGCTCCAAAGCTCCAAGATTTAAGCTCCTAGTTCCAAGCACACTACTTCAGCTACCTCAAGAAAAGGAATAAGAAGCATAACCACCATGGCCAAAGAGTAGGCAAGATGGAGAAGAAGATGCTAAGGAGAGAGGGAAGATGCTTACCAAAGAATAAGACCCACCTAGGGTTCGGCCACCAAGCTAAAGGAAGAAGAAGAAGAACTCCTTCAAGGGGATCGGCCACCAACCTTAGCTCCTCCAAGGTATCGGCCACCAAAGGTTGCAAGGGAGAGGTGTATCGTGCACTAAGGAGGAGAGGATCAACAAAGAGCTAAAGGGTTCCTAAGGAAGAGAAAGGCAAGGCATATATAGATGAGGGTCAAGGTTAGACCAAGGCAAGGTGTCACCTTACCAAGGGACACTTGTCCACTCATTTTACCACCTTGCAAAACTCATGTACATGCCATGCCACTACTCCCCCAAGGGTCGGCCACATGTCCAAGCTAGGGTGACACAACCAAGGCAAGAAGGTTAACAAAGGTCAAAGGCCGACACACTCCATCCATGGCCGATACACCCCCATGGGCGATCCCCCATGGCTGATACAAAGCACCCTTGCCTGATACAGGGCTCAACCAAGCAAGGCAAGGCCCAAATAAGGGAAAACAAGGCCTAAGAGAACTCAAACAAGCCCAAGGCAACTCAAGGCATGAGCCCAAACCTTCCTCTCAACCCTAGAGGAAGCAAAGAGAGAGAAAGACATCTCTCAAGGTGAAAAACTTGCTCTGCAACCCTGTATTAGGTTATTTTGCAAGTAGCACCTCTAGCTCTCAACTAAGCACAAGCAAACCCTAATCATCACTAAAGATGATTAGCAAGCAACCAAGCACAACGTTTAGGTAAAAAAAACAGGGTAAGCCCAAAACAAAGGCCAGGGTCCTTACAAGCCATAAACCTCTACAAAAGGATTTTGTCCCCGAAATCCGAAGAGAAAAAAGAGGGATACTTCTGCCTCATCTCTTCCTCAAGCTCCCACGTGGCTTCCTCAACACCACGATGATGCCAAAGGACCTTCACAAGAACCAGGTTCTTCACTACTACATTTTTGGCCTGTAACGTCGATGCCCATAGCGTCATTTTTACTAAAATAACCGACCTAATAGACTATTGCATCGACTTTATAAAAAAAACTGACCTTACAGGTTTCCCACAGCAAAAATTCATGTGAATTTGGCTTCGCACTTCGATCTATAGGGTCAGTTTTTCCAAATAACCGATGCTATAGGGTCAACAAAAAAGTGCGGGCACCGCTTTGGAACTCTAGCATCGATTTTTTCAAATAACCGACCCTATAGACCCTGTCATCTAGGGTCGGTTTTTTCAAATAACCGACCTTATAGATGGTCTCAAAAATTTTGGGCACCACTTAGTCTGTAGGGTCGATTTTTTCAAATAATCGACTCTATAGACCCTGACCTCTAGGGTCGGTTTTTTCAAATAACCGACCTTAGAGATGGTCTCAAAAAATTTGGGCACCGCTTAGTCTCTGTAGTGTCGGTTTTTTGAGATAACTGACCCTAGAGGTCAGGCTGATATTAGACCAAAGCTGAGCCGTGTTTCATTGTGTTTCATTTCATTTTGTTCATCTCCCCATTCCTGCTCCCACGCCCTAAGAGAAGCAAATCGTCGCCGCTTCCAAGGTCACCTTCCCAACCATCTCCACACCTAGAGAGAGGGAAATCGGCACCCCTTCTTAGACGACGAAGCCCAACCGTTGTTTTCTTCTTTGGACGGTGCCAATTCCTCCAGATCAACCACCATCTCCGACGCCATGCACTTTGGAGACAACGCCCATTTGCTTTCTTCCTTGAATGGTGACAACGCCTACGGCATTGCAAGGGTGGCACACCTTCTTTCTCCAGTTCTTCTCCCGCACAAGCTCCCCCACCGTCCGGTTCTTCTCAAGGTAGCACGATTGTCTCTTCCGCCTCACTCCTCCATTTTCTTTTTACTGTCATGCAACTGACCATGTAGCACGGCTGTGCTGGCTGAGTTGTAGAAAGTTCAAAATTTGTCAATTTTGCATTTGTGTTGGTGCAGGTGCTATTGACTTGTTGTTGACTTGCATATATTTATTCTTCATCCTACAAGTGAGGTATAATATTCTCACTCTCACAATGTGCCATTTTTTACTAGTAAATCAACCAATAATAAAAATATGTATTCTTTCATATCTACATTTTTTTATCAATCACATATGTAATCATTATATACATTCCAGAAATATGAGGGTAGACATTGTGTAGTCTCAGATTGACACTTTAGGGTTTATTTATGAGATCATCTATGCATGATGTTTAACTTAATATATGTATACTTGTAGGTTCTAAAATGGCAAGTGAAAAATGTCAAGGTAGCTACCTTGACAACTGCTTAGTCTTATATGTATTAATTTTCAACTCTTATATGTCAACTGTTATATTTTTATCTCAACTCATGTTTATAGTAGTTTACTAACATTAAGTATAATTTGTTATTTGTAGTGTCCTGTACAAAATAATGATTGGGCATGTGCATACTATGTAATGAAATATATGCAAGCTATTGTCAAACAAAGCATCATATGACATTCTGACTATAGATCAGGTAATAAAGAATAACATCATAAATTTTCAAGTGATTTTAGTCATTTTATAAAATATTAGCATGTGCATTTTCTATTACAGATCTTTACAACTCAGCCTTACACACTTGAGGACTTAAATGAATTTTTAAAAGAGTGGTTAGATGTTTTTCTAAATGAAGTCAATATAGCATTGGATTAAATATGTCAGCTCCATTTATGTATGTGATTTTAGTACGCCATTCATCTCAGACTTGCAATCTATCATTTTGTAGATTATGATGTGAATATGTGTAACTCGACTGAATATATGAATCATTTTTGTTATTAATGTGTGGTTTGGAATGGTGACGGTTGAGCATCAATGCTCCCCACTCCCATATCCTGGTTCTTCTTATTCTTCTGTTATGTTTCTATTTCTGCCATGTAGCACGGCCGTGCCACGTAGCACGGTCATGTTGGCTTCTGGTAGCACGGCCGTGTTGTGTAGCATGGCCGTGTTGGCTTCTGGTAGCACGGTCGTGCTATGTAGCACGACCATGTTGGGATATGGTAGCACGGCTGTTCCGCGTAGCACGACCGTGTGTGGTTACAATTTGTAGACAGTTAGCATCGGTTATCTTAAAAAACTGACCTTAGAGGTTCACTCTAAGGTCAGTTTTTTAGGAAAATTGATGCTATAGGTCTACAGATTGTAACGCTCATATGTAGACCTATAGCATCGGTTTTCTTAAAAAACCGACCTTAGAGGTTCACTCTAAGGTCAGTTTTTTAAGAAAACCGATGCTACAGGTCTACAAATTGATTTTGATAACCGACCTTACAACCTTGGCCACATTTTCTTCCTCATTTTTTACAACCTATTGGGTCGGTTTTCTTTGGTTAAAAAACTGACCCTATAGGTAAAATTCTATAGCGACACCCACTTACGAGTCGGTTAAAAAGTGACGCTATAGGCTTAAAAAAACTAACGCTACAGACCATTCCTGTACTAGTGCTTCCTCTTCATCTTCTTTACTCTTCTGTCAAGGATCGCCACTAGACCCTCCTCATAAGTCACATCTTCATCAAGCTCAACCTCAAGTGGCTGTATCATTGTCCCTGTGTCTGGATGACTTTTCTTCAACATGCTGACATGGAACACTGGATGCAACTTGTGCAACTCTGGCGGCAGCTCTAACTTGTAAGCTACCTTGCCAACACGTGCTATTACCGGGTATGGCCCCATATATCTGGGTGCTAGTTTACCTTTCCATCCAAACCTTAGCATGCCTTTCCAAGGTGAGACCTTGAGATACACTTTATCTCCCACCTGGAACTCTAAAGGTCGTCGGCGATTGTCTACATAAGACTTCTTTCTGTCCTGTGCCATTTTCAACTTTTGGTGTATCACTCTGATCTTTTTTGTTGTCTGTTGTACTAACTCAGGACCCAAAAGATGATTTTCACCAGACTCATACCAGCATAAAGGGGATCTACACTTCCTTCCATATAGAGCCTCATAAGGAGCCATGTCAATACTCCGCTGATAACTATTGTTACAAGAGAACTCTATCAAACTGAGATGCATGTCCCAACTTCCTAGGAACTGTAAAACACAAGCTCGGAGAAGATCCTCCAAAGTCTGAATAGTCCTTTCAGACTGTCCATCTGTCTGTGGGTGGAAAGCGGTACTAAACCTCAACTGCGTTCCCAACACTTTGTGCAATTGTTCCCAGAAATGACTTGTGAACTGAGGACCTCTATCAGAATCTATTGTTGCTGGTACATCATGCAAATGCACTATCTCGTCTACATACACTTGAGCAAGCTTCTCTACTGTATACATTGTTTTTACCGGTATGAAATGAGTAGATTTTGTCAACATGTCCACTATTACCCAAATGGAATCATGATTCCTAGCTGTCTGTGGTAGACCAACTATGAAATCCATGGTTATATGATCCCATTTCCATTGTGGTATTGGCATGGGTTGCAACATACCTACTGACTTTTGTTGCTCAGCTTTAACTTTCTAACATACTGCGCACTTAGCCACAAACTCAGCTACATCCTTCTTCAAGCCAGACCACCAACATAGGTCCTTCAGGTTATGATACATCTTGGTGACTCCTGGATACATAGCATACATTGATGTGTGTGCTTCCTCGAGCACTAGCTTTCTTAGATTATCACCATTGGGGACCACCATCCTACCATGATAGAAAACTAGTCCATCCTCAAACTCATGGAACCCATCACACTTTTCACTGCCAAACTCTGACCTGATCAACTGCACTGTATCATCTGCTTGATGTGCGTCTTTGATCTACTGTATCAGCGTAGGCTTAACTTGCATCTATGCCAATAGTCCTTCCAACAAGGAAACTTCCAACTGCACATTCATCTGTCGCAAGGAGACAAACATATCTCGCCTATGACATACTAAGGAACTCAACTGTGCTTTCTTCGTGGGGAGAGAAGAAGACTTTCTACTAAGCGCATCAGATACCACATTTGCCTTACCAGGATGATACTCAATGGTGCAATCATAATCATTAATTAGTTGCATCCAACGACGTTGTCGCATGTTCAAATCACTCTGCGAAAAGATATACTTCAAGTTCTTATGATCTGTAAAGATCTGACACACTTCCCCATAAAGATAGTGTCTCCAAATCTTTAACGCATGGACCACCACTGCCAATTCCAAATCATGTGTTGGATAGTTCTCCTCATGTTTCTTAAGCTGTCGTGAAGCAAAAGAAACCACATGATCTTCCTGCATCAGCACACAACCTAAGCCTTTCTTGGAAGAATCGCAGAAAACAGCATAGCCCTTCCTAGGTTCTGGCAGCACTAGCACTGGAGCACTAGTCAACTTCTCCTTTAAACTTTGGAAAGCTTGCTGACAACAATCATCCCAAACAAAAGGTACATCCTTCCTGGTCAGCTTTGTCATCGGCAACGCGATCACACTGAAGTCCTTGATAAACCTTCGGTAGTATCTGGCCAAACCCAGAAAACTATGAACTTTCATTGGCATCTTTGGTTGCTCCCAATCTGCAACTGACTCCACCTTCTTAGGGTCCACCCGGACTCCTTCTGCAGATATCACATGACCCAAGAATGTCACTTCCTTCAACCAGAACTCACATTTGTTGAACTTGGCATACAGCTGATGTTGGCGAAGAAGAGTCAACACTTGTTGAAGATGTCATTCATGCTCTTGACTGTGTCCTGACTGTAGATCAAGATTTCATCTATAAAGACTACAACAAACTGATCTAGAAACAGACGGAACACTCAGTTCATCAGATCCATGAAAGCAGTAGGTGCATTGGTTAGCCCAAACAGCATAACCACAAACTCAAAGTGACCATACCTCATCCTAAATGCTGACTTTGGTATGTCGTCCTCCTTAATCCTCAACTGATGATATCTAGACTATAGATCGATCTTTGAGAACATTGTAGCACCACGCAGCTGATCGAACAGATCATCTATCCTCAGTAATGAGTACTTATTCTTGATCATGACTTTGTTCAACTACCGGTAATCTATACATAGCCGCATTGATCTGTCCTTCTTCTTAACGAACAACACTGGAGCACCCCAAGGAGACATGCTCGGTCGGATGAAACCTTTCTCCAACAACTCTTGTAACTGCTTCTTCAACTCTTCCATCTCTGTTGGAGCCATCCTATATGATGTCTGTGCAACTGGTTGTGTTCCTGGTACCAGATTGATCTCAAAATCAATCTCTCGAGGTGGGGGAACACTGGGGAACTCATCAGGAAACACATCCTCAAACGCTCAAACAACTGATACCTCTTCAAGGCTAGGACCTTTTGCCTTGGTATCCACAACGTGAGCTAAGAAAGCCTTACAACCTTGCCACAACAACTTTTCTTCCACCATTGCTGACACTAGACATGTCGGAAGAATCTTCCTATCTCCTTGGAAGATCTACTTCTCTCCGTTGTCATCAAACACTGCCTTCTTGGAACCACAGTCCAACATGACCTTATACTTTTCTATGGTATCCATCCCAAGGATCACATGGAATCCATGCATATGAAGTGGTATAAGATCCACTTGTATATTATGCCCTAAAAAAGATAAGACACAAGATGGACACTCTTCTCAAAGCATCGAGGAACCATCAAGAGGGGTTTCTAACAACAGGTTATCTTCCTTACAACTAACAGGTAAAGGACAGCTATCAAGCAGACTATGTGCGATAAAAGAGTGTGTAGCACCCAGGTTAACCAAAATAGATATAAAGCAAGAAGAATACATATCAGAATGAAATAACTCCATCTGACCTGTCACCACTCGTGGGTTGACTATCTCCTTTGGCTGACTCATAGCATAGAATCGATCCATTGCTTGTTGTCCATGTCCTCTGCTTCCTTGAGCAGACGATCCTTCTTGCAATGCTTGACCACGTCCTCACCCTCTGCTACCACTGGACTGCTGTCTGTCTGATCCTTGTTGATTCTGTCACGACTGTTGTGTTACTTCAACGTCTCTTCTTGGGCAATTTGACTTTAAATGCCTCGTCTGTCCACAGTGATAACATGACCTGCCTTCTATCTGCAGTCTAGATGGCTTTGTTACTGCCACAAAAGTTGTACTATGTGCCTTAGATGGCGAAAAAGCATGACCTCTTCCCTTACTCGGAGACCACTGTGATGGTGCACTAGAACCTCTCATCATGAAAGGTGTTGAAAACCTCGACTTCTTGAAGACACCAGATCTTTGTCCCTAGAACTGAGCAGGCCTTTTCCTGGTCATGGACTCCCTTTTCTCCCTAATAGATCGTTCAATCCTATGGACGGACTCAACAAACATGGCAAACCGCTCCCGATTCTCTAAAGTAGCAGTGGGTGTCGACAGCTCAGCACTTAAACCTTTCTCAAACTGCCTGATCCACTCATCATATGTCACCGCCATGTGAGGACAAAACCTCAGCAAGTCCATGAACTTGGCTTCATACTTGGTGATGCTCATCGTTCCTTGGCGTAGATGCTCAAACTGGTTGATCTTCTTGTCCAGATACGTCTTCGGAAAGTATCTGCTGACGAACACTTATCGGAAGATCTCCCAACCGATCTCTTCACCGGGTCGCTTCTCCTCCTTGATGGCCCACTAGTGGACAGCACTACCCTTCAGAAGGTAGGCAGCGTGCTTGACTTTGTCTGCTTCGGGGATGTCAAGGATCCAGAAGGCCTTCTCAAGACATGTCAGCCATAGATCAGCATCCGCTGGATCAGCCGTTCCAACATAATCTGAAGCTCTGACTCAGTGAAGCCGCTCAAAGGTCTTCCCAATACCCGATGCTTCACTATGGAGAGCCTGTTCTCTTGGTTGAGGCACTGGCAACCTTTTCACCATGTGATTCATCATAGCCATCATCTGCCCCATAAGCTGTTGGTAGGCAGGACTTTCGAAAATCGCTGGGTCAAGTTGGGGGACCTCAGACACTCGATCTTCATGTGCCTACCCTCCTGCTCCATCAACTGATGTAGCATCACTGCTCTCGGCAAAATATTCTTCATGGTTTCCAGACATCTTTAAGCTTTATCTTCTGCTGAGAGCAGAAGGTTATTGTAAGAAAATATGGGAAACTCACAAGAACATATGCAAACCTAGTCCTAGATCCTTGTATACTCAGCGAACCTAGAGCTCTGATACCAAACCAACTATGACACCCCGTCATCACACAGACAACGAGATGACATGCGAAAACATGCGGAACCATATATTACCAAAAACACGGTTAATTAAAACCGATTGCAGAAAGCATACATACAGAACATTTGCAACCAGGCCCTACAAAAATATCATGTCATATATAGATATATTCAAGATCACCTGATTGATATGTTCACCACTTAAAGTCACCCACTGTTACAACAGCGCATACTAGTTCATCACCTGTTTATATATACAGAATGGCCACATACGTCCAGCAGCAGGGTATACAAAAATTACAGCAGATAAACATCATGAAACGTCGTCAAACACTTCCAAGAACCTGAGAGTACAGGGATGACTTCAAAGACTCTACTACAAAACCACCAAAATAGCAGCATGACCATCTCTTGCCTTCTACTGCTCTTCTTGCTGCTCAGCCGCAACCTCACGACCACCACCGCATCTAGAGCGATCACCTAAAAAGGGTGTAAACCAGCGGGGTGAGACACACAGTCCCAGTGAGAAACATAACTCCCCACCGCAACTATAAAACCTCAAAGGTTAAAGCAGATAACAACAAATAACTGATAGAGTGTATAACAAGAGCATCATACTGAGCAAATCTATTATTACCATCAAGCTCACCAAGATATCCAAGAGGCATATAACCAAGTATTTCTTTATGGAACATGATTGACAAGATAATATTTATAAGAACTTACCACAACATATAAGGATCTTACACATATCTGTAAGGTGTAACTCGGTCAGCTATATAAGCAAGGCCTCAATCAATGTTCTGTATTTTATTCTGAGCAAGATATACTATTCGGCTGAATTACATTTTATTATGCCATGAGGAAGTGAGCCTTCCCTGCTCAAATCCAACCATTGGCTGTGAAGCCCAATCTGGTACCATACAAGGTCTAAGGAGATTTGAACTCCATGACCTCACCTTCTCGTGGTCATTACACAAATCATCAAGCAAGACCACAGTCTTATGCTTATAGGGCCTCAGCCTCTAGGTCAGCTCCGCAAGCTACCCATATCTCTAGCTCACCTCATCATAGGTGCTAGTACATACATCTGAGCCATGAATGCATCATGCTTATCATCACATATCCCTATCCATGGGTATGTTCACCATGCTCCATATATCCTGAGTCCTCAACCATAGTTGCACTCAACCCTCCTATTTTATTCTAGGGGAAACCTCGCATATTCAATAATATGCGCTCCAAGTTATCCCACAGGATAAACGTGTTTCACCATCACCAAATACTGGCGGTAATGGATCTATGGCCAGGGCAAACTACATGATAGGTTGATCTATAATTGATTAGTATATTTTAAGCCAATTGTTGAGGCAAAACAAAGTATAAACATAGC
Organism: Alisma plantago-aquatica; assembly: GCA_963693085.1. NCBI lineage: Eukaryota > Viridiplantae > Streptophyta > Magnoliopsida > Alismatales > Alismataceae > Alisma > Alisma plantago-aquatica. The sequence goes on along the minus strand of OY856411.1, from coordinate 851,374,099 downwards.
CTTATAGAATTACATCATTATTGCCATCAACATACTGTCCTGGCACCTCAATCCCTCATGATATCAACCACTTCCTCTCAAGGCATCATAATCATGCATCAACATCCTGGGAACTCATCCCTTATCCCATCATCAGAGAATAACACCTCAACTAGGAACTCAGCCTTATATCAAATCCTCAGACCTATCAACTTGTTATTTTATTAACAAGGATTATCATCACATTGTGCTAGTCGAAGCACATTTATCTCATAGCTCTTACTAGGCTATGAATCCATATGAAATACCTACATGGTTAGTATACACATTTGCAGAGATTACCGAAGCCATCATGGATTAAAAGAATGATCATGCTATCAAGTATAAAGAAGCATACATGAGTATATTACACATAAGCTTTATCATTCGTAGTATTATTATTAATCATGGGCATATATTATGCCTTACACTTGTGACCATATGCATGTGTCATATCAACCTGTGTAACAACATCACATTCTTTCAAGCTTCCTAGTTCACAATCTATTATTTTAACTTATCAACATATTTACAGGATTCAAAGTGATTACATCATTGCACTTGTATCATCATTATTAAAAGAGAACCATCAACTCTATACAACACCCTCACCAAAAGCTCTTGTAATCCTCACTAAAGGTATGGCGATCAATGCCAACCCTCACCAAAGGGTGTATCAGGTATGGTCATACCCTCACCAGAGGATGCATCGGCTAGGGTTTCAAACCCCAAACAAGCTCACCACCATATCGGTCAACCCATCCTTTCACCTATCATGCAACTAGAACCCACCAGCTCACATGGTGTCGGGTAAGGTGTACCGTGCATCAGCAGATGCTAACGGCTAAAGGCCTATCGTGCACAAGGATCAGGGTTAGGGTTAGGGTTAGGGTTAGGGTCCCTCTATTGGCCAACCCTCTCCAAAGGAGCATGTCGACCAGGAGCATGGCGCCGAAGATGCCCTAACGTTCAACCATCACCCATATCGTTCAAAAGACCCCTATGTCGTCCAAGGCACTCTATCGGCCAAGGCATGGTAACCACTAAGGCACCACAACGGCCAACTCACAAAGGGTGTGTCGGGAAACACAAACCCATCCTTATATCATCCAAAGAAAGGGCTAGGGTGTCACCAACCTAACAAGCAACACCTAAGAAGACATGTCATCCAACTAGGTCAAACTCCTCATATCGGACACCACTAAGGCGTCGTCTAGGGTTCTTATACAACCATCATATCGGGAACCAAGCCACCAAGCTCATCATAGCCTATCGGCCAAGATCATCATAAGATGTGTCGTGCAGGGCACACATCTAGGTGTAACGCCCAAACCCCAAATAGGGATATTGGGCAGCACTATCCCAAGGTCATATCATGCAAGGCACAACCCAACAAGATCATCTTCAACCTCAAGCACAAGGGTACCAAACCCTAATTGATCAAGAAGGTCAGCTCACCTCTCAACAACCAAGAGAGAGGGGTTTTGCACAACCTCTATCACAAATTGGGCAACCACAAGGACCAACCTCAACATAGGTCATCATCTATTCAAAAGCTCACCTCTCAAATCCATGGTGAGAGGAGGGTGTTGCCCAAGTAACTAGAATGTAGACTCACCTCTCAACTAAAATGAGAGAGAGGGGTATTGCCTACATCACTAGATCTCAAACTCACTTCTCTTGACCAAGGAGAGAAAGGAGTGTTGCTCACCAAGGAAACCCTAAACCATGGTTTGGCCAACTAGGTGTAAAGGCATATAAACCATCAACAACAACAACAACATCATGCTCATTATACCCATAAGATCAACAACATATACTAGAGCAAGAAACATAACATGCAATGGCCGATCATCATCATATATGAAACATGCAACATAGAGAAGGCAGTATAGCTAGGGTTAGAAGTTATGTAACCCGCCTCAAGCAAACTCCTCAAGCTCCAAAGCTCCAAGCTTTAAGCTCTTAGTTCCAAGCACACTACTTCAGATACCTCAAGAAAAGGAACAAGAAGCATAACCACCATGGTCGAAGAGTGGGCAAGATGAAGAAGAAGATGCTAAGGAGAGAGCGAAGATGCTTACCAAAGAACAAGACCCACCTAGGGTTCGTCCACCAAGCTAAAGGAAGAAGAAGAAGAACTCCTTCAAGGGGATCAACCACCAAACTTAGGTCCTCCAAGGGTATTGACCACCAAAGGTTGCAAGGGAGAGATGTATCGTGCACTAAGGAGGAGAGGAGCAACAAAGAGCTAAAGGGCTCCTAAGGAAGAGAAAGGCAAGGCATATATAGATGGGGGTCAAGGTTAGACCAAGGCAAGGTGTCACCTTACCAAGGGACACTTGTCCACTCATTTTACCACCTTGCAAAACTCATGCACATGCCATGCCACTACTTCCCCAAGGGTCAGCCACATGTCCAAGCTAGGGTGACACAACCAAGGCAAGAAGGTCAACAAAGGTCAAAGGCCGACACACTCCATCCATGGCTGATACACCCCCATGGGTGATATCCCATGGCTGATACAAAGCACCCTTTCCTAATACAGGGCTCAACCAAGTACGGCAAGCCCCAAACAAGGGAAAACGAGCCCAAACCTTCCTCTCAACCCTATAGGAAGAAAAGAGAGAGAAAGACATCTCTCAAGGTGACAAACTTGTTCTCCAACCCTATCTTAGGTTATTTTGCAAGTAGCACCTCCAGCTCTCAACTAAGCACAAGCAAACCCTAATCATCACTAAAGATGATTAGCAAGCAACCAAGCATAAGGTTTAGGCAAAACAAACAGGGTAAGCCCAAAACAAAGGTCAAGGTCCTTACAATATAGGTGTCTAGGGGGTCTAGGGTTAAGTTAGGGGTAAAATGGAGAAAGCAGATGAAAAATGGGTGGATTTTGTGAGTAGTACGGCCGTGGTGGGTCACCACGGTCGTGGTGGGTAGGGTAGACCACAGTCGTGGTGTATGGGCATGGTCATGGGAATTAAAATAGGCCAAGTTATATGGTTTTGGGTCTAACTGGCCACGACTGTGGTGGATAGGGTGTTGCACGACTGTGGTGGAGTACCACAGTCGTGGTGGGTTGGATGATAGCGGCCATGGTGGTGTAAAATAGTCATGGTGATCTTCTGTAGAACGGCCATGCTAGGTAGCATGACCGTGGTGTCTGCCCCTTGCACGGCCGTTCTTGTCTGTATGGCCGTGGTGCTCTTTGCTTGACTTGGAGTTGATTTGTAAGTGACCTCACACGGTCATTCTGTAGTACCACGGCCGTGCTGGGTCCTGGATCAGCACTTTGACTCTGTTCTTTGGATTTCCTTGGACATCTTTGCTTCAAATGATCTTTGGTCACTAGGGGTAGGTTGAAGGAGCCTTGGACTTCACTTTGGGTCTCTCCAAGGGTAGAGGAACCCTAGGATCACTCCTTCTCTCTGTCTTCCATCAAGTGTGGTCCAAATACCTGAAAAACATGCAAATAATGTCCATAAGTGCATTTTACACAAATATGCATATTGGGAGGAATGACATGTAATCTAACAGGTATAGATGTGATTGAAGAGAAAAAGGACACAAGATGAAGCCCTAAAATAGGGATGCATCAAGGGGCTTTATAGATTGTAGGGAGTAAATTAATGATCAGATTGTTTAATTGAAATCCATTTGAGAAACTTCAAAAAACATGGAATGTGATAAGGTGAGTATTCATAGGCGTAACCACATACCTTTATTTCCATGAAGAAACCATGCAACATGTACTTCAAGCATATATCCAAATATCCAAGCATTCAACATAATCAAACAACATTATCTTTATATATGTATACTCTAAAGTGTCAATAATTGTATTCAAAATACTAATCATGATTTATTCTAGGGTTTTGGTTTCCTTATCATCCTAATTCCCATGTTAATTGATCTAATGACTCAAGAACTATAATGACCCCTCCCCTGTTATCCCCTATTCAAGTAGACCGAGTGGACAAGGGACATTACCAATAATATAGGACCAAAGTTTTAGCAAATAACCAAAAATAATTAATAAATTCACTAATCAATAGAGTTTGGTACAAGATAGATATTACACTATCCAATAAGGAATTACATAATATGGTTTTCTAATTTTACAACATGAAATAAAAACTAACTAAATCCTCTAAATATTACATTACTTACTTGTTTGTTTTGTGCCTTCTTCATGAGAGTCCACTTTCCATTAAACTTGTAGCAATAACAACAAATTATCCTTGAATGGTGTGTAAAAGCACGATTAGTATAACGAGTTATATTGGTATGTGGAGGAAAGAAAACGTTCGCATCTATTTGTAACAACATAATCAAATCAATTATAGTTACAAAAACAAAATTTATCATTTTCTTCATAACTTCTCAATTCCTTTTTACTCAACCTTTGGTATACCCTCTCTTAGGGTTTTGTCCGTGCAGTGGACTTTAGGCTACCTCTCAATCTAGACCTAGGTGCCTTATTCGCCACCTCTCAGTCTGGAGCTAGGTGCTAAGCAGGTCTACCCAATCTGGGGCCTGGTTTGACCTTCCCAATCTAGGGCATGGTCTTTAGTCATCACCATGACTTTATACCTTTTTTTAAGTCTCAATTTCCAGTGTCCGTATATAGGTTCGAGCAAGCTATAAGAATAATATTTTGATATCCATAGTGACTTTATAGATTGCAAGAAATAAATATCATCCAAGCATTTATTTCAAGCAATCTGGTAAAACCTCAAAAACTATTGGGAAACTAAAGTGGTTAGTCATAGGTGTAACCACATACCTTGATCAGGTGTTCTTGATGTCCAAGCAAGAGCAATCAGGAATAACCAAGCAAGAAACCAAGAAATTTATCCTGAAAGTTAAAGTAAAACACCCATGTATCACTATTTTATCTGAATCATCATTAAGACTGACTTGGGTCTCAAGTTAGGGTTTTAATGTCAACTTTAGGGTTTCATTAGGGTTTTGGCTTCCTAAATCCTTTATCACTTTTCATGACTTTTGGGTTGACAAACCCTAATCGTATCATTAATTATACTTTTAATATTAAGTAAACCCTAATTCATATTAGGTGTAACCATGATTATCAAATTGGTCATGTAGTTATATTACGAACACTGGATTCAATTGTGTTCCCTAACAATATCACAAGATATGATTGTTAACCCTTAATCATTCACATGCATGGTTAACCACTTGAGAAACACCGATTATCATTATCATGATCATCTTGATTTCTAATCTTATTCAATAATATCAAATAATAGCATTAAAGAAAGGTTTTTAAGGTATTCCGCGTGTTAATCCTCAAAGCTAGGGTTTTTCTAGCTGTAATCACATTTTTAACTCATGTTAGAATTACTTTTAGAAATGGAAGCATTCTAAAGCCTCAGTTATATTTTCATTTTGTTCCTCTCATTCTCTTGATCAATTTTCATACATAGCATGTCTTCATACGAGCATCCTACTTATTACTATAATATTTGCAAGTTAATTACTAATCAACCAATTAGGGTGTGCCATGTCGGCAAAAGGGGTAATTACCTTAATTCCATGGGATCTGGCCCCATGAATAATCTTTCACCATGCAAGCGGTGTCCTCCACATGAAAACACTTTGAACCAAGGTGATTGTACACCTTTGCCCCTGCGCTTTTGTCTTGGGGTCACGTGCGCCTGGGGGAAATGAGGAAGTTTCCTCCTCTCCTTTGTCTTCCTCCTCTGCAGCTTGTTTCCACTACACGCTCCATGCTACTGAGTCAACCAAAAAGGTTGACTCGGAGTTGTAGGGTTCTAGTGAGGCAATCAAAGATGCCATCACCCTCGTTAGGTCCGGTTGAACTCACCAGTAGCTTCAAATCCATAAGAGATGTGAGAGTAGGAGGAAGAGCAATAGATATGGGTTGTGGTGGTTTAATGAAGAACCAGAGCAAACAAGATGGAGTGGAAGATCAAATTGGGGACAACAAAGGCTTCTCTTGGGTGCGAGGGATCATGCACCATTGTCTCGTCCCACTAAGAGGGGATTTCGACTCCTTATATAGGTGTGGTTAGCGAGACCAATGATCAAATGGATCTTGCCCCCCAAATTAATTTGGGGAAGTCTTAACTAACTAAAATTATGGTGAATCAAGGTATCAAACACTTCATTTTTCCCTCTCAAAAGTAAAGGAAGTGGTTTGGAGTGTGAATATGGTTCAACGAGAGAGAGGGAGAGGTATCAAAGGGAAGCCTGACACCGTTGCTTATTTCCTACTTAGTTGTGACAGCCATCAGATCTGGAATTAGATGATCCACATGTCATGTGACAAAATACAAGGTCACCCCTAGGATTCCAGTAACATTAAATGTGACAGATAATATCAAATTTTCTATAACCATTCACTTTATAGAAACTTCAATAATTCATGTCTCTCTCATTCTTTATCCAAAAGATCCCAAATACTAAGGGAAAGTCCATAATGACTTTATCCCATCGTGTCCAAGGCTTGAGACCAAAATTTGAAAAGAAAAGTTGTTTTCTTAATATCCAAGTCTTCCTTTTATAAGGCATATTTTAGTCATTAACTCTATCTTTTTCTCTTTCTTATCTTTTCTATTTTATTAATCTTGATTACTTTTCTCATTAGCAACCATGTGAAACTGAAATCCAACCATTAGTGGTCATCCATGCCACTTTCTAGAGAATTCTATATAATTCTCACAAGTATATTATTCAATATTTATCATCTTATGCCTTTTTACCATTATTGGATTTTCTTCTCATCCTTCTCCCTTATATCCATTATTGGATTAGCAAAATAGTTTATACCATAAAATTCACAACAAAGGAAATTTTGCAAAAGAAGTCCATACTTTTCAAAACAAAGCAAACCAATTTTCTAATATGTCCCATTTATTCAAATAACTACATTTCAGTATAATTACATGGGGAAAACTAGGTTGTAACATCCTATTCCAAGAGTAGATATGGTGCATCACACGTTACCAATTTTAATTCCATATTTAGGATGAATCATACAGGACTGTAGGTTTAGCAAATAACCAAAAATAATAAATAAATTTCACTATAGGAATGAGTTTGTACAATATTACTTTTCCCCATAGGAATTACTTAATATGGTTTTCTAAGTTTTCAACATGAAATAAAACCTGACTAAATCCTTCAGAGCTTACATTAGTTTCTTGTTCATTCGGTGCCTTCTTCATGAGAGTCTAATTCCCATTAAACTTGTAGAGACAACAAAAGATTATCCTAAAATAGAATTAAAAAAAAAGCACGGTCAGTATAAAGAGTTATACTTGTATGCGAGGGAACCAAAATGTTTGCTTGTAAAAACATAACCCAGCAATTATTATTATAGAAACAAAATTTATCATTTTCTTCATAACTCCTCATCTCGTTTTACTCAACCTCTGGGATACCCTCTCTTAGGGTTTCATCCTTACATTGGACTATAAGCCACCTCTCAATTTAGAGCCAAGTGCCTATGTTGGCCACCTCGCAATTTAGAGCCAAGTGCCTATGTTGGCCACCTCTCAATCTGGAGTTAGGTTCCATGTTGGTCATCCCAATAAGGGGCCTGACCTCATATGACCTTCCCAATATGGGGCCTGGTCTGACCTCATGTGGCCTTTCCAATCTGGGGCCTGGTTTGACCTTATATGACATTCCCAATCTGGGTCCTGGTCTTAAGTCATCACCATCACTTTTCATTTGTTTCCATCTTCAACCTCTAGAGTTGGTATGTTGGGTTCGAGCAAGTTATAAGCATAATTTATGATATCCATAATGACGTTATAGTTTGCAGGAATCAAATAAACATGCATGTAGTTAATTCTATATAACATGTCATCATTGGATGTTCCTATTAGTTACTATGATTTTTACAAAATTAATTATTATTGGTAAATTGTAGGCCACCACCTTAACGGATGGTCTTGCCATGGGGTCAGGGCCGAGAAAATGAGCTCAAGCCAAATCGTCTGACCGTGCCCACATGGACGCTTGTAGGAACATGAAGAAAAGATGGAAAAGGTCAAAAAGACCCAGACCTGTAAAGGAGAGAGTTGGGGGTAAGATGGACCTTTCACGGGTAGTCATCTTCCTCCTTCATCTTGCGAGTAGTAGCGTGACACGGTCAACCTCTGGTTGACTTTGAGATCTCACCTTCCTTAGCAGAAAGTGATCGTGTAGGCACCTCACCAAACCTCTCCGGACCTGAGGGTGGTGTTTGATTGATGGGAGATGGTCGATAATGAGAGAATGGTGAGGGGAGTTCTTTATAAGGGTGTTGAGAAGGTGTGGGATGAGGGAGGGTGCTAGCTGAGGAATTGAGAAGGGGAAGCTCTTCCTAAGGTCTAGTCATGACTCTTCAGAGCATGACTCTTCACAAAAGATTAACTCTCTTCACGGCCGCAACCTAGCGCTCTGGCAACTAGGGTTACGGCGTGTGGGAGTCCTCCTACCCGTACGGGTCACCTTCTCTTGTAGGTCCAAGGTTAGGGCGAGCTTCCTGGTACTCTCCCCATGATGGCGGAGGAACTGGCAGAGAGGTACGAACGGCTACAGTTAACGACAGAGGAGGAAGAGACGATCGACGTCGGCGATGACCAAAACGGGGAAGAGGAGCATCTAGGGCTAGCGCTGGTGGCGCGGTTTCTGACGGACAGAGTGCCCAACTTCTGGGCGATGCGGCGCACACTCACACAATCTTGGGGGCTATCGCAGAAGGTTGTCTTCAAGCAACTGGAAGGTGACGTCTTTATCATCCAGTTCTTCGACTGGAGGTACAAGCAAAAGGTGGTGGACGGGGCGCCATGGAATTTCGATAATAAGTTGTTGATATTCAAGGAGATTGAGAAGGAAGAGCAGCCGGGGAAGATCATTATCAAGCACACCCCCTTTTGGGCTCGGATCTACGGGCTTCCTTTAGGGTTCCGGTCGAACCAAGCTATCAGGAGGATCGCTAGCAGGCTGGGAGAGGTTCTTGACTTGGATGTCGATGAACTTGGGTGGGAATCATCGGCGAGGGTCAGGGTTAACCTGGACATCACGAGACCGCTGAAGAGGGTTCTACGGCTAGCAGGGAACAACAATAACATCATCACACTGGACGTGAAGTATGAAAGATTGGTGCACTTTTGCCATGTTTGCGGGAAGCTTGGTCACGTAGAACGGGACTGCACCGATAGGATCGAAGGCGAGGACGGAGGCCAACAATGGGGACCATGGCTGAGAGCATCCCCGCGGAAGCCGAGGACGACTTTACACGAAGAGCTACATGGTCACACCTGGGTTATGAAAAGAATAGTCTTCAAAAACAAGCCGATAGAGCAGGGATCGTCGACCAAGGAAACGACTGGAGAAGGCGGTTCGCAAAGTAGCCAGGCCGGCGGGGACGGGGACGGCGAGGCAGCAGGGAAGAGAGGGCACATTACAGAGAGCAAGAGGAACGCACAGACACAGCGACACCAAGAAGATAGTGCGGAATCCCCTTACGAGTTGGAGATGCTTTTCCCAGAAAGACAGGAAGTAACAAGGGTGGATGTCGACAAGGGCACGAGCAAAGGGCAGATTATGGAGGAAGGACGAGGGGAAAGAAGTCAGGCTACAGTCGACAGAGAAGAACCCATGGATAGGCATCGGGCAAAGTCGAACCTGGGCAGGGAGGTGGAGCACGGGAGAGCATTCACTGAGAATATGTCTGATCCAGGTCTGAGAACGGCAGGACCAAGGGAGGAACTGGAGGCCATACCCAAACAATACGAGGCAGATTGCAATCCAGTGAAGCAACCGGCGCAAAGGCAGATCAAGACGAGGGCTCAGATGAAGATGGAAAGCAAAAAGAAGATGGGAAAAAGAGATAAGGGAGAAGCAAAGAAGAACAAGAAGCCCCCGTGGGTATACAAGATGAGCAGGGCGCAACGACTGGGGATATCGGAGCAAGAAGTTGTTTGGGACACCATCTCGGGAAAGCGAGGAAGACAGTCTGAGTATTGTGATATGGAGCTTGATATAGCAAGTCCTATGGAAGACATATGCAAGAAAATAAGGAGTAGTGCACCAACTTCACAGCAGGATGGGACACAGAGGGTTCAAGTAGCGGGGACTGGCGGAGACCAGCCCCGTGAACAGCCATGAAAATCATAAGCTGGAATTGTCAGGGGTTGGGCAACCCTGACACAGTGAATACCCTCCGATCTTGGTGTTGGAGGGAAAGCCCGAATCTAGTCTTCTTGATGGAGACTCTCATTACTGGTGCGGACTTAGAGACGGTGAAAATAAAATGTGGCTTCACACAGGGCATTTGCATTGACAGAGTGGGCAGAGCAGGAGGGATAGGACTGTGGTGGAAAGACATCGACCTCAATATTATATCCTATTCACAGCATCACTGCAGTTGTGAGGTTGATGACGGAACAGGGGCTGAAAAATGGAGAGCAGTGGGAATCTATGGGTGGGCGGATCAGCAGTTGAAGACTAATACGTGGAATCTGATACGCGAGTTGAAAAATACTTCGGATTTGCCTACTATTTTATTTGGTGACTTCAACGAGATAGTTGCCAACATGGAAAAGTCGGGAGGCCCCCCAAAACCATACCGGCACATGCAGGATTTCCATGATGTGATAGATGACTGTGATTCGACGGATCTGGGTTACAGTGGAAATATCTTCACGTGGCAAAGGGGAACGACACCTGAAACGCTTGTGAGGGAGAGGTTGGATAGAACTTTGGCGTTTCCCAGTTGGGTGGCAAGATTTCCACAGGCATGTGTCATCCACCTACCGATTGTTGAATCCGATCATGCACCGATTATCATAAACACGGAGTACAGGAGGAGGAAACAAAGAGGTAAGCAGGATAATTTTGTTTTCGAGCCCATGTGGATGGAGGACGAGATGTGTGAAAATATCATCAAGGAATCATGGGATGGTGGAGAAACGATTGATTTGCATGGCAAGATGGAAAGATGCAGCTTAAAATTAAAAATCTGGGCGCACGAGAAGTTTGGGAAAATGAGAAGAAGGATAAAAGAATTAGAAGGACAGTTGGGTGAAGCCCAACTTCTACCGCCGGATAGAATCAACCTTGACAGGTGTTCCCGCATGGCAGCCGAACTCCAAGAATGGCACAGGTGTGATGAAAAGTATTGGCATGCAAGGGCAAGAATGAATGAGATGAAAGAGGGCGACAGAAAATGGCGTATTTTCACCACAAAGCTTCCCAAAGGAAAAAAAAGAAACAAGATAGAAGGACTCCATGATGATGAGGGGCAATGGCATACGAAGGAAGAGGAAATTGAGAAAGTCGTCACCACTTATTTTCAAGGGCTGTTCACGACGTCAAATCCAACGGGATGGGAGACAGCCACCAAAGGGGTTGAAAGGAAAATTGGGAGTGCGGACAATGAAGATCTGGAGAGGGATATCACCACGGAAGAAATCCAAAAAGCGCTGAAAAATATGCATCCAAATAAAGCACCCGGGCCCGATGGAATGAAAGCCATGTTTTTTCAAAAATACTGGCACATAGTGGGAGATGATGTAGCTAATTATATAAAAGGGTGGTGGAAATCCAAAGGCAGTATAGCTGATGTAAATACCACTCTTGTAGTCCTCATTCCTAAAGTGAAAGCATCGAAAGAGATGGGGGAGTTCCGACCCATTAGTTTGTGCAATGTGATCTATAAAATTGCAGCAAAAGTCCTTGCCAACCGCCTACGCCCAATGATGGATAAAATCACTTCTAGGCAGCAAAGTGCCTTTATACCAGGAAGGCTGATCACAGACAATGTCCTTGTGGCCTATGAGCTGTTCCATAGTATGAAAGGTGCAGCGGGGAAGAAGAAGGGTCATATTGCTTTGAAGCTTGATATGTCAAAAGCATATGACAGGGTGGAATGGGGTTTTGTTGATTATATACAAAAGAAGTTGGGATTTGGAAAGCTATGGAGGAAAAAAGTCATGAACTGTATGTCGACAGTATCTCATTCTTTTGCCATCAATGGGGAACGTACCAGGAGATCTCAACCTTCCAGAGGACTGCGCCAGGGTGACCCTCTCTCACCTTACCTTTTCATTTTATGTGCTGAAGCTTTTTCTTCTTCCTTAAATCTTGCTTCTCTACAAAATGATATTCATGGAGTATGAGCCAGCCGCCATGGGCCTCATATTTCTCACCTCTTCTTTGCAGATGATTCCATTCTTTTTGCGAGGGCGACCAAGGAGGAATGTCTAAAATTAGCTGTGATTATCAGCCAGTACGAACAGGCATCCGGACAAAAAATTAACCTATCCAAAACTGAGGTGGCCTTCAGCAAAGGAGTCAGCCGAGAGAGGAAGGACGAGATATGTCAAGTACTACAAGTCAAAGAGGTGGAGAGGCACGGGAAGTACCTGGGTCTACCAGTCGCAGTGGGCAGATCAAAGAAGCAAGCCTTCTCATATATCCAGGACAGAGTTTGGAACAAATTGCAAGGTTGGAAGGAAAAGCTGCTTTCCAAGGCGGGAAAGGAGGTTCTTATCAAGGCAGTGGCCCAAGCAATTCTGTCATACATGATGAGCATTTTCCAGTTACTGGGGTATCTTCTTGATGCCATCAACAGTTCTATTGCTAGATTCTGGTGGGGAGCAAAAGACGGAGAAAGGAAGATAGCTTGGGTCAGTTGGGAAAAATTATGTAAGCCGAAGAACCAAAGAGGTATGGGATTCTGAGACATTAGCGCTTTTAATCAAGCTCTCCTTGCCAAGCAAGTATGGCGGCTTTTTCACAGGCGAGATACACTGGCTTACAAAGTTCTAAAGGCCAAGTACTTTCCTTCATGTAGTGTTCTAGAGGCTAGAAGGGGTCACAACCCAAGCTTTACGTGGAGAAGTATTTGGAATTCTAAAAGCATCGTGCTCGAAGGCATGCAATGGCGAGTGGGTGATGGCAAAGACATCAATATATGGACTGATAGTTGGATCCCAAATTTAAATGGCAGCATAGAAGGGAGGATGGGTATATCTTCACCGACGGTGCAAAAAGTCAATCAACTTATTGATCAAGAGACTGGTCAGTGGGATTGCGGGCTGGTCTATGAGCTACTATCACATGACATGGCTGCTATGGTGCTAGCTATTCCTCTAGGGGTCGCTGCAAAGGGAGGACATAATTTTCTGGAAACCAAGCAAGAGCGGGGATTATACGGTGAGGTCGGCATATTGGTTGGCAACCCAACAACCGAGAAGAGATGGGCAACAGGTCAGCCAGGAGGAAAAGGATGTGTGGCGGGCTGTATGGAAGACGGGTCTATATCCAAAAGCGGCTCACTTTCTATGGCGTTGTTTCGTCGGCTCCTTAGCCACGGTTGGTAGGCTGTTTGATAGGCACTGCCATGAGGATGGAATATGCACATTTGTAGGAGGGAGAAGGAAGATATTGGGCACATGTTTTTCAAATGTGACCAGGCGTGGGAGCTATGGAAGGACTACCCGTTGGAAGTGCAGCACCGTATAGAAGAGATGGGCGCAAAACCAGTCAAGGCAGCCATCATGGCTGCGGTTTGGCCGGAACAAGGTGAGCTAGATGTCGACATGGCTGCTGCTCTTTGGGCCATATGGAGTAGGCGAAACGACATCATCTTTGGGAACAGGGTGCGGCACCCCCACATGATGAAGAACGCTCTGTTACCATTGGTCCGTAGCAGCCCGGCGCCGAGTAGCAATGCTTGCAGCCCGAGCACGACGGCTGCACGTGTGCAATGGAGCAAACCACCGGAGGGTGTTCTCAAATTGAACTGCGATGCTGCGGTTAACGTCCAAGGAAAAGACGGCTTGGGGATGGTGTGGCGGACAGCTACGGGTGAAGCAACAAAGCTAGAAGGGAAACAACATCTGACACTCAAGGATCCTATATGCGCCGAAGCTCTTGCTATTAGAGAAGGACTCCTCCTTTCCAAAGAGATGAACCTCTCGCAGCTAATGGTGGAATCGGATGCCGAAGCGGTGATCAAGCTCATTGTGAATGGGACTAAGAGAGCGGATCTCCTGGGTTCTATCCTTGAGGACATAGGCTTTCTTAAAAGTTTCTTTGCTAGTATTTCTTTTGTTTACTGTCGTAGAGTGGCGAATGGGGTAGCACATCAGCTAGCCCGATTGGCTGGTAGTAGTAGTTTTTCTTTGCTTAATAGTTGCTCCTTACCACCTGTTGTAACAAACTGCATTCAAGCAGATTTTCTCATCTAATATATTAGATCCGTCGATTTCAAAAAAAAAAACTCATAAAATAAGAGATTAGAGACTAACTGGCCCAAAATATGATTTTGCAAGGCTATCCTTGACATCAGAGTTTGTCAAGTACAGAAGTGATCTAGTCAATTATTCAAAAATGATCCATCTGGTTTGCCTAAAGTCAGGTAAATCGAGACACAATCAATGCAAATGCATCAGTACGCTTTGAAAAGAACTGATATTGAACAATTGAAAACAATTATAGTAAAATATAGTACTTGGCGGGACTTATGTTCAAAATTTAGTCAACCAATGATTTTCAAAGCATTGAGTTTATTTTGAACAATTCAATTTTATTACGAGTTTCCTATTATGATGATATAAAGAAGCATGCTTATATATTTTATGTGGTTCCATCACCCCAACAAGATGGGGGAGGTCCTCTCCATATGAGGTAGGAGGTCAATCGACATGTACAAGTTCTACCCTCTAAATGAGGAGGTCGCTTGTACTCAATATTAACATTATCAACATTATCATCATAATTTGAGCAGTCATAATGGGTAATATCATTTGTGTTTTAAACTTTTGTCTCAAATATAATATAGGAAAATTGGAAGACTAGTCAGTAGGGAACAATAGCTCAAACAAATACATAGCTAAGATTTTCAAGAGGTACATACAAGTATATTCAATACCACTAGTATGTTCAAGGAGGATTTAAATATAAAAGCATACCCTTCACTGAAGATTTAGAGTATAGATTACAAGAAATAATAGATCAAAGTCTCAAGTATATACTAGAGTAATCAAGATGTGCATCAAGGGTCAAGATCATGATATACACAAAGATCATGTACCAACTATTAAAAGATTAGGGTTTTTCATTCCTATTCAACCTTAGGGTTAGGTCATTCACTTTTGATCAATAGTTTCAAGATGTCTAACATTTATTCAATTGTCAAGATTATTTCTAGTATGAATGACACACTTAGGTATTTTAGGAACATGTGTTAACCCGAATTATTATGATCATTATTCAAGTCATTGTCATGTCTCTAGATCATAATCATGATAAATTAGCATCATTGGAATTAAATATTAGATTAAGTCTTTCTTGATGTAGAAGTAAATTCATGGATCGAGTATTAGGTTAAAAGATCAAGGGTTTCACAAGATTTAGATCAATCATAAAGATACCATCATTGCGATTAAACATTACTCACAGAAATGTTATTCAAGATCAAATATATATCTGGAGTCTTCATTAGTTAAATCATGATTTTAGAGTCTCAAGATAAACATCTGAGTCAAATATTAGGAGTTCCAAATATTACTCATAATTATTGAGTCATTTGACAAATTAAATAAGCAAGAGATCAAAGTCTAGGTATATCAATGATAAACATCTAGAATGATACTTCACAAGCATTTTTAAATGATTCATTGGATTTTTCTGATCAAAATTGATTATCTATTGATAATTTTTGAACCTAGGATGCATTTTTATGATTTAAACTCAACTAGGGATTTTGATCAATTATTCATGTAAGAGGGCAAAAATACCTTAAAATAGGGAAAAAGGGAAGTTGTTCGATTCACAAAGGATGCCCGAGATCAATCCACGTCAGCACTGGTGGCTTGCTAGTTTGGTGGGTCAGTTCGATCCTAGCTTGTGGGTTCAACCATTAATTTTTTGGTTTGGATGTGTGGTTCAGTGGTTCTAAGACCAAACCAATTCTCCTTGGACCGGGTGGTCGGGGGCTTCCTCTCCTGCTCCAGTCCTCACGCAAACAAAGGACACACGACGGAAGGACTCTCTAGTGATTGGGGAGCTGAGAGCATGAGGCTTTGGGGTTAGTAGGTGAGGTTCCATTTGAGCTCTTCGCTCCTTTGTGGAGTGATAGAAGATTGAGATTTGGGGCGAGAGGCTGAGGAGGGAGGATTCCTGAATTAACCAGGTGACGGTACAAACAAACAACAGAAGGAATAGAGGAGATATTGGGGGCTTTTGAGGCCGAGAGAGTGAGCAAGAGAGAGTCTCCAAGAATGGTGTGGTGGTGGCGAGCCTTAGGAGGCCTTTTGTAGTGTGGAGACTAGTTTTAGGATAGTATTGGTCCTTAGTTGCAAACCAAGGTCACCAGAGTGAGAAGTAGAAAAGGGGGAAAGGTTTTTATGGTGAAATCGATCATGAAAGTTGGTCAAAATATGGCTCATTGAGCGTGAAATCATGAGAAGAGCATTTCGAGTAGGTCATAATTTTGAATCATGGTCATATGGGATTGATTGCCCTTTCACTACAACAAACATCCATATTAGTGGCATTTAAGAAATGCCACTATATAAAATATAAATGTCACTATAAGTGTTTAGTGGCATTTTTTGACACTTAAAAAATGCCTCTAGTACCAATGCATGTAGATAGATAGACGCATAAGTTAGAAATGCCACTAAATATTCAGTTTGAATGGCTTTTAATAAATGCCACATAAATGCCACTAAAACATCATTTGACTTTTATAGTAATGCCATTATTACATTAATTGGCTTTTAAATAAATGCCACTGTTGTGTACTAGAATATTGTACAAAATTGTTCATATTGAGTACAAGGACATATATAAAATTCCACTAATGGGATAATTATTGTGTATGATGGCATTTTGATGATTTTAATCATTCAATTTCTGTTCATTACCAAGATTAATGAATGAAAGTGGCTTGCAGTTTGAGCTCACATTTACAAAAGTATATATAATGAATACAAATATTTTTACTTACAATCAAGTGTCAATTAAATGACACTTCTATGAAATACAACACCCATGAGACATTCTTTCATACAACATTTTATAATTAGTATAATAGTTTCTACATACTTCGAGAATCTCTTCATCGATGTAATGAAATGGCATACACATGTCAGCCGAATGTTCTCATATTTTCTTATTGTTGATAGTTAACTTGATGACAATGATGTGTTCTTAGTGGGAATAATATTCACTTATGAGATCTTGCTCTATTTCTTCAGCGTTCTTCAAGAACTTGGGATCCTCTGCAAAACTGGGAAAAGACCAAACCATGCTCTATTTCTTTAGGCATCTGACCTACTTATTAGGTTACTAAAATAATGTTTTTGTGTTATAGGTGTAACATCGTCTACTCTCTAAAGAAAAAATAAAATCATTCAGTTAATTTGTATCCAACATAGAAAAAAACATAAGCCTTTTATACGCTATGGGAAACACACCCAAATCTGGTTTAAGCTCACATAATATTTTCTTGATATTTAATGAGGTGTTTCTTCGAGAAAATAAAGCCTCAACAACTCCATGTTCATGTCATGGAGGGGAGATTCATGTCCCAAATATGCAAACAACTTGTTAAATGTATTTGCAAAGATACAATTATCACATAAAATATCCAAATCATCCAACTGTATTAAATTCTAAACTAATTGACTGGGACATTTGATTAGTATAAGTGCACAAGACAAAGAGATTTTGGATTTACCACTCTAAATTATATCAAGTCCATAGGAGGGTCATGGGGTAAGCATCTTCCTAAGCAGTGGTGCCTCAATGTCCTAGTAATGTAAAGAGGGTAGCTTCCTGCAAAAAAACAAGGAGACAAAATGGTGATCCCAGGAGAAAAGCATAAAGATGATCTATAGATCCTTGAATCCTTCCACCCATTATAAAGTGATTGAAATGGTGAAACATCACCTAGAAGAACAATAAATTAATCAATACAAAATCTTGTGCATATGGTTTGTATAAGATTAACTTTCAACAAAGGAATTACATAATATGGTTTTCTAAGTGTTACAACATGAAGTAATAACTAACTAAATCCTCCATAGGTTACATTACTTCTTGTTTGCTTTGTGCCTTTTTCATGAGAGTCCCCTTTCCATTAAAATTATAGCAATAACAACAAATTATCCTAAAATACTAACAAACAAAATAGTCGGTCAGCATAACAAGTTATACTGGTATGTGGGGGAACTAAAAGATTGCATCTAGGTGTAACAACATAATCACAACAATTATTGCTACAAAATAAAAATTATCATTTTCTTCATAACTCCTCAACCCATTTCTACTCAACCTTTGGGATGCCCTCTCTCTTAGGGTTTTGTCCCTACAGTGGACTATAGGCCATCTCTCAATCTGGAGCTAGGTGACATGTTGGCCACTTCTCAATCTGGAGCTAGGTGCCATGTGGGTCTTCCCAATCTGGGGCATGACCTCATATGACATTACTATTCTAGAATCTGGTCTGACCTTCCTGATTTGGGGCCAGGTCTTTAGTCATCACCATGACTTTTCATTTCTTACCATTCTCAATCCTCCAGAGTTGGTATGCAGGGTTCGAGCAAGTTATGAGCATAAATTGTGATAGACATAGTGACTTTATAGATTGCATGAATTAAATAAACATGCAAGCATTTAATTTCAAGAAATTAAAAAAACCTTAGAAAAACATTGTGAAACTAATGTAATTGGTCATAGGCATAACCACATACCTATTTTAGAAGTAACTTAATGTCCGTGCAAGATAAATTAGGAATAACCAAACAAGCAACCAAGAAATTATCCTGAAAGGTAAAGCATAACACCCATTCATCATTATTCAATCTGAAATTCCTCATTAATAATTGACTTGGGTTCCAAGATAGGATTTAAGGTTGACTTTCAGGTTTCATTACCACTTCTTAAACTTTAATTATCACTTTTCATGTCCTTTGTGTTAACAAACCCTAATCTTATCATTAATTGCACTCATATTATCAAGGAAACCCTAATTCATCAAACCATGGGTTGTTAATTTCACATAAGTTCCAAGTTGTTGTTTTTATCCATAAAAGATCAATATTTTATTATCAACATCAATTGGACTCATTAGTATCACCAAAACTTAGAACTTAGAGTTCTTATACCTTTAACACATTAAAGATGCTAACTTTAGGTACTTTTTGAACAAGAAGTAGATTTGGGTCTTGATTCTATTTTTGTTGAAATCCTTGCATTCTCTGATCAATTTTGATGTACAACTTGTCTTCATTTGACAATCCTAGTAATTACTATGATTTTTGCAAGATAAATATTCATTGTCCAATAAGGGATTTTCAAATCAGCATTTCATCATATTACCTTATAATTCGACATTGCCTACACGGTTGGGCCGACCAATGGCCTCCGCTCACATTGGCAATGCACGCCCACCCAACCTAGCCAAGGAAAGGATAAAAGCCCTGATCGCCCCTTACATGTAAGAAAAGAGCCTGGGATAGGGAAGTCTTTTGCCAGAGACACGTCTCCTACCTCCACCCATCTCCTGCTAATTGCAAAGCAAGTTCCTGAGTGTGGTCAACCCAGTTGTTGACTCCATGAATCTGGTCACCAAAGGACTAACCGTCGATCCACATCCTTCCCTAGACCTCAATGAACTCAACAATGATCTCAAATCAGTCAGAGGGGCGTGGATCCAAGTAATTGGAGAAGTGCCCATTGGTGGTATCCAGAGGACCAAAGCAAAAGATGAATGGAGAGAGTATTGGTGAAAAAGCAGGCAGAGTTTGATACCCTCAGACTTATGGAGTCTAGGACAATAGTTCCCCTCTCACAAGGGGTTTTCCAGTCCCTTCATTGTCACGGCTTTGCAAGTCATCCACCCATGGAGGTCTAATTCCAACAGGAAAATGAAAAGAAACCAAATACACACGGAAATTCTAGAATATGGGGATGATTCAGTCTGGTTTCCTCTCGAGTCTAGAGAGAGATCGAGACACTAGAAATTTGTATATACTACTTGGTCAATTTTCCTTTTTAAGCAAAGCTCGAGGATGATCCTCTGATCGTCGATTAGTGATACAAGGACCAGGTGGATGTGTGATATTATTAAAGGCCCCTCCGAGTTTCCTATTCTAAATTTTTTATTTATTCCTAATTTATCTTTCTTGGACATAAAGTTACTTTTGAAACATGTATGTAGCTACGCCTACAAATAATCACTTTAGTTTCACACAGGTTTTAGGAAGTTTTGTCGCATGGATTGGAGATAAATGCTTGTTTATTTATTTATTTTTGCAATCTATAAATTCACTATGGCTATCACATTATATGCTTATAACTTGCTCAAACCCCGCATATGAACTCTGGAAATTGAGAATGGAAAGAAATGAAAAGACATGATGATGACTAAAGACCAGGCCCCAGATTGGGAAGGTCATAAGAGGTCATTACCCAGATTGGGAAGACCTATATGACACCTACATCCAGATTAAGAGGTGTCCAACAAGACATGTAGCTCCAAATTAATAGGTGGCCTAATGTCCTCTGTAGGGAAAAAGACCCTAAGAGAGGGTATCTCAAAGGTTGAGTAAAAACGGGTTGAAAGGTTATGAAGAAAATGATAATTTTGATTCTTTAACACCAATTGTTGTGATTATGTTGTTACTCGTAGATGCAATGTTTTGTTCCCCCACATACCAATATGACTTGTTATATTCACCGCATGTTTTGTTTGTTGGTGTTTTAGGATAATTTGTTGTTATTTTGCAATTAAGATGGAAACAGACATTCAAAAAAGAAGACACGAGCAAGAATATACAATAATGTAATCATGGAGGTTATAGATAGTTTTCACTTTCATGTTGTAACTTCAGAAAAACATGGAATGTAATTCCTCGGTAGAAAGTCATTTTGTGTCAAACTCCTTTTGATTTAGTGAAATTTATTAATTAATTCTGGTTATTTGCTAAACTTTCAGTCTTGTATTAGAGTAATGGTCCTTGCCCTGTCGGTCCGTCTGAATAGGGGATAATAGGGGGAGGGGGTCGTTACATTTTCACTTGTATTTTAGATAATTGAAATGTAATTATAATTGCATTTCAATTATCTAAAATACAAGTGAAAATTGTCTATATCATCATGTTGAGAAGGATTCTACCTAAATTTGGAATTAAAAATGGCAATGTGTGATGCACCGTGTCTACTCTTGAAATGGGATGAGGTTTGTATTTGGACTGTAGCCAAATGCTTATTTCATCTTCTTACGAGCTTGAGATATCAGAGAGACACATGCCATATTAGAAGTGGAAATGATATGAGGAATAAACACTTAAGTTTAAATCCTTTTAGGATAATTGGGGATTTGAGGTATTATCACACCCTTATGAGAAGATTTCCAAAAAATGACTTGGAAACTAAGGTGAACAAGGTAATCGTCAAATTGAAATTTCAAATGAGGATAGATTATCAAGTGGAGTTTGAATTTTTTTAGGTATAAGATTGAATCAAAATAATGGATGCAAGGTTGAGGTACCAAATGAAGGTAAACCAAGCCTGACATGTAGACCAAGCTTTAACAACCCAGTTACATGAACCAAAGTTAGTTGAGATAAAATGTTTGATGAGAAACCTCAGACATGTACCTCAATGGGTGTCAATGGTGGAATCTGATATGAAAGTTGTATTTGGGGTTCCTAAGGATTCACCCTTAAGGACTTATAAGTTCATTAATCTAAGGTCACTGTGCAACCTGGCGTCACATAAATGTTTAAAGACTTACTGATAATGTTTGGTAGCCTGGAATGAACAAAGACATAGCAACATATGTGGACAATTTTCTCAAGCGTCAGATGGTGAAGGCTGAACCCCGACAACCCCATGGGTTACTACAACCAATTGAGATTCATAAGAGGAAATGGAACCAGAATACTATGGATTTCATGGTGGGTCTCACCAAGACAACGGTAGGTCATGATTCAATATGGGTTTTGGTGGACCACCTAATGAAATTAGCACATTTCCTTGCCTTAAAGATTATTGCCAAGGTGACAGAGCTAGCTGAATTATATATTAAAGAAATAGCTCGACTCTATGGTGGTCTAAGTTCAATTATTTCTAATTGTGACCCTAAGTTCACCTACAAGTAGTAGAAGCAAGTGCATGAAGAACTCAGCACTAGACTGAAGTTTAGCACAACCTATCACCCCAGACTGATGGACAGTCAGAAAGAACAATCCAAATTTTATAGGATCTGTTGAGAGCATGTGTGCTCTATTGGGGTGGATCATGGTATCAGTACTTGCCCCTAGCTAAGTTTTCTTATAATGATAGTTACCAAGTTAGTAACACGATGCCTCCGTATGAAGCTCTTTATGGGAGGTTGTATTGGTCACCGCTTCACTGGAATGATGTCAGTGTGAGGACTTCACTGAGGTCAGAAGAAATGTAGTTTTATGTGGATAAAGTCACTTTGATCAAGAAAATACTAAAGAGAGACCAAGATCTACAAAAGTCATATTCTAATGCAAAGTGGGTTGACTTGTGCTTCACTATGGGAGAACATGTATTTTTTTAAATCTGACCCCTCCGAGCTATAGCTAGAATAGAAGAAAGTTGAGTCCCTGATACGTGGGTCCATTTGAAATCCTAGAATGGATTGGTGAAGATGCTTATCATTTAGCCTTACCCCCTCAATATAGTATGGTGCAATATGTGTTTCATGTGTCCAATCTAAAGCTCCATGTCAAGGATCATATCCATGTGCTAAGCATTGAGCCTTTTGAACTCCTAGGGAGGTTGTCATACCCTGAGTCACATGTGAGGGTATTGGACACCAAGGTGAGAGAACTTAGGACTGAAAAGATAGAGATGATAAAGGTTATTTGGAGGCACCATGAAGAGGATGAAGCCACATGGGAGCTAAAGCCGGCCATGTAAAAGTCACATTCTGAATTGTTTGTATGATTAGTCAAATTTTGATGAAACAAATCCTACAAGAGGGGAAGGATGGTATAAATTGGTTTGCCTATGTAATTATACAATGCAGTTATTTGAACAAATGGGACATCTTAAAAATTTGGTGTGCTTTGTTTTAAAAAGTATAGACTTCTTTTACAAAATTTCCCTTTGTTGTGAATTTCATGGTTTAAACTATTTTGCTAATCCAATAATGGATATAAGGGAAAAAGGATTAGAAGAAAATCCAATAATGGTAAAAAGGCTAAAGATGATAAATAATGAATAGTATACTTGTGAGAATTATGTAGAATTCTCTAGAAAGTGGCATGGATGACCATAATAGTTGGATTTCGGTTTCACATGGTTGTTAATGATTAAAGTTATCAAGATTAAGAAAATAGAAAAGATAAGAAAGTGAAAAGGATAGAGTTGATGACTAAAATATGCCTTATAAGATGAAGACTTGGATATTAAGAAAAACATCTTTTATTTTCAAATTTTGGTATCAAGACTTGGCCACAGTGGGATAAAGTCATTGTGGACTTTCCCTTAAAATTTGGAATCTTTTAGATAAAGGATGAGAGAGATATGAATTATTGAAGTTTCTCTAACGTGAATGGTTATAGATAATTTGATATTATCTATCACATTTAACGTGAATGGAATCCTAAGGGAGGCCTTCTATTTTTTCGCATGACATGAGAACCGTCTGATTCCGGATCTAACAAATGTCACCTTATCTCCTACCTTACGACTAAGTAGGAAACAAGCAGTAGTGGCATGCTTCCCTTTGATCCCTCTCCCTCTCTCTCTGAACCTTGATTGCACTCCAAACCACTTCCTTTGGTTCTAGGAGGGAAAACTGAAGTGTTTGATGCCTTGGTTCACCATAATAGTGGGGAATTAAGACTTCCCCAAAATCGTTTGGGATGAAGGCCCCATTGATCATTGGTCTCACTAACCACACCTATATAAGGAGTCAAAATCCCCTATCTGTGGGACAAGACTATGGTGTGAGATCCCTCACACCCAAGAGAAGCCTTTGTTTTACCCAATTTGATCTTCCACTCCATCTTGTCTGCTCCGGTTCTTCCTTAAATTGCCGCTACCCAAATCTATTTCTCTTCCTCCTGTTCTCGCCTCTCTAGTAGATTTGAAGCTACCGGTGAGTTCGTCCAAACCTCGAGGAGGTGATGGCATCTTTGATTGCCTCACTGGCACCCTATAGCTCCAAGTCAACCTTTTGGTTGACTTAGTAGGCTGGAGCACACAGCGGAAATAGGTTGCGGAGGAGGAAGACGAAGGAGAGGAGGAAACTACCTCCTTGCCCACAGGCGCATGTGGCCTTGAGACAAAAGCGCAGGGGAAAGTTGTACAACCACCTCAGTTCAGAGCATTGCTCATGTGGAGTGCACCGCTTGCATGGTGAAAGATTATTTGTGGGGCTGGACCCACATGGAATTAAGGTAATTACCCCTTTTGCCGACATGGTGTGCCCTAATTGGTCGATTAGTAATTAACTTGTAAATATTATAGTAAATACTAGGATGCTCGGATGAAGACATGCTATATATGAAAATTGATCAGGAGAACAAAAGGAACACAAAGAAATTATAACTAAGACTTGATAATGCTTTCATTTATAAAAGTAATTCTAACATGAGTTAAAAAGGTGATTAAAGCATGAAAAACCCTAGATTTGAGTATTAACATATGGAATACCTTAAAAACCTTTCTTTAATGCTATTATTTGATATTACTGAATAAGATTAGAAACCAAGATGACCATGATAATGATTATGATAACTGGTGCTTCTAAAGTGGTTAACCATGCATGTGAATGATTAATGGTTAAAGGTCATATCTTATAATATAGTTAGGGGACGTAATTGAATCTAGTGTTCATAATAAAACTACATCACTGATTTGATAATCATGGTAACACCTAATGTGAATTAGGGTTTACTTGACATTAAAAGTGCAATTAATGATAAGATTAGGGTTTGTCAACCCAAAAGTCATGAAAAGTGATAATTAGGGTTTAGAAAGCCAAAACCCTGATGAAACCCCAAAGTTGACATTGAAACCCTAACTTGAGACCCAAATCATTCTTAATTATGATTTGGATAAAATAATGATACATGGGTGTATTGCTTTAAATTTTAGGATAATTTCCTTGGTTGCTTGTTTGGTTATTCTCGATTTCTCTTGCTTGGACATCAAGAACACCTGATCAAGGTATGTGGTTTAGCATAACACTAACCACTTTAGTTTCCAGACATTTTATGAGGTTTTATTGGATTTCTTGAAATTAAATGTTTGGATGATATTTATTTCATGCAATATATAAAGTCACTATGGATGTCACAATATTATGCTTATCGCTTGCCCGAACCCGCATACCAATTTTGGAGATTGAGGAAGGATAAAAAGTGCAAAGTCCTGGTGATGACTAAAGACCAGACCCCATATTGGGGAGGTTAGACCAGGCCCCAGATTGGGAAGGTCATAAGAGGTCATGTCCCATATTGGGAAGACCTACTTGGCAACTAGTTCCAGACTGAAAGGTGCCCAATAAGGCACCTAGCTCCAGATTGATAGGTGGCCTAAAGTCCACCGTAGGGATAAATCCTAAAGAAGGTATACTAGAGGTTGAGTAAAAAAGAGTTGAGAATTTATGAAGAAAATGATAAATTTTGTTTATCTAACAATAATTGTTGTGATTATGTTGTTACAAATAGATGCAAACATTTTGTTTCCCCCACATACTAGTATAACTCATTATACTGACTGTGCTTTTATTTCACATTGTTTTAAGATAATTTGTTGTTACTGTTGGTATGTATTTCCAGAGGGCCAATCATATGATGATTGTAATGGCATATCTTATAAAAAAATTGATTAATAATAAAGGCAATCTTCCAATTTATTTTGTCTTTTAGTTATGAGATAATGATGTAACACAATAAATGTCTGAATAATGATATTACTGAATGATGTATGTTTTCAGGTTGAGGACCTGAACAATGAGATCATGCGGATGTCAAGAGTACATGCATTCTTGTTATGTCCCTAGTAGGATGTTATTGTGGAAGGCTAATAGACAGAAATAACACAAAAGACAAGAGTGTGTGTTGGTAGATGACAAAACCTCATTAGTCATGATATATTATATCAAACCAAGCACATGGATATTTGTTAGAGAATAGTGTATTGGACAGACCCTCCTTGAGACTGACACATGAAACTATGATTGGTAGTAAGAGTCATCCCTCATAGTGATGGTGGTTATTGTAGTTCTTAGACCTAAAATCACTACACTCATCACATGTTGTTCGGTGTGCTTTGAAATCATCTATCGTGATCCTGAATAAGGGTTGCCATAAAGGTAGTTCTCGGGTGCACTGTGACACATGGGGATGATTGTGAGTGATGTAGATGGGATTTGTCCCTCCTAAAGGAGTTTGATATCATAGCCACTTGATAAGTGAGACCACGAAATGCATAGCCATGCTGATGTGAGTCAATATGTGACATTGAGATTACAATATCTTAGACAATCTGCTCTAGTTCAAGGAACATGGATTGAGTGTGGGAGAGGATGATGATTCCATGCCTTCAGTTCAAATTTCAATATCAGAGACAAAGGAACTATACATTCACTATAACACTAGTGATAGATGATAGGTTAAGTTGTTCTCCAACTTCTCTAGTTACTTGGGTAGCAATAAAGTCTTGCTAGATACCAATCGTTTCTTTTGAAATCATAATATGATTGTGAATATCACTGCCAATGTAATGTGGAGCCTATGGGGTCACATAAATAGGATGTGATTGGAATATGAGTATAATTTTGGACGTGATTGGAAATGATCTGAATCAAATTGATTACAAAAGCATTTAGGTAATATATTAATATTGGAATATAATATAAGGTAATTGGTTAAAAAATTTAAACCAATTACTTAGACTTCATTTGGGTAATGCTGAGCAATTTACTAGAGCTAGATGATGAATAATAATTAATCAATTAATGTGATTAATTAGTTAATTAATTAATTCTAGAATATTCCTTTAGTTGTCTATGAGCGGCTTGTTTTAAATGTAGCCACAACCCTTTTGTTTTCCTAAGGGTTTTAGAAAACCATGCTTCCTTTCGCAACCCTTTTATTTTCCCAAGGGTTTTAGAAAACCTTGCTTCCTTTCTCTGATATTAATAGAGGCGTGACATCTAGCTTCTGGTTAATGCCAGTGTGCATACGATGAGGTTACGTTCTTGTACATTAAACCTAGCCATCATTCTCCCCAAGCGAGAGATAAGGAGAGCAACTGATGCTAGCACGTCATCAATCAGAAGGCTACTCCTTCCCTTTGGCTTACAAAGCACGACGTGGAGTTCCTGTCCATCCACGTAGATGAAGTAGAGACACAGATATTGAGTTTCTTGTGTTCGGAGGATGGTTGAGGACCATCTATGCATGCTAGAAGTGACGCACATCATCGAGCCAAGGAACGTCACTGCACCTGCTTCAGCATGAGGTATATCCTTGTCCCCTCTTTTTGAATATACTATTGTCAACAAGATCCTCAAGTAGGGTACATGGAGAAAATTTTCATTGCTTCTATTGTGCTTGACGCCTCCACAAAACCCAACAGTTGTTGCTACAAGTTTAATGGAAAGTGGACTCTCATGAAGAAGACACTAAACAAATAAGAAAGT
Source organism: Alisma plantago-aquatica (assembly GCA_963693085.1). Classification (NCBI taxonomy): domain Eukaryota; kingdom Viridiplantae; phylum Streptophyta; class Magnoliopsida; order Alismatales; family Alismataceae; genus Alisma; species Alisma plantago-aquatica. The sequence continues at coordinate 851,346,387 of OY856411.1, read as the reverse complement.
AATGTAATCTCTAGAGGATTTAGTTAGTCTTTATTTCATGTTACAAACTTAGAAAATCATATTCTGTAATTCCTTAGTGGATAGTGTAATATTTGTCATGTACCAAACTCCTTTCATTAGTAAAATTTATTAATTATTTTTTATTATCTGCTAAACCTTCGGTCTTGTATTATTGGTAATGTCCTTGCCCTCTCGGCCCGCTTGAATAGTAACAGGGGGAGGGGGTTGTTATTTTAATTTTTTAACTGTTGTTTGACGTGGAATCTTACCGCACTACAAACTCACTAGGAATATAATTCCTAGAGTTTACCAAAACCAAAGTGCAATAATGTCATTCGCCAGCGGACATATATTATCGCTATATAGTTGAGGATCGAATCCCAAGGGACAACATTTTTAAGAATTATCTAATCGAAATAACTTATCAAGAACTAGTATTTATCACAAAAGTTGAGTTTGAGTTGATTGATCTAAGTTGCAAGAATAAAAAGAGCTAAATTAAGGTTCTACTAATCAATGGATGGAAACACTAGAGTGGAATTGGATTTCACCGCCACTACTTGAATCTGTACATTCATTCAAATCCAAACCTGCATGAAGATATAATTGGAGTTATGAGAGTTTCCCCTTTCAGTGTCAGAAACATTCATGAGTAGATATCCCTATAAGCTCGATGTCTCATTACTTACATATCCTCTATCCACTACTTAGGAGAATTTCCATCAGAAGTTCTTATCAAGATGTCAACCAAAGCTAATCGGTATTCAAATCTTAAATGTTGAAGTTCTCACAGTAAAAGATTATAATAAATCATGTAAGGCGGGTGATGAATCCACAAAACATGCAATAAATGATTGTCTATGAATTATATGAGTTCAAACAAGAGTTGGAATATGAATGAAATTGCAAGAAATGGGTAGTGGGGCTAGTCCCCACACCCCAGTAAAAAGACTACTCCCTTGACATGGAGAGAATAATATCATAAGAAGAGGAGGAGGAGGCCATCATGGACATGATGGTGGTGGAAGAGGCTCAGTGTGGCGTGTGACAACATACTTCCTTCCTTCTTTCTCATTCAGGTATTAACCCTGACTTACAACAGAAGTAGGTGGATGAACAACAATTCAGAGAAGAGATTCATCACCTTAGAGAAGGAGATTGATGGCTTTGGAGTTGCATAAGGAAAGAGATATATCAATCAATGCTTGAGGTTGATAGGCATCACCAAGATAGTTCAATAGAACTAGCTTGGTCGATAGGTTTTGTCCTTGCTCTGATCTCGGCAATAGCCTTTCGGCATTTTTGTCTCTAGACATTCAAGATGAGTTGTACAGCTGCGCTGGGGGCCTATTTATAGGGTCAAGGATGTCAAACTCTTTCCATCGTTGTCGACCATTGTTGTCGATCGAAGGCTCTATCAGTCAATGGAATTTGGTCTTTCGGCCATCAATTTTGGAGTTTGATAGGTCTGTCGACCTTGAGAGTTGACAAGGTTGTCAGGAAGTTGTAGTCGTTGATGAGTGTGTCAACAACACTAGATCGATGGGCTAATTTCTTGTCAATTGATGGCCGATGACGTTGTCGAGGAGAGGGGTCGACAAGACTGTCAACCTCAGTTATCAATGGATTGTATGTCGACCTTGATCATCAGTTAGTCTGAGTATCGTTCCTCTTGGATGTCGACCAAGGAGGTCAATGTGGCTATCAAGCTTTGAGTGTTTCAATCAAGGAGGTCGACAAGGATGTTGCCCTCTTGTATGTCTTGATTGCTCGTCAATTTTAATGTCAATTGGCATGTCGATCAATACATCAAAATTGTCCTCAAACACAAAATTTGTGTATCTCTCTCCCTTCAGTGGGACCCCCTAGGCAAACGTGATGTAGAGTGATAGAATTCAAAACCCGCAAAGGGAATGAAGAGAATTATCAAATTCCTACAAATTAACATAAAAACCTAAGTAGATCAAAACAAAGCTATTCTTGATGAAAACTAAGCTATATGAACACTAAATTAGACTAAGGATGCATCTAAATCTGGGATGAATATGCATTCATCACTATTTTTTCTACTCCTATAAATAATTTTACACATTCTTTGTAGCTACTATGCGGTCCTGAAGTACAAGGAGAAGAACCCTAATTCATAATAGGTGTAATCATGGTTATCAAAACTACCATGTTATTGCATCATGAACACATATCAGATTATGTGCCTTAAGGTCATTGCAAGTTACATCATTGGTGTTCAAAATTCAAATTACACATGTTGATTATTATTTGTCTAGAAACCCTATTCATTCATCATCATCTTAGTTCTCAATAAAGTCAACTATATTAGTTTATATGGAAAAGTAAACATTTTTATTATACTCAACATGTTAATTATATGATTTAGGATTTCCACTTATTAATCATAACTTAATCATTCATTAGCCCTACTTTTAGGATTGGGACCTAATCTAGGTCATGATAAAATTTTATATGGATTATGCTCATTTTCCCAATCAGTTTGGAATATAATTTGGCTATATTTGGGTAATCCTAGTAACCTCTATGATTTTTGGAAAATAAACATATAAACCTCAAACATGGGGTGATATGACAGCCTCTTCCATGGATACTCCGTAGGAAAGGGATGAAAGGCAAAGTACTTCAGAAGATCCTATACTTCCATGTCATTATACCAAGCACCATTTTATGAGATACAACGAGATCACCAAGGATGAGGGAGAGCATTGCCATGATGAAGGGAGGGATATTTTCCACCACACTACGGTGGAAGCATGCACATCAAGGAAGAAGGGGATTGGGGTAGTCCATCTTCTCTTCATACCACTTATTATATAGATCAAGGGTTGCAGATCAATGGGTCTAGTTCCTTTAAAGTTTCCCTATGCAATTGGCAACACCAAAAATCCACATAAAAGAAACCACCCCTCATACCATCATTTTGGAAAAAAAAACTCTATTCATACTATACCTTCCATTGGAAAATGGAAAAATCCTTCATTATTCCCTTATTTAATCAAAACTTGGTTTTAAAGGAAAATCTACATAATTATCAACTACACTATATTGGCCACAAACATCTTAGCTCTTCCTGGATTTTCTTCCATAATCCTATGTTATGTTATCTATCTCATAAATTATCTTGATTATTTTGATGAGCACAAAAATACTTATTTCCCTATTTGGTATCCCAAGGACACCTTTGTAAACCTTCATTGTAGAAATTTATTAATTCATATATCTCTCTCTCTCTCATATTTACTCCAATTGGTCACAAAATTGGATTCTTCCTTTATAATAGTAGAATCTCGTATTGAGCCAAGTTTGGTCACAAATGGACGTTTCTAGATACCCTTTTATCTTTGTTCAAACAAGGGAAACAACATTTAATAATTACAAGTAGTCCCTCTTCCTTCTCAAATTTTTATAGGCTAGCAGGAGCTTCCTTTCTCTATGAAACTTGGAGGGAAACTCATTAATATCTTTCTAAATGACATATATATTTTGGAATTTATTGGGATAAATTTTTCAGGCAAAACTTAACCTTTATCTATTTCCTTAAAACAATCACGCACATCATATGGAATGTTCATTTTATCTCAAATTCTAGACTTTTCTTAGTTTCCTCGTTAGCTTTAATTCTTCCAAAATTCAGACCGAATTATCCTTATTTGATGCCTCAAAATTGTGTTACTAGACATGTTTATCTAATTGCTTCCATTAATTATCTATATTAAAAATTAACTTAGAATTTGTTGGAAACTTGACTATTGTTCCATATTTCCATATTTTAACAAACCATAAATTTATTCAAGAATTTCCTTGTATTTCTTAAACTTGTGCCACAAAGACCTATTTTCAAAGCAAATAATCTTAGGGGGCTCACTTGGGATATGGTTTGAACCCATGCTACAAAGTGGATAATTTTATTATTCAATCAACTACAATTAGAGAATTTACTTATCAAATCAAGCATTATATTTGTAGAATTCAAATTTACCAAATGTTTAAGATATTACACTTAATGTCTAATATGTGTTTACAACACTAATGAATCATGGCATATTGGGATTTAGGTTTTTACCCTTATTCCTTATCCAAACCCGAGACAATCCAAAACTCTATTTTAGGATATATATCATATTAGTATGTCTTGAATATGATTGGTGACACCTTAAGATATACATACATGTAGATAAAGTTGGTTGATTATCTTGAATGCTTGGATGTTTGGATATATGCATGAAGTACATGATGCATGGTTTTTTCATGGAAATGAGGTATGTCGTTACTTATTAATAACCGCTTCAATCAACTTTTGATGTTCTCTAAAGTTTCATGAATGGATTGCAATCAACATGCTTGGTTGTCTATTTACTTCCTGCAAACTATAAGGCCCTATGTGCATCACCTTATATGAACTTAACTTGTTCAAACCCAAGATGCTATGTCTGAGGGGTGAATGTACAAAAAGAGAAGGGAAGTCATTATGGAAATGACTGATGACCAAGCTCGGAAGGGAAGGTCATTAATAGGTCAAGCCCGAAGGCTAATAGAATATCTTGCCTGGAAGGGAAGGTCGCCAATAGGTCAAGCCTCGATGGGAAGGCCAATAGAATACCAAGGCCAGAAGGGAAGGTCATATGAGTATACTACAAGGACAAAACTGCCAGCTAGAGGATATACCATAGAGGTTGAGAAATTAGGGGTTGAGAAGATATAATAGAAAATACATGTTTGATTATTTAATGATAATTTTTGAACTAATTTTTGTTTTGTTACACCACATGCACAATACATAAATATGTTGGCCAAGTTTTGGGTTGTCGATATTTTAGGTATCTGTCATTTATGAAGATACAAGGACACAGTGAATAAGATGAAATCAATTCAAGATATTAACTCTATGGAAGATTAGTTAGATGGTTCTATCTCATATGAAATATTTCTCATTTTGAAGGTTTATGTAACTCCTTAAAGAAGCATCATTATGCATCTTGTAAACAATATATGTGAAATAATGGAAATGATTTGATATTATTTGTTATTTGCTAAATCAGGATATTAGGAATTCAGGTAATGGCTCTTGACTTTAAGGTCCTTTCTTAATTGGGGGACACTGAAAAGTGAGGTTGTTATAGGATTGGTTTTTACTCTCTAGCCATTCCTCGTGTTTTTTTTTCTTATTTTCAAACCTTTTACAGAAATGGATGAGACACTATACATAATTGATTATAATTTTATCAAGCATCAGAAGTCATTTTTTGGTTGAACTTGGCCAAGTAACATGTTTTTCTCCTCATGTTTAAAGCTCAATAGTATTTATACTTTTTATGCAAATCTGATAAAAAATAGTTTTCTGTGCTTCTTCGTTTTACTTAGGATGTGTTATATAGGCATCGGGGAATTTATATTTGGTATAGATGTGTCCTTTTACAATTTTGAAAATTTTAGTGGATGATTAGAGATTGTTACGTATTATAAAAAATAAATCTATTCTCCATATATTAGTCACCATACACTCTCCATATATTCTGTCTTAAAAGGTAGGGCCCACAATCTTAAAAGGAGTGTATCTCATTTACTTGTAGGATCTACGTAGATCAGGGCCCCTTCATCCTAAATTTTTCATCACATAAAAGATATTAATGTACTAGTTCTAGCCATTCCTTGTGCTTTTTTTCTTATGTTCAAACCTTGTTATGAAATGGATGATACGATGCTACACATAACTGATTGTAATTTTAGTAACCATTGGAAATTGTTGTTTGGTAGAACTTGGTCAAGTAACATGTTTTTCTCGTTATATTCAAACCTCAATAGTAGTGCTATTTTTTATTCTGTGGGAAATCCTATATTGACATCATACTGCAACTATCTAAGACCACCATTTTTAAATTGAAGTCAGATGCCATGATTTGGTATGGATCTAGCTATGTGTGTGATTAATGTCATTATGTTCAAGGATTTAATTTAAGTGTGCAGATAATTTGGTGTATGCCACTATGTCTTGTAATTTTTTTATTAATCTCATAAATATCCTATAACATGGAAGGATGCTCATAAATAATTGTATGTAATTCTATGTCCTACTTACTTTAGAGGTGTTTTACTTTCTACTTGGTTGTTGATTACATGTCATACTTGTGGTTATAGTTTATACCTCTCTCTTGAGATACTATGGTAGGTATGTCCCTTCATCTATAACCACATGCATCTGACAACTTCTATACAATTTTTAGTATATGAAACTTTGATTTGCTAAAGCATGTAAGTCTTCCTTCATGTAAGATCCATATCATGTGATCTACTTCAACATACTCTCTCAATATATTTATATGTTAGAAATTTCTACTTAAGATGTGATCCACTTGACCAATACAAATAATACAATAATGAGTATGAACTAGGGCCATGTATGATCAACTATGAAATATGAATGCACTTCTACGATCTAATTAGTATGTGAAATATTTAAGAATTTTAAATCATTGAACTTGCCCATGAATCATGTTATTAGATATTATTTAGAATCCATGAAAACATGATACCAAATTTTATGTAGATCTTGTTGATTAACATGCATGCTCATGTGTTATACCTAGCTTATAATATGCAAGGATAATTGGAAATCTTTTTTGTGCTTCTTTGTTCGACTTAAGATGTGTTATATAAGCATCTAAGAATTTATGTTTCCTAGAGTTGTATCCTTCTACTATAATAAAAAATTTAATGGATGGTTAGACATTGATATGTAGGTACTAAAAAATTAAATCTATACTCTATATATTAGGCACCGTGCACTCTCCATATATTCTCTCTTAAAAGGTAGGGCCCACTCTCTTAAAAGTACTGTATGTCATGCACTTAGAGGATCGACGTAGATTAGAGTCCCTTAATCCTAAAATTTGCACCACATAAAAGTTTTGACTGGACTAGTTTTTACTCTTTGACCATTCCTCGTGTTTTTTTTTCTAATGCTCAAAACCTTATGCTGAAATGGATGAGATACTGCTACACATAATTGATTGCAATTTTAGTAAGCATAAAAAATCATTGTTTGGTTGAACTTGACTAAGTAACATGTTTTTCTCCTTATATTTAAACCTCAACAGTAGCTATATATTTTAGTCAACAGGAAATCCTATATTGATCTCACACTACAACTATCCAAAACCACAATCTAAATTGAAGTCAGATGCCACAATTTTGTATGAATCCGGCTACATGTGTAATCAATGACATAATATTCAAGGGTTTGACTCAAGTCTGCAGTTAATGTGTTGTATGTCACTAAATCTTGTTCTGCTTTTTTAAATATCAACAGTATCCTATATCATGCAAGGATGCTCATAAATAAGTGTATGCACTTCTATGTTCTACTTACTTTAGGGGTGTTTTACTTTCTACTTGGGTGTTGATTACATGTGATACTTGTGGTTGCATTTTATACCACTCTCTTTGGATATTGAGGTAGGTACGGGTCCCTTCATCTATAACCACATGCATCTAAGACAAATTTATAGTTTTTAGTGTATGACACTTTGATTGACTAAAGCAAGTAAGTTTTCCTTCATCTAAGATCCTTGCCATGTCGTCTACTCTACCATACCCTCTTAATATATTTATATGGAAAAACTTTTTATTTAAAATGTGATCACTTGACCATTATAAATAATAAAATAATGCATGTGATCTTTGGCCATGCATGATTAACTATAAATTATGTTTGCACTTCTATGATCTAATTAGTATGTGAAACGTTTAGGAATTTGAAATCGTTGAACTTGGCCATCACTCATGCTCCTAGATCTTATTTAGAATCCAGAAAACATGATACCAAATTTAATGCAGATCTTGTTGACTAACATGAATGCCCATGAATTATACCCAGCCTATAATATGCAAGGTTGATTCAAAATATTTCTTTTTACACACATAGCTAGATCCATACCAAATTAAGGAATCTGACTTTGGTTTAGATGGTGGTCTTAGATAGCACTAGCACGAGTTCAATATAGGATTTCCCATTAAATAAAACATATAGCTAATATTGAGTTTTAAATAAAAGGACAAAAACATGTTACTTCACCAAGTTCAACCAAACAATGATTTGAGATTCTTACTAAAATTACAATCAATTATGTGTAGAATCTCATCCATTTCAGAAAAAGGTTCAAACATAATCTAAACATACACACACAATGATATATATATATATATATTATATATTTATTATAGTAGTGCACTTTGTGTTCTTCTTTAGTATAGGACAATCCAATACTTAAGTTGTATGCATGAAATTAAAAATACCAATTTCAATAAGACTTCCGTGAATAAAATTAGAACACTTTTTGAAATAATGAAAATAAAAATTACATTGTTCACATCTAAACTACTCATTTTCGTTATGTATGCATGATTCACAAGAAAAGGGACTTTTGGTTGAATGCTTCTACTTAAGTGAGAATAAAATATTAATTATATATCTAGATTAGTAATTCATATGTTAAGATCTCCTACGTCATGATTTGGGTTCTTTTTTTACTCTTGTACCCAAAACCACAAAGGGATGTTTTCATATCCCAACTACACAAATAGGCATGAGTCGATAAGAATGTGTAGCAAATAATTTAATAATATCATTAATCAAGGTGAAAAAACCTATGAACACTAAACCATACACTCCAGTTTTATTATTGTTACTATCACTAACCATGGTTTTTATATTTTAACTTTATGTTCCTTTAGCTAATGGAACCAAACATTATTTACATTTCACTTACCACTTCACTTATCCATATTTGATCCTCACCATGTACTCTCCTATTTATGAAGTTTCATACACCAACCTCATTGAATAGAATTGTTTTCCTATATTAAGGTTTCCCTTCCTTTTGTAGAGATACCTTACCCTGATTGTTCATTATAAAAGGTGCCTTATTATATGCTTACTTCACCTATTATACTAATGAAGTGTCTTTTTATAAGACAATCTCTCACTAACGTATCCTACTCTAGGATTACTATGACGTCCCCAGATTTTCTAAAACTTAATCTGATGTGTGACATCCAAATTAAAACCCTCACCTCAAAGAGAATTCTAATTTAAACACCCCACACTAGCCTAAGAAGAAGAAAATCAAGAGAGTTAGAAGGAAACAATCAGTAGCACATGCACATGAACAATAATAAAACCATACAACACATGTTCACCACTCAACATATAATTACAACATGAATTGTCACAACATTTGATATTACATATTGAACAACAAACTTTACATATACATGTACTACCACTAAACTATAGGATATTAACATAATAGGTCCACTTGTACATCAGCTCGTACCATACAACTATCAACTATCCTGGATCTTCAAAAGCATAACCACAACCTAAAGAAAAGATTACATGTGGTACACATCAAAACAATATTCAAGAATATTATACTGAGTACGCCTACATGTCTTTCATATACCTCTCATCATATCTTGAAAATAAGATAAAACTAATACTTGGCAGTTATAAAGAAATATAAGAAAACGCATATATGTGCACAAATATGTTCATTAACAAAAGAGAACACATATTTTAAGCACATTTTCCATTATATCATCCATGCATTTACTACCTGAGAGTTGAATTCATTAAGGCCTTTATGATCACTACCAAAGAGTTAGATCATATGTACAATGTGACCACTACCAAAGAGTTAGGTCACTTCCAAGCACACTGCCCAAGAGTTAGTGCTTTCATATGTACAATGTGACCACTACCAAAGAGTTAGGTCACTTCCAAGCACACTACCAAAGAGTTAGTGCTTTCATATAATGGAACAGATATAGTATATTTGATGTGTTCATAGTAGTAAGTTTGGAAAATCAAGCAACATATCATACAAAAACAATCATTTCAACCAATACCATATGCCAAGTATTTACTACCATATAACACAAGCATATTATATAATAACACAAGTAAGAGGTAATGGCATACCTTGATCACAGATATAGTAACCCATATTCCTCATGTCATCTATATCCTTTTCAACCCCTGATAAAGACAAGACCATGTACTATCATCATATTTTCATCATCTTAACCCTAGTTATATCCATTTTAGGGTTTACTTTATCTCTTTAGTATATTTCCATTATCACTTGCATTCTTGTCTTGGAATTCGGTTACTGATGTAATAATCTATTTATGTTCCAGAATTAGGCTATATTTACTTATAATTATATTTCACATATGATGTGCTCATATTAACCCTAATTTATATACATTATTCAAATTAGGGTTACAACCCATGTATTAAGGGTCATCTTCATATAACATGAGTTTTGTGCATCATCATGATCTCATAATTAAATCTGAGGTTCCATATACTGATATGAGCTTTCTATGTAAATATCATCATTTATTGATCATCAATGTATTAATTGCATTTTATTTAGGTTTATAAGCCCTAGATAGAAATTCTAATCAAAATACATGATTATGTGTCATTTCATGATCATATCTCATGTCATATAGATTCTAAAACACATTTAAGAGTTACTTATGCATTCTCATAATTTTAGGTCTTCATCTGATATTTATTATCCATTAAACAAGTATGTAGAATCTCACATGATATTACTGACCTTAGTGCATTAAAAGATTGATATGATGGTTTCATGCTATTCTACACATTTTTCTGAAATTTTTGGTACCTTATTTGTATTTTTCTGATAATTGAGCTATTTTCTATGAATTATACAAGTTATGAGTCATTTGTGAGATATTTACCTTTGTGAACCAAATAGAAGTCACCACGTGGCAACTAGGGCGCGGCCTCCAACTCTTCTTTCTACCATGAGTCGGTGGTTCACTGGATCCAGTTCAAGGTCGATTTCTTTGGTTAATAGCTTAGGTATCCTACCGGTTCTTGACCTAGACCCGGTCCAACTTCTCCTTTCTTTCCTCATTCTTACGATCTAGTTGTTGCGTTCAACGCGATCTATTCACGTGGTACTAGGATAGGGCACCACTGCTAGGCTTGTTTCCACCGATGAACTGGCTACAATCGAAGCATGCTATCGTCTGTTAGCGTCGTTCCCACTTGGCAACCTGCTCTCAAGGTGGTTCCTCCTATTCTCCACACAGAGTTGCCGTTGCGGTAGGGATTCCCAATGAGGAACTGACCCCTCCAAGTCTTTAGCACTACCGCAAAGAGGTGACCCTGGTGAGGGATAGCATTGGCATCATCCCTCCTCCATATAGACTTCAGTCTCCATAAGCCCCCTTCAGGTCTATCCAAACGCCACCGATCTTGTGGCTAGCACTGGTACCTCTGCCTAGTTGCTTGGAGGGGTTAACCGCCACCTGTTGGTCTTGTTGATGGCGTCTCCTCCTCACAGACTTGAGGAGCTCACCAGTAGTGGGTCCTACTACCGCAAGGAAGCACAAGGCATATCTAACCAGTGACCAAGCTCAAGATTGGTGCTTGTAATAGCATCTATAGATGTCTACTAAGCATATCAGTACATCCAATGGTGGTTACGAACATCTGCAGATCTTCTCCTCACTTCCTTTGTGGTATGGAATGGAGAGAAAGAGTAGTGGGGATGGTCACTCATTCTTTATTATTTTAAGAGCAAGGCCATGATGCAAGGGTTTTTATCGATCTTAACTGCTTGGTTAGTTTTCCTCCCCAACGCACGTACTTGATGATCGTGGCTTAGAGGTTGGACCATGCCATCCCACATTTAAGTCTCAACATGTGGGAGGTTAATAGTAAAATTGCGACCCTCAAATCCATTATGGATTCATCTCGATCGATGCTAGCTATTGGACAATCTATGGTAGATTTGAGGACCGCAATCTTACTATTAACCTCCCACATGTTGAGACTTAAACATGGGATGATGTAGTCCAACATCTAAGCTACGATCATCGAGTACGTGAGTTGGGGAGGAAAACTGACCAAGCAGTTAAGATGGATAAATGCCCTTGCATCATGGCCTTACGCTTAAAAAAAATAGAGAACGAGTGACCATCCCCACTACTCTTTCTCTCCACTGCATACTACAAAGGGAGTGAGGAGAACATTTGCAGATGTTTGCAACCACAGTTGGATGTACTGATATGCTTAGCAGACATCTACAAATGCTATTACAAGCACTGATCTTGAGCTTGGTCGTTGGTTAGATATCCCTTGTGCTTCGTTGCAGTAGTAGGACCCACTACTGGCGAGCTCCTCAAGTCTGCGAGGAGGAGACACCATCAACAAGACCAACATGTGGCGGTTAACCCCTCCAAGCAACCAGGTAGAGGTACCAGTGCTAGTCACAAGATCGGTGGCATTTGGATAGACCTGAAGGGGGCTTACGGAAACTGAAGTATATCTGGAGGAGGGATGACACCACTGCTATCCCTCGCCTGGGTCGCCTCTCTACGGCAGCACTGAAGACTTGGAGGGGTCGGTTCCTCATTGGGAATCCCTGCCGCGGCGGCAGCTCCGTGCGGAGAATAGGAGGAACCACCAGTGATGAGCTTTAGAGCAGGCTGGAAAATGCGAGCGATGCTAACAGACGGGAATAGGCTTCAATTGCAGACATTTTATCGCTGGAAACAAGCCCAGCGGTGGTGCCCTATCCCAGTCCCACGCGAATAGATCGCGTTGAACACAACAGCTGGATCGGAAGAACTGGGAAAGAAAGGAGAAGTCGGATCGGGTGCAGGTCAAGAACTGGTAGGAGACCTAAGCTATTAACCAGAGAAATCGGCCCCAAACTAGATCCAGTGAACCGTCGGCTCACGTCGGGCAGAAGAGTTGGAGGCCGCACCCTAGTTGCCATGTGGTGACTTCTATTTGGTTCGCAAAGGTAAATATCTCACAAATTACTCCGATCTTGTATAATTCATAGAAAATAGCTCGATTATCAGAAAAATACAAATAAGGTACCACAATTCTCAGAAAAATGCATAGAATAAAAATGAAACCATCATATCAGTCTTTTTGTGCACTAAGGTCAGTAATCTCATGTGAGATTCTATATACTTGTTTAGTGGATAATAAATATCAGATGAAGACCTAAAATTATGAGAATGCATCAGTAACTCTTAAATGTGTTTTAGAATCTATGTGATGTCATATATGATCATGTTATGACACATAATCATGTATTGTTCTTAGAATGTCTATCTAGGGCTTATAACCCTAAATAAAATGCAATTAATACATTGATGATCAATAAATGATGAAATTTACAAAGTAAGCTCATATCAGTATATGGAACCTTATATTTAATTATGAGATCATGATGATACACATAACTCATATTATATGAGGATGACCCTTAATACATGGGTTGTAACCCTAATTTGAATAAATTAGGGTTAATATGAGCACATCATATATGAAATATAATTATCAGTAAATGAAGCCTAATTCTGGAACATAAATAGATTATTACATCAGTAACCTAATTCCAAGACAAGAATGCAATTGATAATGGAAATATACTAAAGAGATAAAGTAAACCCTAAAATGGATATAACTAGGGTTAAGATGATGAGAATTTGATGATAGTACATGGTCTTGTCTTTATCAGGGGTTGACAAGGATATAAATGACATCAGGAATATGGGTTAGTATATCTATGATCAAGGTATACCATTAACTCTTACTTGGCTTATTATACAATATGCTTGTGTTATATGGTAGTAAATACTTGACATATGATATTGGTTGAAATGATTGTTCTTGTATAATATGTTGCTTAATTTTCCATACTTACTGCTATGAACACATCAAATATAATATATCTGTTCCATTATATGAAAGCACTAACTCTTTGGTAGAGTGTTTGGAAGTGACCTAACTCTTTGGTAGTGGTCACATTGTATATATGAAAGCACTAACTCTTGGGTAGTGTGCTTGGAAGTGACCTAACTCTTTGGTAGTGGTCACATTATACATATGATCTAACTCTTAGGTAGTGATCATAAAGTCCTTAATGCATTAAACTCTCAGGTAGTAAATGCATCGATGATATAATGGAAAATATGCTTAAAATATGTATTCTGTTTTGTTAATGAACATCTTTATGTAAGTATATGCTTTTTCTTATATTTCTTTGTAACTGCCAAGTATTAATTTTATATTTTTACCAAGATATGCTGAGAGGTATATAAAAGACATGTAGGCATACTCACTACAATATTCTTGAATATTGTGCTGACGTGTATCACATATAATCTTTTGTTTAGGTTGTGGTTATGCTTTTGAAGATCCAGGATAGTTGAGAGTTGTATGGCGAGCTGATGTACAGGTGGAGTTGTTGTGTTAAGACCATATAGTTTAGTGGTAGTACATGTATATGTAAAATTTGTTGTTCAATATGTAATATCAAATGTTGTAACAATTTATATTGTAATTATATGTTGAATGGTGAACATGTGTTGTATGGTTTTATTATTGTTCATGTGCATGTGCTACTGATTGTTTCCTTCTGACTCCCTTGATTTTCTTCTTCTTAGCCTAGTGTGGGGTATTTAAATTGAATTCTCATTGAGGTGAGGGTTTTAATTTGGATGTCACACATCAGATTAAGTTTTAGATAATCCAGGGACGTCACAGGTGGTATCAAAGCATGAAAAATAGCCAAAGCTTGACCGCAGGCATGAATGGTAATCATCACTACTCAGTTACGACTACATATACCCTGGTTGAGAAACTATTTTTAATAGTCGGACCCTTTTAAGTCCATAAGCTCCAATGTTCTTCAGACATTCACCTTAATGCCCCCATGTGGGTTACAGGCATGTGGTTCTATGAGGGCGTGGTCCAACCTCTAAGCCACGATCATCGAGTACGTGCGTTGGGGAGGAAAACTGACCAAGCAGGTAATATTAATAAAAACCCTTGCATCATGACCTTGCGCTTAAAAAAATAGATAATGAGTGACCATCCCTGCTACTCTTTCTCTATGTTGCATACCACAAAGGAAGTGAGAAGAAGATCTGTAGATGTTCGTAACCACAATTGGATGTACTAATATGCTTAGCAGACAATCTACAGATGCTATTACAAGCATCGATCTTGAGCTTGGTCGCTAGTTAGATATCCCTTGTGCTTCGTTGCAGTAGTAGGACCCACTACTGGAGAGCTCCTCAAGTTTACGAGGAGGAGACGCCATCAAAAGACCAACATGTGGTGATTAACCCCTCCAAGCAACCAGGAGGAGGTACCAGTGCTAGCCACAAGATCAGTGGCGTTTGGTTAGACTTGAAGGGGGCTTATAGAGACTGAAGTCTATCTGGAGGAGGGACGATGCCACTACTATTCCTCACCAGGGTCGCCTCTCTATGACAACACTGAAGATCTAGAGGGGTCGGTTCCTCGTTCGGAATCCCTACCACAGTGGCAGATCCATGTGGAGAATAGGAGGAACCACCAGCGACGAGCTTGAGAGTAGGCTAGCAAGTGGGAGCGACGCTAACGGACGATAGTAGGCTTCGATTGTAGCCACTTCATTGGTAGAAACAAGACCAGTGGTGGTGTCCTATCCCAGTCCCATGTGAATAGATCACGTTCAACGCAGTAGCTGAATCAGAAGAACGGGGAAAGAAAGGAGAAGTCGACCGGGTCCAGGTCAAGATCCGGTAGGAGACCTAAGCTATTAACTAGAGAAATTGACCTCAAACCAGATCTAGTGAACCACCGGCCCACACGGGTAGAAGAGCTGGAGGCCACACCCTAGTTGCCATGTGGCGACTTCTATTTGGTTCGCAAAGGTAAATATCTCACAAATTACTCGGATCTTATATAATTCATAGAAAATAGCTCGATTATCAAAAAAATACAAATAAGGTACCAAAATTCTCAGAAAAATGCGTAGAATAAAATGAAACTATCATATTAGCCTTTTGATGCACTAAGGTCAGAAATATCATGTGAGATTATATATACTTGTTTAATGGATAATAAATATCAGATGAAGACCTAAAATTATGAGAATGCATCAGTACATCTTAAATGTGTTTTAGAATCTATGTGACATTAGATATGATCATGTTATGACACATAATCATGTATTTTTCTTAGAATGTCTATCTAGGGCTTATAACCCTAAATAAAATGCAATTAATACATTGATGATCAATAAATGATGAAATTTATAGAGTAAGCTCATATCAGTATATGGAACCTCAGATTTAATTATGAGATCATGATGATGCACAAAACTCATGTTATATGAAGATGACCCTTAATACATGGGTTGTAACCCTAATTTGAATAATGTATATAAATTAGGGTTAATATGAGCACATCATATGTGAAATATAATTATCAGTAAATGAAGCCTAATTCGAGAACATAAATAGGTTATTACATCAGTAACCTAATTCCAAGACAAGAATGCAAGTGATAATGGAAATATACTAAAGAGATAAAGTAAACCCTAAAATGGATATAACTAGGGTTAAGATGATGAGAATTTGATGATAGTACATGGTCTTTTCTTTATCAGGGGTTGACAAGGATATAGATGACATCAGGAATATGGGTTAGTATATTTGTGATCAAGGTATGCCATTACCTCTTACTTAGCTTATTATAAAGTATGCTTGTGTTATATGGTAGTAAATATTTGGCATATGGTATTGGTTGAAACGATTGGTCTTGTATGATATGTTGCTTTATTTTCCACACTTACTTCTATGAACACATCAAATATAATATATCTATTCCATTATATGAAAGCACTAACTCTTTGGCAGTGTGCTTGGAAATGACCTAACTCTTTGGTAGTGGTCACATTGTACATATGAAAGCACTAACTCTTGGGCAGTGTGCTTGGAAGTGACCTAACTCTTTGGTAGTGGACACATTTTACATATGATCTAACTCTTTGGTAGTGATCATAAATGTCTTAATGCATTCAACTCTCAGTTAGTAAATGCATGGATGATATAATGGAAAATGTGCTTAAAATATGTGTTCTCTTTTATTAATGAACATCTTTGTGCAAGTATATGATTTTTCTTATATTTCTTTATAACTACCATGTATTAGTTTTATCTTATTGACAAGATATGACGAGAGGTATATAAAAGACACATAGGCGTACTCAGTATAATATTCTTGAATATTGTGTTGATGTGTACCACATGTAATCTTTTGTTTACATTGTGGTTATGCTTTTGATGATCTAGGATAGTTGAGAGTTGTATGGTGAGCTGATGTACAGGTAGACTTGTTGTCTTAAGATCTTGTAGTTTAGTGGTAGTATATGTATATGTAAAGTTTGTTGTTCAATATGTAATATCAAATATTGTAACAATTCATGTTGTAATTATATGTTGAATGGTGAACATGTGGTGTATGGTTTTATTATGGTTCATGTGTATGTGCTACTGATTGTTTCCTTCTGACTCCCTTGGTTTTCTTCTTCTTAGCCTAGTGTGCGGTGTTTAAATTGGAATTCTCACTGAGGTGAGGGTTTCAATTTGGATGTCACACATCAGATTAAGTTTTAGAAAATCTGTGGACGTCACAATTACCTTTTACATTAATTCATCATGAGAAGTGTCACCTTACTCTCCCCACATTTTCACTATAGAAAGTGTCCCTCTCACATCACTTTTTGATTTACATTCATTAGAGGTGTGTCCTCAACTAGGATTACATTTTATTAATGGATTTACATCTTATTAATGGAGTTTTTGTCTCCCATCCTTATAATCACATCTACATTCATGATTACTTGTATCCTATCCCACGCTTACTTCCTTATTAATTATACCTTTTCCAATTCTTATTGTTTACCCATGAATTGTTAAATAAACAAATCACATTTTTTTGTAAAAAATGATGAAAAAGATAAATTGATGTTACAAATTCTTTTACTACATAATATAAAGTGAAACATAAAAAGTGATGTTATATCAACGGGAAATGAGGACCCTATAATTGCCTCTACCAAGGTGAGATAAGACAAAAAGGTGAAAAAAAAGAGTCAAGTCAACACAATGCTTTTTTACTACAAAAAAAAGTCTAAAGGTGGGGTCAAATGCATAAACTCTTAGAAAACTTTAAACATGACATGCATCATGTTTGTTGCAATTATCTTGACAAAAAAACAAAAAATAAAGGAAAGCAAAGGAGGGCAATGACAACGAACACCAAATTTTCTATTCTCCAATTGTGAAATGAGCTTTGGGGGTGTGATATTTACACAGAATGAGTTACTTGGCCTCTGTGTGGTAAATTTTGTTATGCAATTTCCTACATATAATAAGTAAACTTCATAAATGAAAAATAATCAAAAGATGAACGTTTTAATGATATGTTTGTATAGATGTTTGTGATTTCAAAATTTTGATCCTTATTTATTTTGCATATGCTTCTAGAATGAATATATGAACTTGTTACTACCTTATAGATGAAAGATTCAAACTTTGAATGTAACTTGCCCTAAATGGCCATTTTTTCTTCTTTTGATACTTTTTCCATATTGAGCTCATATGATGAAATTATTGAAATAAAATTTCTAGTAATGTTCCTTATTATAGATAAGATGAAGTTACATCTATGAAAGGTGTCTTTTGAGCCCTAGTTATGATGTGGCCTTCAAGATGGAAGAAATTTGTCTATGCTTGTGCAAGTTGATGACGCATTAAGGTTGTATTGTTTCTAATACATCAGTTTCTCATATATTAGTAGGATTCTATGAATTCCACCTTTTCACTCAACAAACAATGAGTAATCAGACTTATTAACTAAGATAACCCAAATTTTTGTACTTTTTATGTGACTATATAAATTTCTCAGTGTTTAAAATTTATGGAAGTGAAACAGGTATCCTTGTAGCAATCTAAGGATTATGAAAATGTACATAGTGTCATAAATTGTTAATTACACACAAGTTACCAAGAATATTTTTGGGGTATGGTCCCCTTGTCACCTTAAATTCACTTATTTATATGAGTACAATTGAGGTCATATTTCTTGTTGTGTATGGCATTTCTTTCATTGTGATTAAAGATAGTGTGACTGTAAGGAGTGGGACACGAGAGGGGATCCACTCCCTACATAATTTGAGGAATGAATCCATCTATTCCAAACATACTAACAAGCATGCTGGAATAGGTGTACATTTTTTTATTTCTCAAATGATGGTATACAAGAATAACCAAAGTATAGCAGCAGAATAATATTTCTTGACTATATTCAATTTTACATAAGTACATCGAATTTTCCATATACAATTTACATGAAAGTTACAACATAAGGATCTAGGTAGAATATCGAACTATCTCAACTCTATCTCCCTAAATGCTCTACCTGGTAGGTCCATGTCACCATGTCCAGACTTCACAGTCCTACACCTGGGGTTGGAAGCATATCCCAGCAAAAGGAGAAAAAGTAAAAGATATCCGCAAAAAGGTTGATATGTGCATATTAAATATGGATTGAGAAATATATGGAAAAGGGACATCAAATATAACAAGGCTCACATAGAAGAGTAAAGAACTTCTCACACCCTAATTTTAAAAGATAATTTAAACCTTAGAATGGGGTTTTTTCTATAACAATAGTTGAGGGTTTTAATGTGAAAAGACCATTAATGGTATTTCTTATATGAAAATGAAATAATAAAACTTAAAATGAGACTCAAATATGTTTTCTCTTTCAAATATGCATTATATAATTCAATTAACTCAAATTGATAAACATTAGTTCCCCTTTCCTTTTTCTCTCTCCTCCAAGGTGGTAATAAAGAATAAAGAGGGATATAGGTTAAATCTTGAAAAGAGGATACTCAATTACCATTTCATTTTGAAGTCAAACGAAATAATCATAAAAATATATTACACATTATTTCAATTTTATGTACATAATTCAAAGATAATGACTTTTAATGTCCTAATGGACATATAATGGATGAAACTTAAATCTAAGTGTGTAAGAATAATCTAAACCTCTTTTGGGCATATGGTTCAAATTTGACCCTTCAAATCAATTAAAAAAGTTTCTATATAGTTTTGATAGGAATTAATCACAAATTTCATTAAATGTATTAATTACCCTAAGGTTCGCATGTCACGTGTTAGATGATTTCATGTCACCTTCTTACACGCTCATTCAACAAATGACATGTAATTTACTCACGATCCAATGGTTCCACGGTCATCATCTTCCTATGCCATCTCCATGGACTGACCCAGTCTCACAATAACTTCCTTCTCAGCTCCTCTCTCCCTCATTACTCCACCGCTTCATGAGATTTTTCCTCCTCCATCTTCATCGTTCTCTCCTGGTTCACATGACCCTTTACTCGCCTTCTCATTTAACATGTGCACGAAATGCCCAAATTAGGGTTTTAATCCTTCTCTTCCATGAGATGGTGCCACCCTCCCAGCACCTACCCATATAAAGGTGCCAAACGCACCAATGAATGAGCAACATTCCTCCTCCTCTACCAGTTGGACCTATAGTGCCCTATAGCTCCAGGACCTACCTCTACAGGAAAAATTAGCGACAACGAAAGAAAAAGTTGGTCCAGATGTGGATAAGTTTGCCGCTAAAGTAATTAACAACGAAAAAAAATCATCGCAGCTCGTCATTACTGGTCTTGGCATTAACTGAAATAGGGATAAACAATTTCAGTTCGCCTCTAATAAATTTTGCAACGATTGATATAGTTTGTCGTTAATATTTCTAACGATGATATCAATTGTTTGACGTTAATAGTAATCACGACCACATATTTATGTCATAAATACTTCTAACGGCAACTGACTAATTTGATCACAAATGTCAATTAGGACGGGTTATTTTCCGTCGTAGCTAGCAATAACAGCAAAAAATAGAAATAACGACGACTAAAATAAGTCGTCGTTAATAGAAGTAGTACAACATAATTCAGTCACGAATGCCAATGATGACCACGTACTACTTTCATTAAGAACGTCAATTGTGACATCTTTTTTTCCGTCGTAAATAGTTATAATGAATAAAAAACTAATTTTTAATACTAAATTTCTTAAAGGTTCTATCATGTATGCAACACACATGTATTTTATCATGTTAAAGATTTATTATTCCTCTAAGGGTAAATTTTATAGATATACATAACGTTTCCCCTACTTAACATACGTTTTAGAAATTACACCTATATGATATGTTGGTAGATCCCTTTCCAATTCTATCACAAACTCCGTTAACTAACTATCAACCAGCCTGTCAAGTGTAAACAGATACAGAACCCACCAAATCACTACGACAGAGATGCTATAATTTCTTCTTTACCAACAAAATAACCACCAAGGGATCGTCCAAATTAATCTTTCATGTTCGCTTCTCCATTGGAATTTCCCCTCCTCATCTCTGATTCGTCGTGCTGCGTTGCAGCTGCAGCAAGATACGTAACTGTTGGAGTTTCTAAAAACACCATTATTGTGCGGTGATTTCTCTTTAATCACTCGGCCTAGTATCCTTTAACTTCCTCAATAAACCATGCAAAGGAGGTCACATAATGGATAGGAGTTTTCTCGTCCATTGACATGAAGACGGATGTGAGGAGGTTAAACAGTGATATTCAGAGTTAGATGTTTCATAAGTTGAATTTGAGTTTGTTCTAGCAGGCAACTATGATTTAGAAATTTTTATATGGCAAAAAACAGAGAATATCCGGTTTGATCATTGACTTTGATGTTAACATAGCACTGTATACTACTTATATATGCTGTATATTACACCTCCATGTCCTAACTAATATGATTAGATGATGTCATGTGTACGAGATAATATATTAGGAGATGTATGTCCGTGTTTGTGAGTTTGTGAAATTTCTGAATGGTATTCATCAACTTTGATCCTTGGTAGACTATATTCATATGACTTTTGTCTCCTGGTTAATAGCTTCCAAAGGAAGAGACAGTGGGCTGTATTAACAAACAAATTGAGATGTGGCTGCTGCTACAATGTGTTCTATAAACTGTCCTATTAGTATTCAATTGTTTAGATTGTGTATGCTTTGTTAGCAAATATATATTTGCTATTGTGATTCTGGAATCAGTCCAAGGAGATACTTTCCCCCAAACTGATCTGATGTGTTTCCGTTGTGAATGGGAGAAGGGAGTGTTGGCGCAGCAATCAAAAGTATTTCGGAAGCAGCCGATGAAGATATCAATTTGCTATTTAGAGCAATGGCGGAAGATGCGATGATTCGGTAGTTTGCACGTAATTGGGATTTTGTCCAAAAAACTTATTATAGGACCACCAATTACAATGCAACATCTCCTCATCTCTCCTCTTCAAAACCCCACCACCTGAAAAAAAAAATAAGGAGAGAAAAACGTACACTATGCAGTATAACGAAATTCTATTGGATCCTACCAAATTATTATAGGACCGGTCCTATAGTAAGTTTTTTCGATTTTGCCAGTGATGTATAGCAACCTGGGGACTTGTAATATGACGGCTCCACTAACAGAGTTAATTTTTGATAGAAATGGAAATAAAAAAGACTACTCATGATATGCATGTAATTTTTCAAATGTTGTGATATATTTGTAACAAAGTACAAACATGATGTATTTTCATGAAATTTTGAAAGCATACATGTTTGTCAGAACATATCACGAGACTTGTGAAAGCTTTACAATTACTTTAAAATTGTGAGAGCATATCATGTTAAGGCTTCACTATTTCTTTAAAGACCTAACAAATAGAAATGTGTATATTGCACACAGTTCATATTTTCGACCAAGTGGGATAGAAAAAGATTGGTATAATGAAGTTTCAGACATACATTGTCTACTTGCTATAAACTTCAAGATTATTTAATGTATTGAATATGAGTTAATCACATAGGCGGAAGATGAGTCGCGGGAGAGGTGGGAGAGGTCGTGGGAGGGGCGGCAACCCTAGGGGCGGCGCCATCTCAGGGACAAGGATCCCATCACCAGAACCAGATTTGGTTCCTCCTGAAAGCTCAAGCGCGGCGGATGGAGTGGAAAGGATCCCGTCGTCTCAGGGTGGAGGCAGTTCAGAGGCATCTCCGTCTACAACTAAACCTACGATATCTTCTACCTCACCAACTCAATCGCCTGAGGAGAGTGGAGATTCATCCGCTGGTAATGAGGAACTCGACTGGTTTTCTGCCAGTAGATCCGGATTACCGTTCGAGGACATCTCCACTATCGACTTCATTGAGCTGGAGGTCATTGACGGAATCAAATGCTTCTCCATCTCGAGCGAGGAAGAGCCTATTCTGTCATGGAAGGAGTATGTGTCGATCAGATTCACGGGGAGGAAGCCTTTCCGGAGTCAGCTTCATGGGTGGATCTGTCGCCAGTGGAGACCCAGTGAGTCATTTGAGATCATTGCGGAGGAAACAAAGGGATTTGTTGTGAAGCTTCCAACGGCAAAGGAAAGGGGGAGGATTCTCAGTGAGGCACCTTGGATGATGGACGGCTCGCTAACCATTGTCCAGGCATGGGAACCGGGTTCTCGTCTTCAACCCTCTCCTTCCCTAAGCTTCCCATGTGGGTCAAGCTCGAAAATCCAGGGTTACACTGGACATCAAGGAGACTCAGCGGCGTTGCTAGTCTCATTGGTAAGCCCCTTGATGTCGAAGATTTCGGTTTCTCTGTTCATTGCCTTGGTGAAGCCACGGTGTGTGTGGAGCTCGCTGCCTGCTCTGGTTTTCCGAGGTCAGTGAAGGTCAATATTGATGGGAAACCAAGATATTTGAAGATTAGCTACTTAGCAAAACCTCAAGTGTGCTCCGGCTGCTCTCAGTTCGGCCATCGTTTGCCCTCTTGCCCCAAGGTCATAGGGAGCAAACCGATACCAAGCCAGCTACAGTTAAGGGTCGGGAAATTCAATAGCAGCCAAGGTGTTCGACGGTCGGCCAGGGTGAACATCCCCACCTGCGAAGATGAATCTGGGGTTATCTCAGAAGCGGAGCAGAGGAGGGTTGATGATCCTCGCAGATTTCTATCTGAACCTGACATGAAAAGTAGCTCGCCAACAGAGTTGGAGGGAGCACTGAATTTGGACTGGGAAATTTCCCTGTCCAAAACGGCTGCTACCCCTCTCTGTTTGAAACAGCTAGCGCAGGACACTGGTATTATCTTGGAATATCACCATAGGTCTGCTCGGAACTCTAATGAAGCTTCCTCGGTTAGCTCCCATGATCTTGATCAGGAGGTAACGGGTGACTTCAGTGTGAACAAGGAGCCTAGATCTAAGATGAAGAAGAAAAAACACAGAAGAAATGGTACTGCAGAGATTCCTATATTAGGATTCTTGGAATCCATATAGGACCTTACTGAGTATCTTTCTGTGATGAGTGTGCTGGTTTCTATACAGACGATGATTAGGAGGCTGGAGCGAGTTCCCTCATTATCTTCCCCAGGTTGGATGTGGCTGCTCTTAAGTCTTGTCGTGTAACACATTTTGTGGGTGCTCTGATTGCTAGTGTTCTTGACCTGATGAAGAATGGTTGTTGAGGTTTGGGGTGGTTATGTATGGATTCTTCCCTTCTGCTTATTTTTGTCTGCCTAGTTACCTACTTATGGTGGATTGAGTCATGAAGTGGCAGTTCGTGCTCTTTCCAGGGAGGGTGCAAGGAGTGGCAGGTCCTGCAATCCCTTTAGTCCTGGCGTTTTTCCCAGTTC
The DNA here is from genome assembly GCA_963693085.1 of Alisma plantago-aquatica. Classification (NCBI taxonomy): domain Eukaryota; kingdom Viridiplantae; phylum Streptophyta; class Magnoliopsida; order Alismatales; family Alismataceae; genus Alisma; species Alisma plantago-aquatica. Next base: position 851,321,694 of record OY856411.1, on the reverse strand, counting down.
TCTGTTATCTCAAGTTATCAAGTCGAAGACTTTACTTGGTGATTGGTTCTTAGTAGAGTACACTACTACAGAAGTGCCTTTTAGTGTCGGTTGTTTAACCCCCTTTGGCATCGGTTTCTGAACGACGCCTATGTGGGCGCCGCTAAAAGGTTGGACACTTCAGCGTCGGTTAAAAAACCGACGCCTATTTAACATAAAGGCGTCGGTTTATTATAAAACACCGACGCCAAAAGGGTTCGCGCCACAGAAAACAGCGTCATCTAGGACGCTTTCTGCGTCGGTTATATACTAAAACACCGACGCAAAAAAGTGTCCTAGATGACTCCCATTTCCTGTAGTGCGAACACTTTTGGCGTCGGTGTTCAACAAAAAACCGACGCTGTAAGTCTGTGCTGACGGTTATCGGTAAATAACCGACACCTATTTCTATTTTTTTTTATAAATCTGTTTGCAGGCCTGCTGTGGCTGGTCAGCAGGATGAGAACCTGCAGTTCAGTTTTCTGAACTGCAGGTTTACGACATCCATTGATATCAGCCTACAAACAGGCCACAAACCTGCAAAATTAACATAAAAAGATTCACACAAGTAGATACATTCAGACATCAATTCAATTGTCACGTTCACACATATAGAATCATTCAAATACATGTTTTAACATTCAGAAACATTCATTTACAAAGTATCATTCATCATCACTATCAACATCCCAATTATATCTAACAGTTGCCACTGTTTGTACAGCTATTGCCCATTCTTCTCTTACTTCATTTAATAATTCCCTCGTATATGGAGCATGTACATTTTTTAAGCGTTTGCCTATAGTGTGGTCAGTTTTAAACACCTGCAAAGAGAATGATGTATATATATAAGTAATAATATAAAAATAAGATTGATATATTTCATACTAACTAATGAGACTATATATAATACCTCATGTATGGTATCGATGTCCAATGCGGCATGTTTGATAATCATCTGCATAAATCGCATCACATAGTATGTGCATGCCCAGCCATTGTCTTGTGTAGCGCACTATAAATTGAAACATACAAATTAATACAACTAAGCACAATTCACATCAATAATATATACATTGGAGTCGGGGAGTCGGGAACTTACTTTTACGTTCTCCCAAGACAATGGCTGGTTCTTTTTCCTTGGGACCTTTCCTCCAACATTTTTGAATGCATCTAAACCCCTACATGTTAATATAACACACTAAGTTGCATAAGTAAATAGTAATGTAATAAAAGATGTTAACGGATATAAAAAATGAAATATTTCTCACCAGAATAATGCCATTCTGGTTACGTGTCCAATTTTAGTGTTTAATGTACTTCCTGCGGGATCTAGATAATAAACAGTGAACGTCCCGGGGACAATAACTAGTAACTCCCAATGTCTACCACTAGAGGTAAAAAGTTAACATTTAATAACTCAAAATGCAAAATAATAATGGAATTTTCTTAAGTCCAAATTATAAATAAAGCAAACTTACTTGACATTGAATGGAGCTATTATTATCGTCTTCATTTGATGACCAAAAATTGTAAAAGCATCTATACAGTATTGTTGAACACTATCAGGGTCTTTAGCTACCATACTAATCAATGATGGAATCAAAAATCCCACATGATCATATGCAAATTGTTTGCAATGATCTTCGATTAAGTAGCTGCAAAACATATAGACGTATGCATTAATATATAAGAAACTAGATCACCGGATCTTACACAAGGTATATGGATGTATAAACAAGATCTCACCTTATCCATGTCTCTATCATTGATGTATTCAACCAATCATACATAAACAGCTCAATAATATCTTGTATAAATAAAGAGTTGTCGTATGATTGACCTGCATAATCTGCATCTAAAGAAACAATTATAGGGCAAAGTATATTATGTGCCCGTAGCCAACATGCCATTCCCCTACAAGCAGGACCTAACGGGTATTGTAGGTCAGTTGGAACCCAAGTTGGTAATGCGGGAATTGGAGGTGGAGGCCTAGGTGCTCCTGGTGTCTTCTTTTTAACCTGTATATATAATTTCAGATCAGTTGACATCATATATACACATTAACAGTCTAAATCAATGTAAATTTATCTTACAATTTCAGTCGTGTAGAGGACATCTGCTTTGGGCCACAATATGACCCCGCTTTCTGCCTCACCAAGTGTATCAATATCTGGGTGGGCATATGGCAACGCAACTTCCCTCCAATCGGGTAATACATGTATCGGGCTCACACGAATGTAGCCCTGCGGCATTGGAGTCCCATGAAATGTTGCCCCAGGAAGGGACTGGTAAGCTTGCGCCTCTGCAACAACATAGTTTTCCATTCTTAAGCGGCATGGCTTCAATGCCTACAAATTTACGTAAAGAATGTTATACATATATACATATCATCTTGAAAACATATCATCTTGAAAAGACTAGCTACAATGTCATAAACAATACTTACAGCAGACGTGTTAGGCGATGGGTCTCCAGGATTACTTGCAGTCTGTGCACCAGGAGAAGAGTGGGTCGGCATAGGCTGATTGGAAGCCTGAGATGTCTGCCACCGCAGCAATTCTTCCTTGACCTTCTCAGCAACCACATCGTTGAGCTTCTTAGCAACTATATCCTCGACTCTCTTATTCTCCTATACATGGATAAAACAAATATTAGCTTTTTATTAATGAATTTCCTTTTGCAGTAACATTATAAAAATAGAATATATATGTTACCTCTTCTTGAGAAATTCCCGCTCTGGGTTTGCGCTGGGATGGCCCAAAGAATGCTTTGATGCCCACACCAGCGCCGGCACCTCTAACACGTCCAGGATGCTCTGGGTTACCCAGAGCAACTGTCAATTCATCCCTTGTGCCCTGAGGGATGAACGTGCCTTGTTTTCTCTGCTCGTGCAGCTCCCGCTAATCACCATAAACAAAAATTGGTAAGTTAACACCACAAATAATCAATATTCAAATGATTGCTCTAAGAGTTGTATTTTACCATTTTTGCAGCCGCCTCAGCAGTTTCGGGCTTCTTTATTTCACCCTTCTTGTTTTTCCTGCCAGCTATCCAGATATCATGGCGAGGGAAGGGTGTGGCCGCAGACTCCTGAGTAGTCGCAGACTCCGCCTGTAGTCTTTGGCGAACGCTTGCATAGCCCTTTGGACCCATAGTATGGTCATGTACATTCAGTGCATGCCTTGCTTTTTGTGCGTCACTGAGGGCCTAGTTAGTATGCACATTTATAATTAGGTTAGTAGCACTAAATGTTAATCTTGAATAGGTGAATACAATGTATATTAATTAAAATGGGAGTGACGCCTAATACCTTGAATTCTTCAGATTTTCTTGAAGCAACAAAATTGTCCCAATCTTCTTTGTCCAAGAAGTTCCATTGTTCAAGGGCTGACTTCTTCTTCTTATCACCCTGTCTTATGTATTCTCTGTTCAGATTTGTCCTGTAATTCCTAAGCATCTTTCCAGCGCGTTGCATCACACTTTTACGATGCAACATCTCATCCAATGCAAACAGATTCTGTAAAATAGAAATGTTATTAACTAGTACCAAAAATATAATTGCAAATAATAGAATTTGTAATCTACAAAATAGAATTGCAAATAATAATAACTCACGCATAAATCTTTCCATATCAAGTCTTTCTTCGCCTGAGGAACTTTATGCCAATTATCATATTTAACACCACAATGGCTTCGAGTGACAACCCCAAGATAGTTTATAAAATTATTGCGGTTCACTCCAATTGCATTCCCTCCATTATCAAACTCCACAACCAATTTGGATCCACTGCCACTCAGCGCAAGTAACTTTTTCAACAGAGTGATACCCCTTTTCTTGTTAAGTTTTTGTTGTTGCGCATCAAGTTGCTCAATTGCTTCAGTGGGTAGCTGTGCATCATCAACCTAAAATTTGACAAAAATAAACACACCGAATTAAGCCAATATAGAAATACAGGATATATGACATAACTAGAAGATAATGAATTTTATAGAAATACGGGATATGTTTTTAGAACTTACGTTGGTATCCTCGTCATGCTCGTCATGGACAGCATGCTCATCATGGACTTCATGCTCATCATGGACATCATTCTCATCATGGTGAGCCATCTGAAAATTTCATTAAAAAGGAAAACATTTAGCATTTGTATCAACTAGAATAAGGAAAACATTTAGCATTTGTATAAACATACATGTCTCTAAAATTGTGATCTTTTATCAATTAGCAATCCTTCAATGTACAAGTAATATAAAAAACAATGATTGTTCACATTCTAGGCCAACAAACACATGTGATGTCATTCTTATATATAATAAATGTGTACCACCTATCCCATCCTTGAACACCTAATCTCACTAGTAAGTGTATAATGTGTATTGGGTTTTCAAGAAAATTTCGGCAGCATTTCCCCGCTGTTCTCTAAGTACATATGTACTTAGAGAACAAACGGGGAAATGCTACCGAAATTTTCTCGAAAACCCAATACACATTATACACTTACATCCTAAGTGAGATTAGGTGTTCAAGAACAGTCCCAAACCGGGGACTATCTAAGATTTACTCCTAATGAGTAAATCTTGGACGGGTTTCTAGGCCAACAAACACATTTGAAGTCATTCTTATATATAATAAATGTGTACCACCTATCCCATCCTTGAACACCTAATCTCACTAGTAAGTGTATAATGTGTATTGGGTTTTCAAGAAAATTTCGGCAGCATTTCCCCGTTGTTCTCTAAGTACATATGTACTTAGAGAACAAACGGGGAAATGCTACTGAAATTTTCTCGAAAACCCAATACACATTATACACTTACATCCTAAGTGAGATTAGGTGTTCAAGAACAGTCCCAAACCGGGGACTATCCAAGATTTACTCCTAATGAGCCAATCTTGGACGGGTTTCTAGGCCAACAAATACATGTGTTGTCATTCTTATATATAATAAATGTCTATAAAGTACAGGCAACATGGTTAATCCTAATCAATAGAGCATTATTAAATAATAAATCAAGAAATCAATAGTTTCAAACAAAAGGTCTAGGAATCTTTACTAGACATTATATGTATCCCTAATCATCATATTTAACATACTACATTATTATGAACATCCAGATCAGATTAAGATCATACTATGTTATAACCATTGGTTTAATAACCCTATTTCTACATGTACATGTTTATCAACTTTAAAACCCTATAATTCATGAAATCATTCTAATTCAATTTAATATGTTGGGATCACATAATTATATAATGACATCAGAATATATAGAAGAATCATAATTAACATGATTAACAACATGCTCATCAAACTAGGGTTTTCTTGAATATCATCTAATATTTGTGTACTAGACATTATATTTATCCCTAATCATCATATTTAACATACCATTATTATGAACATCCAGATTAGATTAACTCTAATCAAATACATTACATGCATTTTTATCACAACAATTTGATCGATGCATAAAAAAGCAGAGCAGCTAGCAGCGGGAAGACCAACCTTGTCAGAGGGAAGAAGGCAGAGGCTCTGGTGGCTCTGGCTGGAGAAGTAGCTAGCAGCGACGGTGGTGGAGGAGCAGCTAGCAGCTCCGGTGGCTCTGGCGGTGGTTGCGGCGGCGCGACGACGGTGGAAAAGCACCAGGCGGCGCCGAAGAGTCAGGCGTGGCGGCGGCCTCAGGCGCTTGGAGCAGCAGGGGCAGGCAGCAGGGGCGGGCAGTAGGGGCGGCGGAGAAGGGGGCGCGGAGAAGGAGGAGTGGTGGTGGAGAAGGGGGCGCCGGAGAAGGGGGCGCCGGAGAAGAAATAGCCGGAGAAATGGCACTGGAGAAGAAATCGCCGGAGAGAAATCGCCGGCAGCAGAGAAATAGGGTAATTGCTCGCAATGAAACAGAAGAAAGGGGAAGAGTCGGGCGATCGCGGAGTATAAGTTCCCAAATAGCGTCGGTTGTTTTAACAACCGACGCCTAAAATCTTTAGCGTCGGTTGTTTGCAACAACCGACGTCCAATTGGATGATATTTTCATGAAATTGTTTGGCGGGAACCACCTTCAGCGTCGGTTATAAAAGGATAACCGACGCTGAAAGTGACACTTTTTGCGCAAATTTTCATCGCACATAGGCGTCGGTTTATACCTACATGACCGACGCTGAAAATGACACTATTTTTTTTTGATCAAAATTTGGATTTCGCGGCCGACTTTCAGCGTCAGTTTGTTATAAACAACCGACGCTGAATACAAAGTGGTACCCGTGTCTGGCTGCTCTTTGAATATAGACGTCGGTTTGCTTAAACAACCGATGCCTAACATATAAGGCGTCGGTTTTCCTTAATAACCGACGCCCAGAAAAGTGACATTGAATGCTATTTCTGTAGTAGTGGTAGCGAGGTTTTTCTCGTGGATATCTTTGTGGGTAGGGGTTAATGCTTCCATGTGACTTTCCTTCTTCTTTAGTTAGTCTGATCTCCTTGTTAATATCCTTCTTGTCCTTAGATTTCGGTTACCTAAGGTTTCTTTTTGTTTGATCTGTTGTGTCATCCTTGCGTGGAGATGCATAGATCTAGTTTCTTTCAGAGGCACTTTGTACCTAAAGTTTTGGTTTTCTAGTAACACATTTTTTTGCCAACCAAAAAAGAAAAAGACGAGTTTGTTCATAATTTAAACTTACTTATTTTTATAGAATACCATATACAACAAAAAATTCAAGAGTGATAGTGTGATATATTAATATGCATATATTGTTCTTAAACTTCCTTGTTGGAGAAATAACACTCCTTCGAAGGGACATTTGATATCAACAAAGATTTCTTTCGGGTTGAGAATACAATATGGATTGTCAAGATACACATACACGCACAAAAGGAGAAGCACCCTTGTATAATATTATAATGATTTGATTCACTGATAGGTGAAACTGACATTGCTAATGGGTCATGGCTCATTGAAAGAAGACCATAATAGATTCATGCTTTGTTGTCTTTGCACCCAAGAAAAGAAGATAGCCATAAAAGAGAAGAGCAAATAGGAGAAGAAAATCATGTATAACTTGCTTCCATAATTGAGTTTGCAACATATCAATCATCACTTCATATATAAAAAGCCTACAAAAGAAATTTAATGTATTAGAAACAATGTACATGAAATGCACATATCTCCGGATGTGCGTCGGACACATAAAGTTGAATGTACAACAGACACATATCTCAGTATGTGCAATGGACACATTTTCCGCATGTGCAATGGGGCATATTTTTCATATGCTCACTCGAAAAACTAAAACACATACATATCATGCGTCGAAAAACAAAATAGCAAGCATTGAGATGCTTAGAGGATAGAGAAGGTTCTTCTCAATAGAGTTTCAATAGAAGCCTTTGTTGAATCTTTTCCAAGTACAATTTAACAATTAAACTTAAAAATACAAAGAAATATCAAACGTAAGAATATAAATTGAAACTGATTATACTTTCATATATTAAAGAAAAAAATCGAGTTTGTCCATGATTTGAAACTTATTTGTTTTGATATATTAATATGCATATGTTGTTCTCAAACTTCTTTGTTGGATGGGCAAAGAATTTCTTTAAAAAATAAGCACACCTTCAAAGGGACATTCGATATCAATAAATAAGTCTTTTGGTGAAGAATACAATATGGATTGTCAAGATACACATAAAAGCACAAAAGGGGAAGCACCTCCACATAAGATTTATAATAATTTTTTGAATCTTTTCCAAGTACAATCATCACTATAATTTTGAAAATGCAAAGAAATAGTAATCATAGAAATATATATTGAAACCAACGACAAAAAAGAGTTTGTTGATGACATCAAACTTACTTATTTTTAATAGAAGACCAAGTCCAACCAAAAATTTAAGCTTCATAGTATGATGTATTAGTATGTATATATTGTTCTCACAGTTCTTTGATAGGTGAAAGTTGGAGTATTGATGAATCATTACTCGTAGATATAATATTATCACATAATCATGGTTCGGTAATTATACCCCAAGGAAAACCTTGTATAACTTGGTCCCATAACTGGGTGTGAAAATATGAAAATCTACAAAAGAATTTGGATGTTTTAGGAAAATAATAAAAATAAACTTGAATATGAAAAATATATATATATAACATATATTGAAATTGATTATGCTTGCATACATGAGAAGAAAGTGGATGGTATTGCTTTACCTCTGTATGGATAAGATATGCAACTAATTCTGAATGCATAAATTTGTAACTTCTCAACTTCCTGCATAAATGAAAAATATAGCACTCTCAATCGTAGTTATAAAGAACACGAATTCGTAATCAACATCACCATTTTGGTACTTCTCATTTCCCCTGCATTTTGGTACTTCTCAAAAAATAATCAAGTATGTTTACAAGGTTTTTGTTTGGAGAATATTAAAATGTTTGATTTCCACTTTCATTTTAGAGTATCTACAAAAAGGTTTCAATTTTCCCTCCCATCCAAACAAAATCACTTGATTCATTCTCTTGTTGGCTTCTCAGTGATCACTTGCAACATCACCTACAATTATGAAAAAAGATAATTTCAAATTTCATATTTGATTATAATATTATTTTTGAATTAGCATTAGATAACGAATAAGTTAACCTAAAAAATACATCACTGTCCAAAATATTCTCCTTGCATTTTTCCCAACCTTTCATAATCCTACAGTCAAGAACAATTCAAAAGAAGAAAGAGGTAAAACTATAGCATAAAATGAACAACTATTTGCAACAATGATCTCATTAACATAACTAACCTCACACCTAATTTAAACTACAATCTTCAGATATAGGTGCAGAACTAGAATGATCATCACTATCCTCACCAAGTTGCACAAGTTGTTGAAAATTTGGATTCTTGACAATCATCTCTAGTAGATTTTCCACTTTGCTCAAGCAACTTTGTGTTGCATGCTTTTCAACTTCACTTGCTTTTAAGGCTTTCTCTTGAGCATTGAAAGCTTCCTCTTTCTCTTTCAATGCTTTCTCCTTTGATTTTAGCTCATCCAATAGGGCATTCTTAGTTTTGTATGGTCCTCTAACATCTCTAGGTTTCACTCCTCCACCATAACTAGATATGTATTTTCTTGTTCGTGGTTCTCCATATACTTTTTTTGCAACCTCTACATGATGAAGGGATGGCTCGTCTTGTTGGATGTTGACAATTTTTTCCTATAAGAGAAAGTAATTAATGCAATGCAAACATACAAATGGTGACAAAGTCATATTTGTTAGAATACTTACATGAACTTGAGATACCTCTACATTAGCTAACTTGTCACCCTTCTTGTGACTCTCAAAATATATAGTTCCACAGTCAGGTGCATTTCCATCTTTTCCTCCCTATTTCATCATAACAAATTAAGTTACACACATAAGAAGATACATGAAGCATGGATTAAAAGACATGTATTTAAAAATCCTTCTGTCAAGAAATTTCTCTAAGAGGCAAGCTACATGTGCAATGAAGTAGCAACTTGTTCAATCATTCTCTATTCTTTGTGTTTCTCTTGCTCAAGGCCTACATTTTCATTAATAGAAATTTATTACAGCAATACTTCTACAAGTATAAGTTGAAACAACTAAAAAATATAGAATTAATAAGTCGTGAGATTACCAAAAACTTTTCACTATGAAAAACTTCCTTTTCAAGCCATTCCCAATCACTATAAACTTCAATTGTAATTGGCTTCTTTAATAGTTGTTGCTTCATATCTAGCCCTTTAACAATGTGATGCATTGTTTTCCTCCATTTCACCCATAACTCTTTCATATATTTTATTGTGGGACTTTTGAAATCATCCATGTTGTTGTTGGAAAATTTATCCTAATCAAGTAAAATATGCATTAAGAATATTATTATCATATTTAAGAAATAAGATGTACATATAATAAATTAGTTGCACACACCACAGTTGCTGCCCACATGTGATCTTTTTGTCTTTCAGTGATATCATTCCAAGAATGAACCTTCAACAAAAAAATATTTTGATCATGGACAATCCTCCCCAAGTGTCTACTCCACACCTTATGATTTTTTCCAACAGGGCGACCTTGATAGAAGGTGATATCAATCTTGTTAGCTTCTTTAAGTCTAGCAAGCTTTTTACATTTGTTACTTCCTCAACATCTCACTAGATTTTCAAAGACATTGGCTAGACATAAACAAAGAGATCATGAAATTTAAATGGTGCAAGTAAACACTTCACATTAATGCAAATCAGCAGCCAAAGAAAATGTTTTATCCTTAAAAATAACCAAAAAGATATTGCAAAAGGAATTGAGCTTACATGTTGATATCTCATTTGGTGAAGGAACATTTAAATTCAGCAAATGATTGTATAAGTCATTCATGCCATTGCTATTATCTCCTTTGAGATTTTGCAAACTACTTTTAAATAGCAATCCATGAACACGTCTCTTTCCAATTACACTTAGTTGTTGTGACAAGATATAATTTTTGGACTTAGATTTAGTCTTAAGATCTTTCACACTTTTTGACTTTTTGTAACCATTGTCTTGTTCCACCATTATCAAGAATTAGAATCACAATTTATAATTAGTGTAACTAATCAAACTATTGAAAATGATATATTTTATACAAATTTAGATAACAATAACATAGTGTGTAAAGTAAAAGACCAAATGACATAGTCAAACATTTAAATAAAAATTAAACCTCAAGACATCATAATGAGATACAAAACACATAAACTTTGTCAATGACATCACAACAAGTAATGGTCTAGAAGTAAATTTCTAAAAAACATTGTCAGTATCAATTGGAACATCTTGTGCATCATCCTCGTCAACTAGCTCAAACTTGTCACATGGCTGAACCTTTATCACAACATGCCACCCCTTATTATTGTGATCATCAACATAAAACACTTGAGATGATTGAGTGGCTAACACAAATGGCTCAGTAGTTTTCCAAATATGTTTGCAATCAACACTTGTAAAATCATAATCATCTATCTTCAATCCTTTAACTTTATCGGCAACATCAAAACAATCACACTGAAATAATGTCACCCGATTATCACCCAAATATTGCATTTCTATAATCTCGACCAATTTTCCAAAGTAATCCATCCTCCCACCACTTTTTTCATCACTTTCCACAACCACTCCACTACATTGTGACCTTGATTTTTCCTCATGATCCTTGGTATGAAATCGATATCCATTTACCACATAACCATAAAAACATGTCACACATTTTGATGGACCCATTGATAAGGAAAGCAAGTCTTGTATCTTCTTACTTTTATCATTCTCATATTGATCTGCAACCTAGATAATTTATAGTTGTTAAAAGTGGAACATAATAACAAATAAATATCTATATCATCATATTGATGAACTAGACAACTTACTTTTTTCTTGAACCAATCAATGAAATTCTCATTAAATTCCTTAGAATATATTTGTTTTGGATTTACTCCTTGGATTTGATAGTATTCTCTACAACAAAGTAATCAAGAATATGTGAGGAATTAGACATAGTCTTACTACAATTTATTAAATATATTAAATATAAAGATGATTAGGAATCACTTACTCAATGAAAGGTTCAACTTCATCACAGTTGTTAAGGATGTATAAGTGACCTTGCTCCATTTCGCGTGCATCAAGGTCTCTTGTTATTCCACAACCTAACCCTCTTCCTTTGTATGCAAAAGTATATAAACATGTAGATTCCTTGACATCAATATCATAATTTTGATCCACACGATTGAACATTGTCTCTACTTTATGCAAATATCTTGAACAAAGATTCATACATTCTTCAGCTATGGAACCTTCGGGGAGGGCCCTATTGCGGATATAGGACTTCAATGTATAAATATTTCTCTCTATAGGATTCATCCAGTAACCATGGATGGGTCCACACAGCATAGCCTCATGTGCTAAATGAATAGGAAGATGCAACATCACATCAAAAAATGATGGTGGAAATATTTGTTCCAACTTACAAAGAGTGGTCGAAATTTGAGCTTCAATTTGCTTCAAATCCCTCATATTTAAACACTTGGATCCCAACATCTGAAAAAACCGAGATAACTCAAGAATCAGCTCATACACATCCTTAGGAAGAAGACCACGCAATGCAAGAGGAAGTATGTGATGCAAATGAACATGATGGTCATGACTTTTTAATCCTAAGAGTTTAGTCTATTTCATGTTCAAACATTGTGATATGTTTGATGAAAAGCCATATGGGACCTTCAAATCCTTCAAAAATCTACAAAAAAATTCTTTCCATCTCGTGAAAGTATGAATGGAGCATCTGGTAACACTATTTTACCTTCCCTTGTTATGGGGTGCAGATCTTGTCTAATGTTCATTACTTGCAAATCTAGACGAGATTTGTAGTTATACTTTGACTTATTCTTCACATTCAAAAGAGTTTCAAGAATACTTTCACATATATTTTTCTCTATATGCATGACATCTAAAGTATGTCGTATCAAAAGATCTTTCCAATATGGAAGTTTGAAGAATATACTTTTCTTGTTCCAATTGCCCCCCCCTATTCTTGTGAGAGGTCTTTTTAGAATCTTTACTTAATATATTCCCATCAAGACTCTGAACCTGATTAAGGATGTCATCACCAGTTAGTGGTGCCATTGGTGTTCCATTTTCAATAGTGCCATCGAATTTAGATTTATTTTTTCTCCACTTGTGATTTATAGGCAAATAATGTCAATGACCCATGAAGCATTCTTTTCCACCATTACCTAGACGATTTGAATGAGTACCCTTATGGCAACATGGGCAAGTAATTTTTCCCTTAGTGCTCCATCCATATAGAATCCCATATGCAGGAAAATTATTAATGGTCCACAGAAGAGTTGCACGAAGATTAAAATTTTGTTTCATAGTTGCATCAAATGTTTGTACTCCATTTTTCCAAAATTCTAATAACTCATCTATTAGAGGTTGCAAATAAACATCAATAGCATCACCAAGACCACTAGGACCAGGAATAAGCATAGACAAAATCATATTGGGTTGCTTCATTATCATCTAAGGTGGCAAATTATATGGAATAAGAGTAATTGGCCAAATGTTATAAGATGGTCTTGAATTGTTGAATGGTTGAAATCCATCGCTAGCCAGGCCTAGTCTACATTTCTGGTCTCTATAGCAAAATTTTCATTAAGTTTAATAAATTTCTTCCACGCCAATGAATCTACTGGATGTCGCATATCACCATCATCAAACTTATCATGATGCCACCTCATAAGTGCAGATGTTTTAGTGGACATAAACACATTTTGAAGTCGAGGCTTCATAGGAAAGTAACGCAATATTTTTGTTGGTATCTTTTTGCCATGCTTTTACTTTCTCTGCCCCACTACACTTATCATGTTTCCATCTAGAAGTATTGCAAATTCTACAATAGTTAAGACCATGGACTTCCTTCCAAAATAACATACAATGATTTACACATGCATCAATTTTGTCATATGAGCAACCTAGATCTTTGATTGTCTTCTTTTCTTCATAATAAGAGGTGGGTAAAGTTGAGTCTTCTGGAAATAACTCTTCTTTCAAAAATTCAAGTAGCATTGTAAAAGACCTAATACTCCACCTCCCAAGACTCTTGATGTGAAGCAACTTGACTAAGGAAGACAACTTTGAACTCTTTGATCCCTTATAAAGAGGTCATTTAAGGTCATTCAACAACCTAATAAACTTTTGAGCCTCACAATTAGGTTCCTCTTCATAATTACCATGGCTGAAAGATCCTATATCCCCAAAATTTCTCTCAACATTAATATGGCTTGGGTGTAGATCTTCAAGAAGCTCTAGAATCTCATCATTAGACTCGCTATCTTGTTCATTTTCAATATTTTCGACATCTACATCAGATTCGATTTCATGCCCCGTCTCACCATGATGATACCAAAAGGTATAACTCCTCAGGAAACCATGTTTTGACCAAACCACGATGCATAGATATAGTATTTACACAATGAACACATGGGCATCTGATTTCATTTATGGCAATTCTTTGGCATGCATAATTTAGAAACTCTTCGACACCCAATTCATATGTTGGATCATCTAGTCAGTCGTCAACAAGTCTAATTCATTGCTTATTTGGTGCCATTTTCTACATAAAAAATAGATTTATATTAAATACAAAGATATAAATTAAAAATTGTTGTCAATTGGCTATTGTAGAAAATTATGAATGACAAAACACTTCTTCAAGTAATACATTATTGTTCTTTGCATCATTTATTTCTTATGTATCTCAAGGCTTCAACCAACCTATGTTTTTATCTTATAATAACATCTATTATATTATGTTTATTGCAATCCTAGTAACTAGGCCTCATGCCAACTAAACACAGGGTGCATGTGTTTTCCTTTTCAATTTTTCCATTTCAAGAGCATATACTACTGTAGAGTTTTATATAATTATTCAAAAAGTTTTACTTAAGCTTTCTTTAGAAAGTGAGATGGCAAAAGAGGACGATGAATACAAAATCAAGGATCTTTTAGTCCAAAACTAACATGAAACAACATTTATGTAAAATATATTGAGTAGCATACACAAATAAAATGATAGCAGACATAAGCTAAGATCACAATATTAAAATACATATATGAAAACTAACGAATTGGGGACAACCAAAAAATCAAAATAATGATTGCCCAATCAAACTTTAACAATGGTTTTCAATTTATTACAATCTCATACATGCTACACAATCCTTTCTCTACTCATAGTTGATGCCTCACCGCGTGCCTACTGTGTTTAACAAGACTGCAAAATACAAGCCGACAGTCTCGTCCAAATGCTTGGATAGATAGTCAATAACAAAATATCATAGCAGTCTTTGTCAAGGGAATCTTTGCATAACAATATCCATGTCAAGATATTTTTTAGATATTGTTTTCAACATACCTTTAGGGCGTGTTTGGTACCCAGTACTGAGCATGGGTTAGGTTGGATGTACCGCTGGTAGAACACAACCTGCGTTTGTTTGCCCTAAATCAGACTGAGGATTGCATTACGGTGGTACCTGAGTCCCAGCGAGACGGGACTCATCCAAACTGCACGGACCCCTGGTACTGCGGGGGTATAGGTGACAACGGCCTACTGATCTGCTTCTGACTCTAACTTTTGGTAAAGATCTTCCGCCCAATATGCTTGCTAGCCTCTTCCATTTTCTTCTTTCTGCCTGCAAAGTTGATGCACGGCCACAATACTGAAATCATCCTCCATCACATGACCCCCACTCCCTCTTCTCCTTCTCCACTTCTTTACCTGACCTCCATGCATTTTCTCATCTCCTCTTTCAAACCAGTCCTCTGTTGCAGACTGTTGTTTGTCAAGACTGAAATTGAGAGCTCTCCTTTACATGTACTCCCTTCCAACAACATCGTCAAACATCAAAACCCAACATTCTCAATACCGCAACTAAAGTTCCAGTTTTTCCTTACGTCATTTCCAAACGTGAGATGGTATGGCAGAATTCAGTCCGGCCCGATTACCATACAATCCTATCCTTTGATGCAACATGCCGAAGTCCTTGCCTGTGAACCAAACGCGCCCTTAGGATCTGATATTACTAAATGAATGTTGAGGCACTCGAAAAGACAAAAAAGGAATCAACAAATAAAACAATATAAAAAAATGTAAGTACAAGAAAATGGCACGATATAGATATCTAGATCTTTAGCATGAACTATAGCTCTCCTTTGACGTAATATTTCATATAGTTATGGTGCGAGGAGCACTAGAATTATGTTTGACCATCACTTTTGTAGCCATACAGAAGCACAGGCATCCAAACTGTACAGCAAGACAATACTAACTCCAACCCGATAATGTTGATTATTAATGTCTTAACTTCAACTGAATTGATTTTGCTTTTAAAGAAAGTCGTAATAAGAAACAATTGTAAAACAAACAAAAGAAGTAGTAATGTACAAAGTAGTTCGTGCCTTGATCGTCTTCTTGCGGTATATCCTGCATCAACGCCTTTATATTTGTTAGTCCAGGCTGTCGTGAGGTCCTTATAGGAAGGGAAGGCAAGCACTTCGGTTCAAAGCAAACAAGTTCTGAAACAAAGGAAAATGAAAAAGAATTGGTAAAGGAATCGAGTGGGAAAGGAAAGGCACTACTTTTTTGCCGGGATCTAAAGCAAACTGAGTATTAAGCAAACTGATTATTATAAAATCAAAATTGGTAAAAGTAATTGCTACAAAACAGCACGCACAATCAATATTCAATACTAGTCCCAGGCAAGCGGCACAATGACCTGTTTATTTGGTCCAGAACGACATAATTTTTGGATTGGTATAATAAAAATTGGAGAAAGTACTTACTGGAAAACGGTATGCACAACAATATCGTTCCTAGGCAATAGAGCACCCAGCCGCCAGACCAAGAGAAATCGTCCGGTAGGAGGAGCACCGTTCCTTTCCTTTACAATCGTAGGGAAGAGTGGGCACTTCACCATCTTGTCGATGAAGCTGTTATAGAAGCTTTGGATCCGGGGCAGCAGATGCACCAGAGCGAGCCGCTGGAGAAGCTTCAGATAGGGGTGTGCGAATATGCATTGGAGGGAGATGCTAGGTCGGGGGGTTCTCCGGTCCGTCAATTAGGGGGAGCATTGTATTGATGGGGGTTGGGGTTCTGGTTAAGTGGGGTTTTCCTTTTTAATATGTTTGTATATTTAATAAAAAAGTGATCAAGTAACTACATAATTGGATAATATGGTCGAATTAGTATATTATTTTGAATTATATGAGGTAGGTCTTTGTCTAAACGATTTAATTTGTTGTACGTGAGGACACATTGATAAAAATGAAAAATGAGCTTTCAACGATGGAAAGCTTGTGAAATTCTGTCGTTAATAAGTATACTAATAACAGCCAAAAAAATTACTTGTCGTGGTTAGTGCAGCAATTACGATAAGATAGTGAAGTTGTCGTAAACTTTGACGTTAGTACACTGATTTCTTGTAGTGTACTCCTCCTTCCTCTCCGGCAACAACAACTCAGCACTCACTGCTCCAACCACTCCAGACTGATTACAACTGCGGTGAGCATCCTCGACCCTTTTACTTCATTTTATGATCCTTGGTTTACCCTAGTTCTTCTCACGTGTCTCACCCTATAGGGCCATGGTTGTTTCTCTCCGACTCTAGTCACCTGGGCCACCTAGTGGCCCTTCAACCATGGAAGTTGTGTCCTTGGCTTCTTCATTCACCCACAATCATTTTCCAAGCTTCAGCGGATGGTTTTCGGGTTTGTTTCCATGATTCTGAGTTTCATCTTCTTTCCTCTATTCTCATTGCTCTGGTGACCTGTTCTAGGGCCACGATGGTCCTTTGACAACTGGAACTGTTGTGTTAGATTCAATGACCTCTTGTGATTGTGTTTGACGTATTTTTACTATTCTGTGTGTTAGCTTTCCCGCTTTGCTCCTCCCAACTGTTGCTGACCATGGCGGCAGTAATGGAGTTGGGACTCCAGTGCAAGCTAGAGCCTCTAGATGGCTTGTTGACTTTGTTGGGTGATGGGAAACCGGCTAACAACCTCAGATTTCTGAGAATGACTTGGTCTTCCTAGATTTTGATTAGAGCTCCATCTCCGAGATGTGTCAAACGCTATGTCTTGGGAGGGGAACAAACCATGTTAATAAATGACAGTGGTGCCCCTACCCACTTAATCACATGATTGATATCACAAGGGTACTTGTGGGATTTTGACTCTTCTTTTAGCTTTCCAAAGTGCACATTGCTTAGCCACACGTCGAGATTTGATTGGGCCATGAGAGCATGAGCTCGGGCCTAGTATCCGCTGAGTCAGATAAAAGCACCCACATGGCTTTTCTCTGAGTTTTCATTGACCTATTCTTCGAGAATTCACAAAATTCAATTATTGGTCAGAAAATTATGAATAAGTACTCGCTGGAAAGGATTTTTGACAAGGAATCTGATTTTAAGGTTTTCAAACAATGTTTTGCCTATATCTTTTGATGTTTTCATTAGGAACCCTAAAACCCTAATTTTGAATAATATCATCATTTTTTAGTAATATTAAATCAAGTTTTCCCAAATGAAATGATGTAATCAGTAAGCCTAACCATAATTCACTACAATAAGATTGATTTTTCCTAAAGACCAATTTAGGGTTTAAGATGTTAATTAAAGTGATAATTAATAGGGTCATGTTAATTTTAGGAGATTTAGGATTTGACTCAAGATCAGAGGGACCAGCTTAGGATCTTCTTTGATCCAAGGTAAATGGTTCATGCTACTGAGCACAAGTATTTATGGTTGATTGAATACTAAGTATAAAGTAGATCTTATGATTTCAAGTTCAATGATTTAATCATGTTCATTATATCAATTGCTTGATGATTGATATGTCCTATGATTACAATGTTCATTAAGATTAGAGATTGTGATTAATGATTCATGAAATTAAGATTCAAGTTTGAAGAGGGAGAAATCCCATCATGTTAAAGTCCAAAGATCATTTTAATGCTAATGTTAATTATTAAGCTAATTGGAATTGAATTGGTTTATATATTCTCTAAAATCATGGACCTCAAGCGGTCATAAAAGGCTTTCCTAGCATCAAGGTATTTCCTAGAAATCATGTTCTCTTAAGTGGGTGTCATCAAAAGATGCATATATCTAGTTCTCAATTCAGAATGTTATTAATGATTTAAGAATTCTTATAGTCAATTCATGTCAAGTTTTCTTACGTGCCAAGTATATTTATTTTGATTATGTTATAAAGTGTTGGTACCAATTACTGATGTGTTGATTTCCCATTTGCATGGTTGGGGACGCAATGTCCCTAGGAGTTGGAGCAAATAAGGACTCAAGAGGATCCAGCCAAGGATTTGAAGACCTTCAAGTTCCAACTGGTGGGGTGCTATCCACATTAGGCGATCCTATTATCTAGAATGTTTACTTTCATAATTAGTTTTTTCATGTTTAGAAATGTTAGAATCTTAGACATGATAAAGAAGTCAATTATGGTTTCCTATCAAAGGACAATGTATGAATATTAATGGTGATTTATTTGTTTATTTGCAATGATTACCTTAGTGCGACATCCCCCTCCATGATTAATGCATCCGCTTAGTTATAGTACATATTCAAAAGGTGGGGTGTTACATTAATGGTATCAGAGCAGATAAGTAGATGACCACCAGGAAGCAATTTGATTCATAAGTTCTAACCCTAAGTATATGTGACCTTTTTCAGATGGCCCCCTAAGAGAGCCGACAAAGGAAAGGATAAGATGGATGATGGTGCCAGTTCATTAATTGAATGTAGTGATCGTGAAAGAAACCCTAAGACAACCCTAGAAGTTCTTATCCAAGTACTCACCAATGTTCTAGCACAAGGACAACATCAACCCCGACACTACAAACTAAATTAGTGGACTTCTTATAGATCAGGCCCGACTCTTTCTTTAGTAAAGGAGAAATTAAAGTAGTCACCAAATCTGAGGAGTGTATTAGAGGCATGAAGCATTATTTCCATGACATGGACTACCCTCAACACTCCAATATTTGATTTGCAACCCACATGCTCAAGGGAGCAACCCGTACATGGTGGGGGAAGTTCCTCAACTCAAGGGTAGCTAATGTACCTCCACTCGCATGGGAAGGATTTGTTGAAGCCTTCTAGGAGCACTATGTGTCTGTAGCCATGATAGAGAAGAAGGAGCTAGAGTTTGCTAATCTAGCTCGTGTGGGTGACATGATTGTGACCCAGTATGCCATGAAGTTTAGGGTCCTATAGAAGTATGGCTATGATTGTAATGAATGCCACAGAAAAAAGAAGTTCATTTGAGGATTCAAGGATGACCTAAGCTTTGCCTTGTCAGGAATAGGCCACATGACCCTCGACATGTATATTGATAATCTTCAATTAGAGTCTCATAAATTTCACATTGTTATAAAAAGAGTTATATATTATTATTATGCACGAAAATACACATTTTACTCATTTAATATATTTAATATATTAATTCCACTTTAATTTAGATGATTGTTGATGAAAATTTTTGATGGTTATTCTACTACATATTTTAAGTACATTATTCCTCTTATTTAATGATTATGTGAATATTAGTTTACCAAGGAAATATATGTAACATATTTCATGAATTTATTTACATATTAGCACATAATTAAGTTATTTTTTAAATTAATTTTATTTTTATCCTTGTTTGGTCAAATATAAGAAACTAGACTCACTAACCTTCTAATCATGGAATAGGGTAGGATTCTAGGTTCTTATTCGTTATAGTGATGTGATGTTATATGTAAATATTGCAAATGTGAAATGATAGGTGTCATGCCCTAAGTATCCATTCATTAGTGAGTGGAAGGTGGGAGTTTAGATTTTGTGGTGTAATAGAGTCGTCCTTGTACACTCAGGTCCCGAGTGGGAAGTTTTGTTATGTTGATATTTTTGCAAATCCATTTTTTTCTTTATGCCTTGTATATGACCTTCATCTTGTAATTATGAACATGGAAAATCTTTTATATAAATAGGTTTTGAGTTTGGTAAAATGTGATGAATTATGTACAATTATATAATAATATATGATAATTTGGGCCTTCTTGGGATCTTATATATGAATCTTGTTGTAATTTTTTCTCAGAGAATTTCCTTGACTACATGGTTTGATGATGTTAGATAACATAGGATTGAAATTGTTCTTTTGGTTTGGTTATACTCACTTTGTGACCTACTCGGCCTTGTAGCATGCTTGTATGTTGATTCTCATATTGGGTGACACCAAATATTAAGGAAGACTAACCTATTATTCATCAGGCCATTGAATGAGGTGATACAAAATTGTGATGTAATAAGAGATTATTCTCACTACAGCAAAATTGCCCATTAATGGCATTTATTCTAGTGGTATTTATAAAAAAAGCCACTATTTTTCTAATATATATGTATTTTTAATTAAAATGTCTCTAAACCACCTATTATAGAGTTTCTAAAAACGACTTAACATTAAAGGCATTTGTATTTTTAATTAGTGGCAATATTAAATTGTCATACCAAATTAGAAAGTAATTTGCTAACGCAATATTGACTTTCCCACTCCAAATTTTACGACTCGCGCTCCAAATCGCTACGATATCCCGCTCTCTCCCTAATTCAGCCTGATGATATCCATCTGCCGCTCTCTCCTTGCGCGACTTCCTCCCTCTCCAGCTAGCGTGTTGAGGAGATCATGCCCTAGCTCTTGGTGGATCACGTCTTGCGTCTGTGTGCTAGTTGCAGGCTCCAGAGTGTCAAGCTGTCGGCTGCAAAGTGCCAAGTTTCCGGCCATAGTTTGCCAAGTTGTCAGCGCCCGCCGGTGAGTCCCAACCGATCGAAGCATACTCATTCGTTCTTCCTCCTCCGCCATTTTGGACCGAGACCAGTCGAAGAAAGACTCAATCTACCCCTCCAGCGTCGGCGAGCTTGATTGAGGGAGTACTCTGATCAATCTCTTCAGGTAACCATCGCCGCACCCTATTCTACAACTCCCTTATCTCGTTAGGGTGTTCGATCCACCCCATATATCTATACAAACCAGGTTCATGCCACAAAGCTAGACTTCCGGCCAGGCTTCTCGGCCATAGTAAAAATGATATTTGTATTTTCAAGTTGCCAGCCAGGCTTCCGGCTAGACTTCCGGCCAAGTTGTCAATAATGGTTCGACATCACCAATAGGAAGTTTGACTAGATCAACATATGATATATGTATTTTCAAAGTTTTTTGGTAGGTTGGGTTGTTGAGAAATCAGTGGGATTTGTAAATAGTTGTTGCTGACGCCTATGTAAGGCCAAGATCAAATATTCCCATGTTAGTATCAACCATGAAGACTTGACCTACAACAAATGCATTTAGGGAGAGCAACGCATACATATTAGTTAGATTTTTTTCTCTAAGTGTTGAACATCTAATGTCATGTTAATTGAAACATGAAAAAATGGAATAATATGTCATTTTGTATTAGAGTTCTCATATGTAAAGTTGCATCCAGTAGATGCTGCTAGTAGAAACTGGAATTAGATAATAAGCTAGGTGATAGCAAAGCACAGACTCAGAAAAATCCATTATATTTATAGTAAAAATAGAAATGTTGCTTCGAATATTTTTTGTAGTTTGCAAGAAAATACTTGACTCAAAAATGAACAAAATCAATAGTAATACCAGGTGCATTACATGTGATCATTCAGGTTCAAGCAGAATTTTGATGAAAAGATGTTCAACATACATCACTTTTGGAAGGACCACAGACTTAAAACCATCAAGCTGAATTTTTTCATGGCTGAAATATAAAAAATTCAGTAGAAATTGATTTCTTAAGGCTATGCTAAGCTTTAGTTGTGAAACATATATAAGGCACACATTTGATAATGCATTATTTATTTATAAGTAAGACAAATGTTTAAGATTATGATATTTAATGACACAAATATGTACCATATATGTTATAAGTTTAGCCAGACTTTTCATTTTTAGGAGGCACTATGATCTTTGGTGGGATACTTTGGCTCATTCTGTAGATGAGGTAGGCAAAGTGAACTTTTCGGGTTCATGGAAATCTTTTTGTACAACATTATATTCTAGATTTGATGGCTCAAGTTGAGATAAGTACATTTCGGACTAATGGAGTGCAACATTAGCCAAATCATAAATATATTTATTTTAGGGTAATAACACTTGTAACCTATATAGAAGAATAAATAACTTAAAGAGATGATCTTTGATACTATTAGATGTAGTTTGGTATCTATTTGGTCTAAGTTGTGCACAAAGTTGTAGTGTACAACCAATTTATTTGTGCACAAAGTTGTAGGGCACATAGTCGTACTAGGCATTGATGGGCTTCTCTCCTTTGCCAAATAGTGCTTGTGAGTCAGATTTAGACCTATCCCTAATAGGGTTTGCTTTCCACTTGGGCCAATACAACTGAACATGTCTCTCTTTAATGTGCCAAGCAAGCTGCATGATAGAGTTTGCAATCATTGATACGTGCAATCATTGATACTTTTTGGTTGTATATGTTCTAAAGGTTTCTAGTAGGTGAGCTTGTAGAAGCTGAGGTTGTAGGTTTGGAAACCATGTTGGTGGTTTTGAGGTTTACAAATTCTCCTTTGATACTGGCGGATAGGACCCAGGCTCCTGTTCATTTTCTGATTCAGTTCAAAATGATTAGAATGTGCCTGGGTCCTTATTATAAGTATGTTCTTTTATCCTTTTAAAAAGTATTTCAAACATAGTTCCATGTACTCATAAAACTAAAGTGGCAGGAATCTATCCCATTTACATATAGGTCAGAGAATAATAACCTCACATAACTCATTTAGAAAATTTACAATTTTTAGATGAATCCTTCTTGTAACTCATTTAGAAAATTTACAATTTTTAGATGAATCCTTCTTGTCATAAAATTTGTGGTACTATCAAAATAATAAGATGATAAGATATCTTGTAATAGTGTTTTGATAAATACAGAAGTACAAGATTGTGGTAAAATTTTGGAAAGACACCAGTAACCTCTTTGAATAGGTCTCACACCTTCTATAGTAGTGCATCGATACTCCAAATTAAATAGGTCTCACACCTGTACAAAATAAGCCAGACACCATTAACCTCTTTGATAATCTAAAATATGAGTGTTGATTCAACAAATAGATAATAAGTGTCACCTAATTGTATGAAATACCAAGATACATCAAATTATAGAAAATACTAGTTACTTCATTGAAATTCTCAAAGAAGGATTAGTGAGCATTGGACCAATTGCAAAGGTATAGCCTCTATATAGGAAATGATCTCCTATATTAGATTTCTTTTCAAGCTATCATGTCTAACACAATAAAGTTGGTTATGACAAGCAATAAAAGGTTAACTGATGTTATACAACTTTTTCTAAAAATAGATAACATCATTATATGTACTTACACTTTGTTAATACTAATATTATGCAGTTTCGGTCCACCCACAACAGTCACTATGAACTGGGCCTCTATGCCAATGTTAATGTTCCCTATTGAAGAACAATTGGACATCATCCTAGAGGATCATTCCTTAAACCAACTAGCCATACCCAAACATTGGCATTTTCTAAAAGGAAGACACTACAGGCCTGGTGAAGTGACCCTAAATTTTGACAATTATTCACATGTTATCGAGGTTGAGTATGATTTGGCGGGAAATCTTGTATAAAAATCTGGTTGGCGTGATTGGATTAGAAAGATGCTAGTGGGCCATAGTGATAGGCTTTTTCTCTGTCCAGATGGCCATAATACCATCAAAGTTTGGATAACCAACATCAACTGTGAGACCCCCGATCATCTACGGCGGTATGAGCGCACGATGGAGGATATCAGCTCGGACGAATATGATTATGAGGCCCCTGTCAGTTCAGATTTGTCTAAATACAGTGAGGAGCTCTGCGACACAGCACAATCATCAAAAAGGCCACGGTAGGTCCAATTAACAAATATAATTATCAAGACAAAAAAATTGTGTTTACACTTTTTATCTGAAAGCAATCAATCCTCATAGCTGCTTTCTTTTCTGAACTTCAGGAGAAGATCGCCACAATGATAAGTCCTCAAAGTTACTGATGTGAGACCATGTTGGTGTAGTATTTAGTTGTCTATCTATCTAGACTTGTCTGTATTAATAGTTATTTTAATTATGTGCATGTTTAGGGGTACACCAACCCCTTTGTTTAGTTACTATTTAGGGTACACCCCTGTGTGTGGATGTAAAAAGAGATTAATGAATGGAATTGAAAGTTGCTACATGAATGCTTATAACTGAAGTGTGTGTTCCCATGAATGTTCCAAATTAACAAATCCATCCTATCTAACGACACATTCAAAACCAAACAACAAAAAGAAATATGCATATCCTATTATGTTACAAATTACTGATAAATTTCATTATAAATGTTTTTTATAGAATGGATAAGTCTTGGATAGAAGAGGATGACCGAACGAGCAGTAAATACTTATGTGGAGTATCAAAATTTTTGGATTTTGCTTTTGAACATTCATCGATTGGAGACAAGATTGTATGCCCATGTAGAAAGTGTGCTAATGTATACCAGGTCACCAGAAAGACTACATTGAGCCATCTATTGTGGCATGGCTTCTTACCAAGCTATATTTCTTGGGCTTTTTATGGTGAAGATGTCGATGTTCAAATGGATGCTCCTACTGATCAGGGAGATTTCCTTAATGCTGAAAATTTACAATATATGTTGCATGATACTTTTTTGAGTTTCAGTGAAGATGGAAATACAGAAGGAGTGGAGCCATCTAGTGATCAACATTTCAATACTGAAAAATTTTATATCTTGTTAAAGGATTCTGAGACAGAATTATATCCAGGGTGTAAGAAATATAGCAAACTTGCTTGCATCCTAGAATTCTATCATTTGGTTTGTCTTAATGGCTAGAGTAAGAAAGCATCATCTATGTTTCTTATGTTCTTTAAGAAGATGCTACCAGAAGGAGAACAGATACCTAATTCATTTTATGAGCTAAAAAAGACGATTACGGGGTTGGGCTTAGATTATGTGAAGATTCATGTTTGTCCAAATGGTTGCATGTTGTTTTGGAAGGATTCTGCTAATAAAGACGTCTGTGATACATGTGGAGCATCAACATGGAAACTGATTACAATCCCAGATGATGATGACGAGCTTGCAAAAAAAACCAAGAGAATACATATTAAAGTGCTCAAACACTTTCCACTTATACCCCATATAATGTGGTTATTCATGTCATCAAAAACCTCATCCTTAATGAGGTGGCATGCAAATGAATATGAAAAAGATGACAAGTTAAGACACCCAGTTGATTCACCTGTATGGAAAACATTTGATGTGATGCATCCAGAATTTGTTGCAGACGCTAGAAAAATTCGATTGGGACTTGCAACTGACAGATTTAATCCTTTTGGGACAATGAGTACTTCTTACAGTACTTGTCCTGTTGTGATTATTCCATATAATTTACCTCCTTGGTTGTGCATGAAGCAACCATATTTTATGTTGTCCCTACTCATTCCTGGACCAGCTTCACCCGAAAATATAGATGTGTACTTGCGTCCATTAATTGATGAGTTGAAAGAACTATGGGATACTGGTGTACATACATATGACGCTGGAACCAAGGAATTCTTTATGATGTGTGCTTCTTTATTATGGACAATTAGTGATTTTCCAGGATATGCACATCTATCTGGTTGGAGTACTAAAGGCTACAAATCATGTCCCTGGTGCGCTCCCGCTAGAGGCTTGCAACACTGGCCAACTAGGGTGGCCGAGTGCAATCCACGAGGTTGGGAGGCACGGGAGATGGGATCTTATGCTTTCGAAAATTTGTAAGACCTACACTAACTACCTACATCTACTAAGATACTACGCCCGCAAGCGCACGGGGTCGTGTCGTAGTATAGGTGAGGCGGCAAGTACAGGGTCGATCCACAGAGATAGAGGGGGCTCTAGAGTTAGAAGGCATAAGCTATGTTCCTTTTGTGGAGATTAAGGTTTTCAGGGTTTTAAGGTTGGTTGGTTGTTGATTAAGCTAAGTGAGCAAGTAGGAAAAACAATATGAAACTAAGTTATCAAAAAGCTAAATTAGCAATCTAAGTCAACAAGCTATCTAAACAAGAGCAAGAACAAACTATACTAGACTAAGAAAGCAACTAGCAATTGAGAGCCTAAGTTAACCACTAATCAAGATCAAAGACCTAAATTAACACTTAGCTAGCGGAACTAGGCAATCAACTAAGTTAACTAAAGCAAATGAACTATACTAGCATTAACAAGAAAATAGAGCAATTAAGGTTTTATGCAATTAGATGAAGGAGGTGGGCCGTTTGGGAATGTGACCTGGACATTAATTGGGGGACGTCACCATAATAAGAAATTAACATATTCCATTCTATACTACCAAACCAAACAACAAGGTGGGTGCTATGAGGATGTACCCTATGCTACTAGTTGGAGAACTAGGGCTAGGTGTAATTCTCATAGGACTTACCAAGTCTAGGTCTCTAGGATAAGTGGTATTAGTCAATTGAGGACCAATGGTAAGGATGGGAGTAGAGATGAGGATATTTGACCTCATGCCACTAGCCACCTCAGCCTTTAGGAAATCCTAGGCAATTGCACTAATCACACTTATACTAGTCACTTAGAACTCACATTTGCATGTAGGAATAAGGTGATTATGTAGGAAGATAGGGGGGCTAGCTAGGGATCCGAATTAAGGACCTAGGAGCCAATCCTATGACAGCTACATAGAAACCAAAATATCCTAGAGGCAAATGTCTTCAAACATCACAAGGCAAGCAATCAATGTAATTAAACAACAATCACATGCACAAGTAATGGGAAATGAGATACAAGCAAAGGCAATCATCATAGAAGTGAAATATGTTCATTACAAATTATATTCCCCCAACATGGTATCAAAGTCACATTTTTGCCCCAAACAGACCACCAAAGGGGGCTTAGTTATACATAATCCAAACAGAAACAAAGGAGAAGGGAAAGAGAGTAGGAAACGCCATGGATGCTTGATGAAGCTTGACTTCTTCACCTCCTTGCTGCCAGCCATGAGCCTCCTCCTGCAATGGGGCCCAAGAGCATGGAAATGGTGGAATGGATGGATAGAAACCTAGAGAAACTAGGTTTCTATGGTGGAAATGAGTGGAAAGTGGGTGGAAATGGGATTAAATGCAAGGAAAGTAGGTGGATGGGAGTAATAGATGCAAGGGAGAAGATGGGTAGTGGCTAGGGGTGCTCTCCCTAGAGCCCTAGAAGCAACTAGTGCTTATATAGGAGCTAGGGCTAAGTGGGGGTAAAATAGGAAAAATAGTGAAAATTTGTGTAGGGTAAGTGATCACCACGGTCGTGGTGGGTGTGCCACGACCGTGGTGAGGGTAGTGGGGAACAGCTGTGGGGGGTAAATACGGTCGTGGTGTGAAGGAAGTGGTGAGATGGTGGTGGCCACGGCCGTGGCGGAGTGCCACGTTCGTGGTGGGTAGCATGCACCACGGCCGTGTTGGGTAACACAGCCGTTTTGGAGGAGGACGAGCTGACCGTGGGGAGGGGCCACGGGCATTTTGATCATCTTCGGCCACGGTCATGGCGACTTGGCCACGGTCGTGGTGTTCTGAGCAAAAACATGTTGGCAACTGACTTCTTGCAATTAATTCCCACGACCGTGGTAGGGTGCCACGGCCGTGTTCTCTTCTCCTGACCACGACCGTGCTGATGGCCACGGTCGTGGCTGGGAGGCCACGGTCGTGGGGCTCTTTGGAATTTCCCTGTTGCAACCTGTTGGATCTTGGAAATAAAGTCACGACCGTGGCATTGTGGCCACGGCCGTGGTGAGGCTTGACTTCTTTATTTCGCTTCTAACTTTGTCATTCGGATGTCTTTGCTTGAGGATGATTCTTGGCCACTAGAGGTAGGTTGAGGGAGACTTTGGGGCCTTCTTTGGGTCCCTCTTTGAGTGGGGGGACCCTAGAACTCCCTCTCTCTCTCTCTTCCATCTAAGCATGGTCCAAGTACCTGAAAAATAGTGCAAAGAACATCCATAAGCATATTTGCAATGATGATCATATTGGGGAGAATAACAAGTAATTCTAATGCATTTGAATGGGATAAAAGTACAAAATGACACAAGATATAGCCCTAGAATAGGGTTGGATCACCACCCCAAACTTGAAACATGCTTGTCCTCAAGTATGCTCCAACTCAATCTCTTTTTCATTTTCCACAATCAAAAGATATGACAAATGCAATATGATGGGCAACAAATGCTAAATGGGATCAATGGTGACTAGGTACATGCAAATCACTTCCCTCCTCTTCTACTTTCACAAACCAACCATGTAGAGAGCACAAAGCACATGAACTTCGCATATAATGCATGGGTTGCACAAGTTATCAATATCTCATCCATAAGGTTTTGGGTAGACCGTTTCATGATGATGTTAATCGTCGATGACTAGGAGTGTTGTTTCACCTTCATGCATTCAACCTTATGCTTCAAGTTATGCCAAATGACCCACATGGCTGCGGAAAGTGATAAAGTGAGCTAGGTTTAATGTTTCCTAGCTCCATGGGTATGAAAGAAGAAGAAAGGGTTGCGGTAAGATTTGGAGTGCTTTTACACACTCTTCTTTTCTTTATTTGAATACTCTTAAACAGGAGCATCCTTTTATTTTCTTTTTCATTTTGCATTTTTTTTCTTTCTTGCCCTTGGTGTAGATAGGGCAAATGGTGGATAGAGTGAAGTGAGGAGATCAAGATGTGGCCACCCCAAACTTTTGGAGGTGGCCACGGCTAATATGTGCACTTTGGCATATTTTTATGAGGTGGGGGTATGAAGATGGTGGAAGAATATTCGGGTCAAAGGGGGGTCACTTGGCATGATCTTCCACATAAGGTCTCCTACATGAAAACTAGTCTGACACTTCACCATAGATATCACATCACATGAATGAACCAAATGAAATCCATATATCAATCAAGTAACTCCACAAACATTAAACGTTCTATGCTTGCTCGGATCATAATTCAATCAAACCAACACATTCCCAAGGGAGGCGATGAGCATGTAAGAAGTCGCTCGTTGATACCACATAGCACTTCATCACAGCATATCATCTTGTATTTGTCAAAGATAAGCAATTTCATTCAATATGGTAAAGATTGAGTCAAAACACGCTTTTTGGACAAGAAACATCAAATCTGGGCAAAATTGGCCAAAAAGGTGCCAAATTCCACTAAATCACATTCAAACAGAATTTTAGGTAAAAAGCAAGTAAATCCTAGCTAAAACATGCAAAAATTAGCAAAAAAAACTACATGAGATGCAATGCATGGATGAAAAAGCAAAAATTTTGAAAAATTACTCAAAAATGCAGAAATCAACTACATGCCATGCAAAGATGCAATGCAAAGAACAAAAACAATAAAACTAAACTAGATGGCAGAGGTTATAACAAAATGACAAAATGAGAGAGATAGGGAGGTGTGTACCGCCCTACCCACCCCAAACTTTAGAATCATGCTGTCCTCAGCATGAAACTACAGCTTAGGGTAGATAGGGGAAGTGTCAAGGTTGTGGTGGCTGTTCCGGCATCTGAGGAGGATTTGGAGGAGGAGCTGAGGCTGGAGATGAGCTTGATGGAGGATGCTGGTAGTAGTGCCCCCAGTAGTCATCCTGGGGTGGAGGGTACACTTGTGGATGTCCAGCTATACCACCCCAAAAGTCTACACCCCATTCGGGGTTTCTTGCTGCCTGGGCATGTTGGTACTGGTACAAGTGGTTGATCTGATAGTGCATCTGTTGTTGATCTTGCCACATGTACTATTGGACAAGATGCATGTCACCTTGGGTCTTATGAATATTCTCAAGGTGTGCCTGGATTGTGGCCATGTCATAGGCATTCCCTGAGGGTGGCTGCAGTTGGGATGTCCCCTCATCCCTCCTTCTTGTTCTTCGGGGTTGTCGTTGTTCTGCATCTTCTTGCTCTTGCCCATGTACATTAGATTCGGAAACGTCTTCATGTACGGCAGAGACTCCCCTAGCATACGTCTCCCTCAGGTGGTCTTGTTGCCATGCCATTAATTTTTCCCTCATCCTGTTTCCAGGTCCCAGCACGGATATTAGGGGTTCTGTGTGATATGGAAGCTCTAGTTCAAAATCCTGCACACTTGTAGTTAAATAAATCATTCTTTTATCTTTCATTTTTATGGTGTGCGAGCGCGTCAGATAGTTGAGGTCAACAAGTTCTGCCTCAATTGCGTCTTGTGCCCCCGAGAGATCGTATCCCAGTGCTAGTGCAATCGAAGTCACAAACCCACCCATGACAAAGGGTTTTGTGCTCTTGTAGGGTATGGACTTCAGATGGTCAATCAAAAGAACTCCAAGGTCAATGTACCTCTTGTAGTGCATACTGATCAAGAAAATCATATCCTTTTGGGAAATGCTGCCTTGGTTGTCGTATCTGCCCACAATCGTGTTAGCCAAAACCTTCTGCACGTAGCGCGTTAGCGGGTTACTTATAGCAGTAGTTTTTTATCTACCCATGTAGTAGTTCTCATGGCCCGTGAAGCTCTTCCAATAATAGGCATAGTCCAAACTGGTCTCTCTCTCTAACAAGCCGTCATCTAATTTCACGGCTTCTTCAGGACTAGAGGTAAAGATAGCATTCAGCTCAGTGGAAGTGAGGGTGTGCATGTTGCCCATCATGGAAAATCTGAGTGCATCACAACCCCTCACTTTAGTCTTCTCGAGAGTGGCAAAGAACTCTCTGGTCAACGCGGGATATGTAGGTTGGGGTGTGAAAAGAATATTCCACAACCCAATCCTCTTCAAGCCCATTTCCACTGCTACTTTGATTCCTAGATCCTCAATGGTCTTCTCACAACCATACCTAGAGGCGACGACTCGCCTTGTCATGCACTCAGAGTAGATGAGATCGACCTTCTTTTGCCTGTGTCCTCAACCATAGGACACCCCCGCCGGCGCTTTGCCCAGGGTCTTTTCTCTGTCCGCCTCCAGATGTGCCAGAACATCGTCTCCTTCATGCTCCAGCTCCACCTCTTCCTCCTCACTATCTTCTTCTTCCTCCATCGTGTAGGACTGGGACCCCGAACTGGTATCGAGGTTATACCAATGTGCCGATTGTTCCTCTTCTTGCTGCAGTTGTCGTCGCGACTGCACATCACGCCTCACCGTCGTGCTAGATGTCGAGTGGTGGGGTGGTGTGGGCTTTGACGGCAACATGGACGGTGATGGTGCCGCTTTTGTTTTTGGATTTCTTCTTACGGCCGCCGGCTCGATCTCATCTGTGAGGTTGTCCAAGTCGACCCCCATGGACTCCTCCTCTTCTTCGTCCTCCCCCTCGTAGGTGGCATCCGTGATGTGGTGGCTATCGGATGAGCGGGAGTGTGATCCGCTCACCGATTGCGACCGACGGAGGGAATGGTGGGCGGAGGTGATAGGTGATGGGGTGTGGGATGGAATGGGCACATCGTAGGAGGCATTTTTATAATTCCGTTTCCCTCCGGTGAGGATGTTCGTCCCCTTGTTTATGGCTCTCCCAATCTTCTTCATGGTGGAGATGGAGGTGAAGGTGGTGATTTTCGGATTTTGGTGGAGAAGGTGGTGTGGATGTGGTTTTGTGGGTGGAATGGAAGGGTAGAGATGTATGGATGGTGGGTATATGATTTGTGGTGGATTTGGGCGAGAATGGAAGGGTTTTCGTAGAGGTTTTGTGTAGGGGAATTGCTGGGCGGAATGGAGATGGATGAGGAGATGGAGATGCGATTGGGAAAGATTGGACGGTGGAAATGGTAGAGGAATGGTTGGGGATCGATTTGGAATGGATTGGGGATCAAACGAAGGTGGTTTTGGGCATTGGAGTTGGTGAAAGGGGGAGCACGCAGGTGGTTGTCGGTGCCACGGTCATTTTCTGGAGGTGGAAGATGATAGAATGAGGAGGGGGTCGGGTTTAGACGTTTAAAAGCATATATTTTTTTTCTGAACCGGGTTCGGCCACAGTCGTGGTGGGTGGCCACGGTCGTGGCCAGGGTTGGGTAGCATGGCCGTGGCGGGTTCCACGGTCGTGTTGTCGATGAAGAACTCCCCGGTTTGACCTCGCCACGGTCGTGTCCCGCCTTCTTCAACACGGTCGTGGGCAGTCTCCTTCACCACGGTCGTGGCAGCTCGCCACGGTAGTGGCTATTCTTCAAAACAACCTGTAACTTTGGCCAATTAGAAGCATAAATTCCCACGGTTGTGGCCATGTGCCACGGTCGTGTTTGGCCACATGAACCACGGTCGTGGTCGAGCTCCACGGCCGTGGTGTTGTTGTTCTTTTAGCTTTCAAACTTTAAAACTTGAATTTTTGATTTTATTTGTTCTTTTGCCACAAATCTGACTAAATGACCACGATTAACTTCTAGATCCTCTCTCTCTAATGTCTATCACCTGCCATCATCAAAACTCAAACAAAAACTGTAAAGCATAGATGTGCGTGTGTGTATTGGTGTAAAAGAAAACTAAAGTATTGAAAAGGAAAAGGTTCGAGAATCTCAAACCACGTGGGTTGCCTCCCACTAGCGCTAAATTTTACGCCTTCAGCCAGGCTTATTGATTGTTGGACTTTTTCACTTTTTCGGAACCTTCAAGAGATCCTTATAGTAGATCCCTTTCTCATCCTCATTTAAGCATTCTTCTTCATCGAGTTCTTCCTCTACAAGCATAACAATATCAAAATCTTGATTGGCCTTGTCCGGGCCGATTTCAACCACAGATTTCAGCCTTTTCCCATTGACGGCAAATTCCTTAGCTCCTTCTTTTACACAAATAACCACTGCCCCAGATGGGTACACCTTCTTGACAAGGTAAGGACCTTCCCATCTAGACCGAAGCTTTCCGGGAAAGAACTTAATTCTTGAATTGTATAGCCATACCCATTTGTCGGGCTCAAACTCTTTATTTTTTATGATCTTGTCATGTAGAAACTTGGTTCTTTCCTTGTATCTCTTTGACATTTCATATGCCTCATGCCGCATTTCTTCTAGCTCATGCAATTGAAACTTTCTTTTCATTCTGGCACTTTCTTGATCAAAGTCCATCTTTTTCAAGGCCCAAAGTGCCTTGTGTTGTATCTCAACCAGAAAATGGCAACTCTTACCATAGACAAGCTTGAACGGTGTAGTGCCAATCGGGGCTTTGTATGCAGTCCTATATGCCCATAAAGCTTCATTGAGGCAAAGTGACCAATCCTTACGGTCTGGTCGCACCGTCTTCTCCAAAATGAGCTTTATCTCCTGATTTGCCAACTCAACTTGACCACTCATTTGAGGGTGGTAAGGAGTAGCTACACGATGGTTAACTCCATGTCTCTTTAGCGGCCCTTCGAAGGTGCGGTGGATGAAATGACTCCCGCCATCACTAATCATAGCCCTTGGAACACCAAAACGGCTAAAGATGTTGGATTTCATAAAATCACACACCACCTTGTGATCATTTGTCCTTGTTGCCACAACCTCAATCCATTTTGATACATAGTCTACAGCGACCAAGATGTAGACATACCCGAAAGAAGGAGGGAAAGGACCCATAAAGTCAATCCCCCAAACATCAAACACTTCTATCACCAGAATAGGTGACAAAGGCATCATGTCCCTCTTTGAGATAGTGCCCACTTTTTGGCACTTGAAGCAACTCTTGCAAAAGTCATGAGCATCTTTGAACAATGTTGGCCAATAGAAACCACATTGAAGAACTTTGGCGGCTGTGTGTTTCCCTCCAAAATGACCTCCACACACTCCGAAATGGCGCATAGATAAGACATCTTGCTGCTCCATCTCCGGAATACACCTCCTAATGAGTTGGTCTAGGCAATACTTGAAGAGGTGAAGGTCATCCCAAATGTAGTTCTTGACCATAGCAAACAATCTCTTACTTTTCTCTCTTATCCACATGCTAGGTATCCTCCCACTGGCTAGGAATTTCTCTATGTGCTTGTACCATGGCTTTTGGACATATGAGATTAAGAGGAGTTGTTCATGTGGCATTGTCTCTTTGATTGGACTTATCATATCAAAAGGTCCATCAAGGCGGGAGAGATGATCTGTTGCACCATTTTCTACTCCTTTCTTATCCACAATTTCTATGTCAAATTCTTGGAGCAACAAAATCCATCAGATCAACCTTGGTTTTGAGTCTTTCTTGGACATAAGATACTTCAAAGCAGCATGGTCCGTGTAGATTGTCACTTTGTTTTGCAAGAGATACGGCCGGAACTTGTCAAGAGCGAAGATCACCGCAAGCAACTCCTTCTCGGTAGTTGTATAGTTTCTTTGAGCATCGTCTAAGGTTTTGCTCGCATAGTAGATAGCATGAGGAATTCGGCCAACGCGTTGACCCAACACAGCCCCCACCTCCATATCGGATGCATCAGTCATGATCTCAAATGGCAAAGAGAAATCTGGGGGCTACATGATAGGAGCAGAAATAAGCCTTTCTTTCAAATGATTGATGGCTTCAATACATTTGTCATCAAACTGAAATTCAACATCTTTCTCAAGAAATCGACAGAGTGGTCTTGAGATTTTGCTAAAGTCCTTGATAAAGCGGCAGTAGAAACCTGCATGTCCCAAAAAAGATCGAACATGTCTTACGGTGGAAAGAAGGTCGAGTGTAGAGATAAGGCCCACCTTGGCCTTGTCAACTTCAATCACATCTTTGGAAACTCGGTGTCCCAGAACTATACCTTCAGGTACCATGAAATGGCTCTTTTCCCAAGATAAAACTAAGTGAACTTTCACACATCTTTCCAGAACAATAGCTAGATGTAGCAAGCAATCATCAAAGGTTTTCCCGAAAACTGAAAAATCATCCATGAAAATTTCAAGTGACGAATCAAGCATGTCAGCAAAGATTGAGGTTACACATCTCTGGAAAGTGGAAGGGGCATTTCACAATCCAAATGGAATTCTCCGGTAGGCAAATGTACCACTTAGACAAGTGAATGTCATCTTTTCATGATCCGCCGGATGCACAACAATATGAAAATATCCTGAGTATCCGTCAAGAAAATAGTAGAAGCTATGCCCAGCCAATCTCTCTAAAATTTGATCAAGAAATGGGAGTGGGTAGTGATCCTTCTTTGTCTTTTCATTGAGCTTCCGGTAATCAATGCACATTCTCCACTTGGATTGCTCTCTCACCGGCATAAGCTCACCATCGGCATTTTCTACAACCGTAATCCCGCCCTTTTTGGGCACAACTTGGATGGGACTCACCCACGTACTGTCAGAAATGGGATAGATGATCCCTGCATCAAGCAACTTTACAACCTCTTTAGTTACAATGTCCTTCAACTTTGGATTTAGCCTTCTTTGCATTTTGTGGGTCGGCCTCGCATCTTCTTCTAGGTATATCCGATGCACACAAATAGAGGGATCAATCCCTCTCAAGTCAGCAATAGACCATCCAATGGCTTGGATGTTCTTCCTCAAGACTTCCATCAAGGCATCTTCTTGCTTAGGAGAGAGAATGGAGGAAATGATCACCGAGAGGGTGTCATTTGAGCCAAGGAAAGTGTACTTCAATCCTTCAGGAAGTGTCTTCAACTCAAGAACAGGGGGTGCTTCAAGGGAGTTCTTTAATGGTGCAGAAATAGAAGGAAGGTCCTCACTTGCAGCCACTAGGGCTAGGTCATCCACTTCACTTTCTTCATCATCATCGTTAGGGAACTCAACAATTGGTTCAAGACCTATACGTTGGGTGGCAGTCTCAATCCACGCAGGTAGGCACTCTTCAACAATCTCTTCTAGGCATTCCACCAAATAACAATCTTCCTCGGTGGCCCCTATCACTTCAGCTGTAGTAGAAGACTTGAAGATGTTCAACCGGATCTTCATGTGCATGAATGTAACATACATGGTCCCAGTCCTCACATGGATCACGGCATCATCTGTGGCTAGGAAAGGTCTCCCCAAGTTGATTGGCATCTTTCTAGTCTCTTTTTCCATATCAAGAATGATAAAATCGACTGGGAAGAAGGCAGAAGTATCCTCATCAAAACGGACCAGCACATCATCCACACGCCCTCTAGGCGTCTTCACAGATCGGTCGGCCAACTGTAGAGTGCAATGGGCTGGCCTAAACTCCCCCATTTGGAGCTCAGCAAATAGATCATATGGCATCAAGTTTACGCTAGACCCCAAGTCAAGAAGAGCTTGGTCTATGCGATGTGCCCCGATGTAGCATGAGATGATGGGAGCACCGAGGTCTTTTCTTTTTCGGGAAATGGTGTGTTGGAGAATGGATCTCACTTGCTCAGTGAGCTTGATCTTCTTAGGTGTCCTCCCTGTTGTCTTTCTTTTGAAGGTGCACAATTATTTAAGGAACTTTGCATAGGAAAAAATTTGCTTGACTGCATCTATAAGAGGTACGTTGATTTTCACTTGCTTGAAGATCTCCAAAATATCTTCCGAATGCTTCTTTTTTTTCTTTGCAACAGAAGGCTCCTCGAGTGCATCAGGATATGGAGGGAGTTGGGACCCCAATCGGTCCAAATCAACAGTATCATCCACTGGTATCACTGGAATCACAGTATCACGGCTCAGTATCACAGTATCAATGCTCGGCGTCATGCTATCAACACTGCCACTTATCAAAGTATCATCAATCTGCATCTCAGTATCAACCTGCTCAGCCTCAGTGTCATCTCTGCCAACAACTGTACCATGGGGCCTCTCCAAAGTCCTTCCACTTCTCAATGTAGTCACTGCCTTCACATGCTCATGGGTGGTAGGAGAGGGAGCTTGTGGAGGGGGTTGTAGTTCTTGGGGTGGTGGGGGCCTTTGGTGAGGGGAGTTGGGATTTTGAAGAATGAATTGGGGTTGCGGTTGTTATTGTGGTGGGGGTGGTATTGTGGCGATGGTTGTTGGTAGGTGTGAGGTGGTGGCGAAGCATATTGATAATCGAGTGGCGCTTGAGGAGGCGGAGGACCATAGGGGTTTGGTGGGGCTTGGTAAGATGGTGGAACATAAGCACTCGAAGTGTTCCCTAGAAAAGTCCCATCATTGTTCGGATTTGGCATTGGTTGAGATGAAAGTCTACCTTCTTCCTGTTGACTCAAGGTCAATTAGGTCAATGTTGACTCACGTCTAAATTGACTAAACCCGTGTTTTGATGATGACTAACCATTCCACATATTGGTGTCTAATGCTTCTACTTGAGTGATTTCAGATTAGGTATAGACACACTCCAATTGCCCTAACTTGCACATCTCAAATTGGAGAAAAGACAAGTCAAAGTCATACAAGTGCACATTTTTGTAATATGATGTATATCCATTAGAATCATGTTGTAAATCACTTGTAATGATTGTATGACTTGTAATTAAGCTTAGAAAAATATCAGGAACACTTAGATCGAATTTTAGAGCACTTTTAATGCAACTTTGAAAATCAATTACAGGCACTTGTTCGGTCAAGTTTCCCACCCTGAAACTCGACCGATCAACCTTGGTCGATTTTCTGAAGATTGCATCGGTCGAGTTGTGCACTCACAGAACTCGACCGATTGGGTAGTAGGCCAGTTCCAGTTGGAATGGTCGGTCGAGTTTCCTCATAACAAACTCGACCGATCATTTCAATATCGGGCTGCCTGCTACTTGATCGGTCGAGTTACACATATAGAAACTCGACCGAATGCACTGTACGGAAAAGTGCAGAAAAGTGTTTCTAGCCATTGTGGAGTTGCAACAAGTGAAAATAGATCCGTTGCAAGCCACAAAACGGCTAGTTTTTGTTCACAAGTGTTCCCAAAGGCTAAGAGGCATCCCCAGCTATAAATAGGACCCCTTGGGCTTCATTCCAAGGTTGAGCATTCATTGCAAACTCTTTGTGAGGTTCCTATTCTATATTTGATTGCTTCCTACAGCCTCCTCTCTCTCTCTAAGCTTAATCACTTGCTACATCCATTAGAGTGAGTAGGAAATCTGTAAGAGAGCTAGTCCTATTTGTATATCTTGTGAGGCTCTCACTTCCACCACCTCCTTTCTATCTTTTCAAGCATGAAGATGAAGGTTCTCTCTCTTGTCCAAGAGAGGTGAAGAAGAACAAGGGAAGGAGTCCCTTGGTGAAGATCAAGGCTGAAGACTTGGAGCAAGAGTGGGTAAGTCCTTGGTGAAGGCAGAAGACTCCTTGCTCAAGTAGGTAAGTCCTTGGTGGAAGCTTCTCCGAGTGAAGGTGAAGTCAAAGGCGGAAGATCCAAGAAGAGTGGGTAATTCCTGCAAGGCCGAAGACTTGTGCAAGAGTGGGTAAGTCCTTGGAGAAGGCCGAAGACTCTTGCAAAGTGGGTAAGTCCTTGGTAAGGTTGAAGACTCTTTGTATTGGATAGGTAAGTCCTTTGTTGGTCATGTATTGTATGTCTTATTAATGAATATAAGAGTGCAATTGTTTGAAGTCCTAGAGGTTGACCTCTCTAGGAAAGTGGACTGACACACTTCTAGTTTGAAGTGTGGAACCACTCTAAATAGCTTGTCTAATTGGTGCATGTTCAATCTCTCTTATCCTTTCTATGCATGATTTAGTTGCACTCAAATTACCTATTTAGCAACGTTATCTTGTCATATATTTTGAAGGTTTAATGAATTTTGTGTAAGTGCTTTCAGCTCTATTCACCCCCCCCCCTCTAGAGCATCTAATCACCCATCTAGGATCCAACAAGTGGTATCAGAGCGAGTCTTCTCCAAGCATACTTCTACAAGTAGGAGAAGATGGGTGACTACCTAGGAGGGAGACTCTCGACCAGCCTTCCAATCTTCGATGGGAGAAACTTCCTCTATTGGAGAAGAAGACTTCAATTCTTCATCCAAGGATCAAGTCTCGAGATGTGGCAAATGGTGAACAGCCCATACATTCTACCAAAGACAAACATTGAAGAATGGGATGAAGCCACCTTGATGAAAGCAACCTTGAATGCTAGAGCCATGCACATCCTATATGCCTCCGTGACCCCCATCGAGTTCAACCGGATTTCCTCTTGTGAGACGGCCTATGAGGTATGGAGAAAGCTTTGCATCACATATGAAGGGACAGATCAAGTGAAGGAAAGCAAAGTCTACATGATCAAAGGGTTGCTTGAGAACTTCAAGATGGGAAAGGAGGAGAGCATAGCCAACATGTACTCAAGGCTCAACACCATCTTGAATGGTCTTGCTATTCTAGGACATCCTATGTCTAGTGGAGAGATCAACTCAAAGATCCTTAAAACTCTCCCCAAGAGATGGGAATCCAAGGTGACTTCCATTGAAGAAGCAAGGTCTCTTAGGGATATTCCTATTGAAGAGCTCATTGGAAATCTACAAGCACATGAAGCCACACTTGACAAGAGGGAGGAATTAGAAAGACAAGAGGAGAAAGAACTCAAGAGAATGAAGAAGGCTGAAATCAAAGCTCAAATCAAGGCTATTGTTGGTCAAGCCTCTCCATTCTCTCAAGTTGAAGAAGATGCCATGTACTCCAAGGGTAGACTCTACAAAGGCAAGTCCTCCTCTATCTGATGCTTCACATGTGGAAAGAAGGGTCACTACAAGGAAGATTTCCCACAAGGCAAAAAGACCCATCTTCACAAGAAGAAATGGCAATCAAGCTCAAGTGGCTCCTCCAACTCAAGCTCAAGTGAAGATTCATGTGAAGGATCAAGCTCAAGCTCTAGTGATGAAGGAGAATGCCATTTTGCTCTTATAGCATCAACAAGTGAAGACTCAAATGAGGTAAATCTAGACTCTTTAGATAAAGAATCTTTAATTGCTATTATTCATGATATTTGTGCCTCTTATAAGTCTTCTAAAAAGAAAAAGAAAAAGCTTGCTAAAATTGTTGATAATTTGCATATAGAACTAGATGATCTTGAATATGCAAATTCTTGCTTGCTTATTGATAAAAATGATTGTCTTAGCCAAGTAGACTCTCTTAAACTTGAAAATGCTAGTTTACTTGATAAGATTAAATTTCTAGAAGCTCAACCTCTCATGCCTAGTTCTAATGAAGAGCATACTTTAATTGTTGATTCTCTCATGCATGAGCTTGATACTCTTAAAACTGAAAACGTAGAACTCAAGCTTATTGATGATGCTAGGAGAGAAGAAATCTATTCTTATCAAAGAGAATTAGTGGTGCTTAATTCTGAAAATGCCTCCTTGCTTGCTAAAATCAATGGGCATGAACCTTGTTCTAGTTATACAAATAGAGAGAATGATGTTGCTGCTCTTCATATTGATAGAGATTCTTATTTAACTAAAACTGTTTGCTTAGAAAATGATCTTTTACATGCTAGAGATAATATCAATAATTTGTCTTCTACTATTGCTTCTCTTAAGCATGATAATGACAGTTTGAGATCATCCTTGCAAAGATTCTTAGTTGGTAAAAAGAGTCTTAATGACATCCTACACCATAATACTAAACAAATTGGTAGACATGGTTTAGGGTATGATAGTAGTCATGGGAACAACAAAGATAAAGGACCTCCAATATTCCATGGAGAATCCTCTAGTTCCAAGACTATGGGAACATGCAACTATTGTAATGAAATTGGTCATTATTCTACTTGTTGTCCTTTTAGGAAAGCACCCAAGAGCAATAGGACTTGGGTTGCTAAACTAACCCCTCTGGACCCAAAAACATGATTGGGGACCATTTCATCTTTCTTCCTATAGGTAATTGAAAACTACTAGAGGGGGGGTGAATAGAGTTTTATAGTGATTTTAATAATTATTTAACTCAAACAACCAAAATTGAGATTAGAAGAAGGAGACAGGCGTTTAGAGTGGTTCCAACTATAGCAAATACTATAGTTGTCAGTCCACTACCCGGTTTCTTACCCAACCGGGATTTGAAAGTATTTATTTTATTACCTCTCGAGGATTTATACAAAATACAATACTTTCAACCAAACCCTTTGAACAGCCTTCACTTGAAGTAGGTGCACCAACCCTGAGGTAGCCTTCTTGAAGTAACTCCAAGCTCCCCCTTGAAGTAGCCTTCCTCTCTAGAAGTAACCTCCCGTTGCACCAGCCTTCTGAAGTAGCTCAAAGTCTCCTTCTTTGCCAAGAAGATCTTCACCCTCTCCAATCCGCAGCCTCCAACCTAGGAGTAGCAAGGAGAGTACAAACAGTAATAGGGAATAAGAAAGAAAAAGGAAATTACAACTTATCCTTTAAAGCCCAAGGCTTGATATGCCTAGATCAAGCGTATAGATCTCCTAACCAAATGTGTGAACTTGTGATTGTTGTGGGTAGGAGATTCTAGCCTATAGGACACGAATTTGAGCTAAGGAGAAAGTAGGCCAATGATCACAGTGCTCAATTTGCTTGCAACAGATTGCTCAAGTATGCTCAAGTATTTCTCAAGTGTAACAAGTGTAAAACAAGTGAGTTTAGGTGTCCTATGGCTTGTCCTATTTATAGGAATGGCCTAAGGAAGCTTAAGGACGTTCTAGACAACTTCTAGGGGTTTCTAAGTGCTTAACTAGCCGTTAGGTACAAAGTTGTTGCTTTAACAGCGGCTAATTAATTAATTCTA
Organism: Alisma plantago-aquatica; assembly: GCA_963693085.1. Lineage (NCBI taxonomy): Eukaryota > Viridiplantae > Streptophyta > Magnoliopsida > Alismatales > Alismataceae > Alisma > Alisma plantago-aquatica. The sequence goes on along the minus strand of OY856411.1, from coordinate 851,279,474 downwards.
CAGTTGCTGTCAGAGACCATCTCGGTCGACAAATGGTCGACCGAGACACCTACTCGGTCGAACTTTTGTCGACCGACAGGCTCTCTGGAACAAGTGATTTGCAACGTCTTTCATCAACTGCCAACTAACTTGTCTGTTGTGTCTAACGGCTACTTTGGATCTTTCTCGGTCGAGAAGATTTTCGACCGAGAGTGTCTCGGTCGAGGAGTTTGTCGACCGAGATTGATCCTGTTTCAAGGTTTCAATTTAGGCACTAATTATGTGTGTAAGTGTGCATAAGTAATCCTATTTGAATGGGATGACTTGTCTAACTGTGGTGATTAGCTAGGGAGAATCTAACGCTTGATTTACATGCAATTCTAAGTACTTGTACATTATATTTTTGTACAAGTTTTTACAACAGTGATTACATTGCATGAAAATATAAATATGTAAGCTTGTAGATTTTCCCTTGTTGCTTTGTCATCCTGCACACTCAAGTAGCTCGTTATATTAATAAGAATGAAATGTTTGTCATAATCAAAACAAAGGGATTTATAGATGTCCATTTAGCCAACAATCTCCCCCTTTTTGAAGATGACAAACATTTCCAAAATATAAATAAAGGAAATATAAAACATATGAGTTTCATACCTTTAGATTACCTTTTGTAGCTTTTTCTCTTGTGTATAAAATGTGTGCTTATTATTCCCCATGAATTATGGAACATGAAATCCAGATCATTTGGGAATATAGCAACTTTCAATGTAAAGCCAAGAGTTTATTTATGATACTCATTAATTGAGTTTTACATAATTACTAAATTTTAGTTTTATATTTATCTCTCCCCCTTTGTCATTTCAAAAAGATAACCGTTAAGAATAAAAACTCCCCCTTAATTAGATATCCCATCAAATCGAATGAAAAAGATGTCCATTAAAAACCAAGAGCTTGTGTTTAAGTAGCACAAATATCAAAGAAAACATCCTCCAAAGGAGTGATAAGCAATTGCTTCCTAATGTTGTTAAATTGATCTAGTGGAAGCAGTTTTATAAAAATATCAGCCAATTGATCTTCTGTATCAACATGATGAAGGGAAACATGATTTTTGGAGATGTGATCCCTTAAAAAATGATGACGGATTTCAATATGTTTAGCTTGGCTGTGTAAAATAGGATTGTGTGCTAAGTTTATGGTGCTTGTGTTGTCACAAAAAATAGGCGTAGATGAAAGATTAAAACCATAATCGCTTAACACTTGTTGCATATAAAGCACTTGAGCACAACAAGACCCAACTGCCATATATTCAGCTTCAGTTGTAGATAGGGAAACCGTATTTTGTTTCTTGCTAAACCAAGATACTAAAGCTCTCCCTAATAAGAAACAGCCACCACTAGTACTCTTGCGATCAAGTTGACAACCAGCATAATCTGCATCAGTATAAGCTTTGAAATCCAAAGATTGTCCTTTGGGATACCATAAACCAAAGCAAGTAGTACCGGCTAGGTAACGAAGAATTCGTTTAACTGCTAGAAAATGAGAATGCATAGGTTGTGATTGAAATCGAGCACAAAGACCAACAGAAAACATAATGTCCGGTCTAGAAGCCGTTAAGTAAAGCAAACTACCAATCATGGCTCTATATAAGGAATCATCAATAGGTTCCCCATTTTCATCCTTATCAATTTTGACAGAAGTAGCCATAGGAGTAGTAGCATGTTTGCATTGATCCATCCCAAAACGTTTTAAGAGTTCTTTAGTATATTTTTCTTGGCTTATGAATATTCCGGCAGATGTTTGCTTAATTTGAAAACCAAGAAAGAAAGTTAGTTCACCCATGAGGCTCATTTCAAATTCTTTTTGCATAATATCACTAAATTGTATGCACAATGAATCATTGGAAGCTCCAAAAATAATGTCATCAACATATATTTGCACAACTAGGAAATCAGATGTATATGTTTTGAAAAATAAAGTAGAATCTGAATTTCCAATAGAAAAACCATTATCAAAAAGATATGTTTTGAGCCTTTCATACCAATTTCTAGGTGCTTGTTTTAAACCATAAAGTGCTTTCTTAAGTTTATAAACATAGTCATCTTTTTCTGGAATTTCAAAACTAGGTGGTTGGGCAACATAAACTTCTTCTTGAATGATGCCATTTAGAAAAGCACTTTTGACATCCATTTGATAGAGTTTGATGTTTTTATGGGAAGCAATAGCTAGTAACATTCTAATGGCTTCAAGTCTAGCTACGGGTGCATATGTTTCATCAAAATCTATTCCTTCTTGTTGATTATATCCTTGTGCTACTAACCGAGCTTTATTCCTTATTACTTCTCCTGACTCATTTAGCTTGTTCCTAAAAACCCATTTAGTTCCTATTATGGTTTTATCTTGTGGTTTAGGAACTAAATCCCATACATCATTTTTAGTGAATTGATTTAATTCTTCTTGCATGGCTATTATCCAATAGTCATCTTTAAGAGCTTCAGATATCTTTTTAGGTTCAATGATAGAAACAAAAGCCATGTTTGCAACATCTTTAAAGGAAGAACGAGTTTTGACTTTATCATTAGGATCTCCAATAATTAATTCTTGAGGATGATCTTTAATAAGTCTAGGTGTAGGTTGTGGTTCAGTTTGGTGATTATTTGTAGCACCTTTCTCACTATCGTTTGGTATGTTTAAATTTTCTAATTGATTAGTGAGATCTATGATTTCTAGATTTTCAGATGGGGATTCTTCATGAAAAGAAACATGAATAGATTCCTCAACTTTTCTAGATATAGTGTTATATACTCTAAAAGCTTTGCTAGAAGTGGAATATCCCAAAAAGAATGCTTTGTGTGATTTTGAGTCAAACTTATCTCTATCGTCTTTGGTATTTAAGATATAACATGTGGAGCCAAAGGTATGAAAATTAGTCAACTCTAGGTTTCTTAGAATGTATTAGTTCATATGGGGTTTTCTTTAAATGAGAGTGAACAGTTACTCTATTTAGCACATAGCATGCAGTGTTTACAGCTTCAGCCCAAAAGGTTTTGGGTGTGTTATGTTCAAGCATCATAGTTCTAGCCATTTCTTGTAGTGATCGATTTTTCCTTTCAACTATACCATTTTGCTGTGGGGTGCGTGGAGCAGAAAAATTATGAGTGTATCCTTGAGATGTACAAAACTCTTCAAATGTATGATTTTCAAATTCCCCACCATGATCACTTCTAATAGTACATATTTTATTTTGTAAGAGATTTTCAATCTTGGAACAAAATTGCATAAAAACATGAATAGTATCATCTTTAGTTGCAATAAAATGTACCCATGTATATCTATTATAATCATCAACAATAACAAAACAGTATCTCTTACCACCGATTGATTGTGTCCTCATTGGTCCAAATAAATCCATATGAATTAATTCTAATGATCTACTGGTGCTAAGTACATGTTTTGATTTGAAAGATGTTTTAGTTTGCTTTCCCATTGTGCATGGTTCACAGTTTTCCACTTGATCAAAAGACAAAGTAGGTAATCCACGAACAAGATCATATTTCACTAACTTTTTAATAACATGTGAACTAGCATGTCCCAGCTTTTTATGCCATAGTTGTAAGGTATTTTCATTTGCAAGCAAGCATTTTCCTACTGCTGATTTCATAGAGTTAGGTTTAAGAATATAAAGATTTCCAACTCTATTTCCTTCATAAACAACATTTGTAGTGTTTTCTATCAATAACTTGCAGCAGGTTTTGTTAAATAACACATCATAACCACTATCACATAATTGACTTACACTTATCAAATTATGATGCAAACCATCAACAAGTAGAACATTCTTAATTTCGAGGTTTGTTCCAACATTACCTATTCCAACGATTTTGCCCTTACCATTGTCTCCAAAGGTGACCGTTCCACTTTTCTTTTCTTCAAAATTTTGAAATGCATCCTTGTTCCCGGTCATATGTTTGGAGCACCCACTGTCAACTACCCATTCCTGCATTAAAATGTAGATTTTGGTACCCATGTGATGGTCCGATATGGTTAGAAACTTTTTAAGTACATACTTGTATAAAAGTTCTGATACAGAAAACCAGTCAGTCGACAATTGTTCGACCGATATCTGTCTCGGTCGACAATTTGTCGATCGAGAAGGTTACTGTATTATAAGCAAAGAAACGCAGAAATTTGCTCGGTTGACCAATTTTCGACCGAAATAGGTGCTGTAAATTTTGATTTGTTAAAGACATCCAGTCGGTCGACAATACTTCGACCGATCCAAAGCTCGGTCGACAATACTTCGACCGACAAGGTTTCTGTTTCAGAACAACAATGCAGAAAAATAATAACAATATGCATGACACCTTTTAGTTGAGATAAGACAGTATAAATAGCAAAGTAAAGCATTTGGTCATATATCAACTACATTCCACTCTACTAAGTTTGGGGTTTTGGGATCTAAACTAAGTCGGACTCCTTAGTCTTGTAGGGGCATGAAAAGGAATAGTGTCCAAGACGTAAGCAGAAATGGCAAGTAATAGAATCAACTTCATTTCTCTTTCTAGCCATTGTGTTCTTAGGCACAAACCTAGTTTGAGTTCTTTTGGGTTTATTTTTCTTTGGAGCATATCCCAAACCTTTTCTTCCATTGAAAACAGTGCCAACTCTTAGTATGTTATCAAGTATATCTTTTCTTCTTAACTCATAAAGTTCTCTTTGCAACATAGCAATGTCATTCATTTTCTTGTGTAGATCTTTTCTTGCTTGATCTAAATCAGAAAACAAAGAGTCCTTTTCCTTTACAAGATTATCATAGTCTGAATGGTTACACAAAATAGGCCGAGTTTGAAAATCTTGTAGTTTAGCTAATAATTCAGTCTTTTCTTTAGAAAGAAGATCAACATTTGTTTCTAAAGTGAGTAGCTTTCTAGTACAATCATCTAAAGATATTTTTAAAGATAAATTCTCAATATCAGTGTTGTTCTTTTCAGAAGAAAGTTTATCTAATTTGGCAATGAGCTCATCATTCGATTTTATAGCCTTCTTTAGTTTCTTCTTGGCATCAATATATTTATCATGAGTTTCTTGTAAATTAGTAACTAACTCTTCTTTAGGAAGATCAATTAGGCTTACCTCTTGAGAGTCTTCATTTTCTTCTCTTGCCATTAGACATTCCACCTCTTCTCCGCTTTCACTCTCACTTGACTCATCCCATGCAGCTTTATAGGCTTTTTCTCCTTTCTTCTTGTGTGAGCTTTTCTTTCCCTTCTTTGCTTTGGGACATTCATTTTTGAAATGTCCTTTCTTCCCACATTCAAAGCATCTGGGAGGGGTAGAAGAACTAGAAATTTTGTTAGATTTAAACCTTTTGTATTTCTTACCGTTGACAATCAAGGCTTCTTCTCCTTCTTCTTCACTTGACTCCTCACTTTCTTGTGTGACGACTTTTGAAGCTTTGAGAGCCACATCCTTCTTCTTCCCACTTTGACGTTCACGTTCTCTTCTTTCTTCCTCTTCTAGATCTGCCTCATGAGCTTCTAAATTGCCGATGAGTTGCTCCATTTTGAGTCGAGTGAGGTCGTTTGCTTCTTCAATGGCTGTCACCTTTGGCTTGTATTTTGGAGGAAGTAATCGAAGGATTTTTGATACCTGATCTTCCTCAAGGACAGGTTTTCCTAGGGCACTTAAACCATTAACAATGGTAGAGAATTTTGAAAACATTTCACTAATAGATTCATTAGGATCCATACGAAAATGTTCAAGCTTCGTTTTAAGCAAGCTAATTTTGGAATTTTTGACTTGGACTGTACCCTCATAGGTTATGGACAGTCTATGACAAATATCATAAGCTGTATCACAATTTGATATTCTACTAAATTCTCCTACCGAAATAGAACAATATAAGATACTTACAGCTTTTGCATTCATTTGAGCCAGCTTTACCGTGTTTGCATCCCATTCCGCAAATTCATTTTGAGGGAGCATATATGGAGTAGACACCATTCTCCATAGATCCCAGTTGATTCCTTGGAAGTAGAATTGCATCCTTCTCTTCCAATATTGGTAGTTTGTTCCATCGAACACTGGAGGCCTAGCAACAAGTGTCCCTTCAATGTTGAGGTTGTTGAGCACTCCATCACCCATTTTCTTCAAGATCTTGTTAGGGTTCCTTGAAGCCTCGCTCTGATACCAACTGAAAACTACTAGAGGGGGGGTGAATAGAGTTTTATAGTGATTTTAATAATTATTTAACTCAAACAACCAAAATTGAGATTAGAAGAAGGAGACAGGCGTTTAGAGTGGTTCCAACTATAGCAAATACTATAGTTGTCAGTCCACTACCCGGTTGCTTACCCAACCGGGATTTGAAAGTATTTATTTTATTACCTCTCAAGGATTTATACAAAATACAATACTTTCAACCACACCCTTTGAACAGCCTTCACTTGAAGTAGGTGCACCAACCCTGAGGTAGCCTTCTTGAAGTAACTCCAAGCTCCCCCTTGAAGTAGCCTTCCTCTCTAGAAGTAACCTCTCGTTGCACCAGCCTTCTGAAGTAGCTCAAAGTCTCCTTCTTTGCCAAGAAGATCTTCACCCTCTCCAATCCGCAGCCTCCAACCTAGGAGTAGCAAGGAGAGTACAAACAGTAATAGGGAATAAGAAAGAAAAAGGAAATTACAACTTATCCTTTAAAGCCCAAGGCTTGATATGCCTAGATCAAGCGTATAGATCTCCTAACCAAATGTGTGAACTTGTGATTGCTGTGGGTAGGATATTCTAGCCTATAGGACACGAATTTGAGCTAAGGAGAAAGTAGGCCAATGATCACAGTGCTCAATTTGCTTGCAACAGATTGCTCAAGTATGCTCAAGTATTTCTCAAGTGTAACAAGTGTAAAACAAGTGAGTTTAGGTGTCCTATGGCTTGTCCTATTTATAGGAATGGCCTAAGGAAGCTTAAGGACGTTCTAGACAACTTCTAGGGGTTTCTAAGTGCTTAACTAGCCGTTAGGTACAAAGTTGTTGCTTTAACAGCGGCTAATTAATTAATTCTACAGTTGCTGTCAGAGACCATCTCGGTCGACAAATGGTCGACCGAGACACCTACTCGGTCGAACTTTTGTCGACCGACAGGCTCTCTGGAACAAGTGATTTGCAACGTCTTTCATCAACTGCCAACTAACTTGTCTGTTGTGTCTAACGGCTACTTTGGATCTTTCTCGGTCGAGAAGATTTTCGACCGAGAGTGTCTCGGTCGAGGAGTTTGTCGACCGAGATTGATCCTGTTTCAAGGTTTCAATTTAGGCACTAATTATGTGTGTAAGTGTGCATAAGTAATCCTATTTGAATGGGATGACTTGTCTAACTGTGGTGTTTAGCTAGGGAGAATCTAACGCTTGATTTACATGCAATTCTAAGTACTTGTACATTATATTTTTGTACAAGTTTTTACAACAGTGATTACATTGCATGAAAATATAAATATGTAAGCTTGTAGATTTTCCCTTGTTGCTTTGTCATCCTGCACACTCAAGTAGCTCGTTAGATTAATAAGAATGAAATGTTTGTCATAATCAAAACAAAGGGATTTATAGATGTCCATTTAGCCAACAGTAATTGCAAATGGATTGACTTGAGCTATTGAATTGCAAATTGACTTCTCAATCCACATGAAAGAAGAAAGGTGAGATGTGTAGAGGGTGACAACAAGTGGAAAAGGAAATGGTAAGTACAAAAGTAATGGTTTTATTGCTTGTAACCATTTCTAACTTGTTTTGTCAAGTTAGTGTGCACTATACATATGGTTTTTGAGTCAAAAGTGGCATTTTGTGTTACTTTTCACACTCTTACTCAAAAACTGTTTCTAATGCTTTTATAGTGCATTACTAACTTGCTTAGACATGTTTGGATATGGTTTGTATTTTTAGCATGTCTTTAAATATGATTTTATGAAATATATGTGCTTTTTTGACAGCTGATCTGTCGGTCGAGTTTGCCCTATTGAAACTCGACCGATAGGCACCAAGAGTGTTTCCAGCAGCTGTCATCGGTCGAGTTGACAATGCACAGAACTCGACCGATCACACTGTGCACAGAATATACAGTTGGCTTATTGGATGAGAATTTCCCTCTCAACTAGATTTTCTCAACCAATAGCCTTATTCTTTGGCACTCTCTTTTGGTATCTTTATATATGCATATTGCCATGTTTTAAAATTTCCTATCTTGCATACAACTCTATCTCTCTAATTGCTCTAAATTGGTATATCTATATCTTGCAATTACTTGCTTTGAGTTGTTTTGTAGGTTTTGATGATGATCTATTTGGATCTCTTGGTTGTGTCTAAAATCGCTTCCGTTGTGCTCTAACTTGCTACATCTTTCTATCTAGGTGTATATCTTGTTTTGATACAACCTTGAGGTTCTTAGGGGTAATCATCTTATGGTAAGGATGCATATCTAGTGAGTTATATCCTTTCATGCTTCTAAAATTGCATATCTCTTTGTTTGGATATATCTCTACATCTACTCATAGCTTGCTCTATCTTGTGTATCTTTTGGGATCTCTTGCTATGATCTAGATCCTACTAGTAGTCCTAACTTGTGATATCATCTACTAGTAGTTCATATACATGTAGTTTAAAATTGACATCTTTGCTCATCTATATGCTATTCTTATACATGCTCAAGCTTGTTCCTTAAATTGAATATCTACTATCTTGAGTTGCTTGCATAACATTGTGATGCAGGGTACATAGATCTACATGATATGTGGGAATTGGAGTATTTATGGATTTTTATGCAGATTTTGCTCCAGTTTCAGTTTTTGGTGCAAGACTAGTGCTTTTCATGCAGAAACGACCTTCTGAGCAAGACTCATCACTTTGCCATGAGCTCCGATGGTTTTTGGTCAAATTCCATCATCTTGAGGGTTAAAATTGTAATTTATTGTTTTTCTACAGCACCTTATCTTGCATTTTTGGGTTGTTCAAGTATATGCTTTAACTTGCTTTTCTTTCTATGCTTGGACAAGCTCCTATATGTGCTCTTCTACTCTCCTCATATATATTTTGTGTTATCTCCTTTCTCTTTAACAAGTGATGTTTCTTTTTTTCTTCATAACCCCCACCTTTTTGAAATGACAAAGCGGGAGAAAGGTAATGTCTTCTTTTAAAAAGAGGAAGAAGGAATGTCTTACATGAAGAGGAGAAGAATGTCCATGTAAAGGGGAGAAGGTAAAGGGGAGGAGACATATATGTGTAGACATATATGAGTAGAATACATAGTTTCTATAAATGTTATGAAAGCTAACCATGCAGGAGAAATAGCATCAATTGAGGGGGAGTAAGAAAACTCCATGTGCATCAATTGAGGGGGAGCATATGAGATTAGTCCTATTGAAACCCCTAGGTTTCTCCAAAGGTATAAATTTACTTAAATGCTTTCAATACATTTATGGAATGATTTGTCATCTTCAAAAAGGGGGAGAATGTTGACTCAAGGTCAATTAGGTCAATGTTGACTCACGTATAAATTGACTAAACCCGTGTTTTGATGATGACTAACCATTCCACATATTGGTGTCTAATGCTTCTACTTGAGTGATTTCATATTAGGTATAGACACACTCCAATTGCCCTAACTTGCGCATCTCAAATTGGAGAAAAGACAAGTCAAAGTCATACAAGTGCACATTTTTGTAATATGATGTATATCCATTAGAATCATGTTGTAAATCACTTGTAATGATTGTATGACTTGTAATTAAGCTTAGAAAAATATCAGGAACACTTAGATCGAATTTTAGAGCACTTTTAATGCAACTTTGAAAATCAATTACAGGCACTTGTTCGGTCGAGTTTCCCACCCTGAAACTCGACCGATCAACCTTGGTCGATTTTCTGAAGATTGCATCGGTCGAGTTGTGCACTCACAGAACTCGACTGATTGGGTAGTAGGCCAGTTCCAGTTGGAATGGTCGGTCGAGTTTCCTCAGAACAAACTCGACCGATCATTTCAATATCGGGCTGCCTGCTACTTGATCGGTCGAGTTACACATATAGAAACTCGACCGAATGCACTGTACGGAAAAGTGCAGAAAAGTGTTTCTAGCCGTTGTGGAGTTGCAACAAGTGAAAATAGATCCGTTGCAAGCCACAAAACGGCTAGTTTTCGTTCACAAGTGTTCCCAAAGGCTAAGAGGCATCCCCAGCTATAAATAGGACCCCTTGGGCTTCATTCCAAGGTTGAGCATTCATTGCAAACTCTTTGTGAGGTTCCTATTCTATATTTGATTGCTTCCTACAGCCTCCTCTCTCTCTAATCTTAATCACTTGCTACATCCATTAGAGTGAGTAGGAAATCTGTAATAGAGCTAGTCCTATTTGTATATCTTGTGAGGTTCTCACTTCCACCACCTCCTTTCTATCTTTTCAAGCATGAAGATGAAGGTTCTCTCTCTTGTCTAAGAGAGGTGAAGAAGAACAAGGGAAGGAGTCCCTTGGTGAAGATCAAGGCTGAAGACTTGGAGCAAGAGTGGGTAAGTCCTTGGTGAAGGCAGAAGACTCCTTGCTCAAGTAGGTAAGTCCTTGGTGGAAGCTTCTCCGAGTGAAGGTGAAGTCAAAGGCGGAAGATCCAAGAAGAGTGGGTAATTCCTGCAAGGCCGAAGACTTGTGCAAGAGTGGGTAAGTCCTTAGAGAAGGCCGAAGACTCTTGCAAAGTGGGTAAGTCCTTGGTAAGGTTGAAGACTCTTTGTATTGGATAGGTAAGTCCTTTGTTGGTCATGTATTGTATGTCTTATTAATGAATATAAGAGTGCAATTGTTTGAAGTCCTAGAGGTTGACCTCTCTAGGCAAGTGGACTGACACACTTCTAGTTTGAAGTGTGGAACCACTCTAAATAGCTTGTCTAATTGGTGCATGTTCAATCTCTCTTATCCTTGCTATGCATGATTTAGTTGCACTCAAATTACCTATTTAGCAACGTTATCTTGTCATATATTTTGAAGGTTTAATGAATTTTGTGTAAGTGCTTTCAGCTCTATTCACCCCCCCCCTCTAGAGCATCTAATCACCCATCTAGGATCCAACAAGTGGTATCAGAGCGGGTCTTCTCCAAGCATACTTCTACAAGTAGGAGAAGATGGGTGACTACCTAGGAGGGAGACTCTCGACCAGCCTTCCAATCTTTGATGGGAGCAACTTCCTCTATTGGAGAAGAAGACTTCAATTCTTCATCCAAGGATCAAGTCTCGAGATGTGGCAAATGGTGAACATCCCATACATTCTACCAAAGACAAACATTGAAGAATGGGATGAAGCCACCTTGATGAAAGCAACCTTGAATGCTAGAGCCATGCACATCCTATATGCCTCCATGACCCCCACCGAGTTCAACCGGATTTCCTCTTGTGAGATGGCCTATGAGGTATGGAGAAAGCTTTGCATCACTTATGAAGGGACATATCAAGTGAAGGAAAGCAAAGTCTACATGATCAAAGGGTTGCTTGAGAACTTCAAGATGGGAAAGGAGGAGAGCATAGCCAACATGTACTCAAGGCTCAACACCATCTTGAATGGTCTTGCTATTCTAGGACATCCTATGTCTAGTGGAGAGATCAACTCAAAGATCCTTAGAACTCTCCCTAAGAGATGGGAATCCAAGGTGACTTCCATTGAAGAAGTAAGGTCTCTTAGGGATATTCCTATTGAAGAGCTCATTGGAAATCTACAAGCACATGAAGCCACACTTGACAAGAGGGAGGAATTAGAAAGACAAGAGGAGAAAGAACTCAAGAGAATGAAGAAGGCTGAAATCAAAGCTCAAATCAAGGCTATTGTTGGTCAAGCCTCTCCATTCTCTCAAGTTGAAGAAGATGCCATGTACTCCAAGGATAGACTCTACAAAGGCAAGTCCTCCTCTATCCGATGCTTCACATGTAGAAAGAAGGGTCACTACAAGGAAGATTTCCCACAAGGCAAAAAGACCCATCTTCACAAGAAGAAATGGCAATCAAGCTCTAGTGGCTCCTCCAACTCAAGCTCAAGTGAAGATTCATGTGAAGGATCAAGCTCAAGCTCTAGTGATGAAGGAGAATGCCATTTTGTTCTTATATCATCAACAAGTGAATACTCAAATGAGGTAAATCTAGACTCTTTAGATAAAGAATCTTTAATTGCTATTATTCATGATATTTGTGCCTCTTATAAGTCTTCTAAAAAGAAAAAGAAAAAGCTTGCTAAAATTGTTGATAATTTGCATATAGAACTAGATGATCTTGAATATGCAAATTCTTGCTTGCTTATTGATAAAAATGATTGTCTCAGCCAAGTAGACTCTCTTAAACTTGAAAATGCTAGTTTACTTGATAAGATTAAATTTCTAGAAGCTCAACCTCTCATGCCTAGTTCTAATGAAGAGCATACTTTAATTGTTGATTCTCTCATGCATGAGCTTGATACTCTTAAAATTGAAAACGTAGAACTCAAGCTTATTGATGATGCTAGGAGAGAAGAAATCTATTCTTATCAAAGAGAATTAGTGGTGCTTAATTCTGAAAATGCCTCCTTGCTTGCTAAAATCAATGGGCATGAACCTTGTTCTAGTTATACAAATAGAGAGAATGATGTTGCTGCTCTTCATATTGATAGAGGTTCTTATTTAACTAAAACTCTTTGCTTAGAAAATGATCTTTTGCATGCTAGAGATAATATCAATAATTTGTCTTCTACTATTGCTTCTCTTAAGCATGATAATGACAGTTTGAGATCATCCTTAAAAAGATTCTTAGTTGGTAAAAAGAGTCTTAATGACATCCTACACCATACTACTAAACAAATTGGTAGACATGGTTTAGGGTATGATAGTAGTCAAGGGAACAACAAAGATAAAGGACCTCCAATATTCCATGGAGAATCCTCTAGTTCCAAGACTATGGGAACATGCAACTATTGTAATGAAATTGGTCATTATTCTACTTGTTGTCCTTTTAGGAAAGCACCCAAGAGCAATAGGACTTGGGTTGCTAAACTAACCCCTCTGGACCCAAAAACATGATTGGGGACCATTTCATCTTTCTTCCTATAGGTAATTGCAAATGGATTGACTTGAGCTATTGAATTGCAAATTGACTTCTCAATGCACATGAAAGAAGAAAGGTGAGATGTGTAGAGGGTGACAACAAGTGGAAAAGGAAATGGTAAGTACAAAAGTAATGGTTTTATTGCTTGTAACCATTTCTAACTTATTTTGTCAAGTTAGTGTGCACTATACATATGGTTTTTGAGTCAAAAGTGGCATTTTGTGTTTCTTTTCACACTCTCACTCAAAACTGTTTCTAATGCTTTTATAGTGCATTACTAACTTGCTTAGACATGTTTGAATATGGTTTGTATTTTTAGCATGTCTTTAAATATGATTTTATGAAATATATGTGCTTTTTTGACAGCTGATCTGTCGGTCGAGTTTGCCCTATTGAAACTCGACTGATAGGCACCAAGAGTGTTGCCAGCAGCTGTCATCGGTCGAGTTGACAATGCACAGAACTCGACCGATCACACTGTGCACAGAATATACAGTTGGCTTATTGGATGAGAATTTCCCTCTCAACTAGATTTTCTCAACCAATAGCCTTATTCTTTGGCACTCTCTTTTGGTATCTTTATATATGCATATTGCCATGTTTTAAAATTGCCTATCTTGCATACAACTCTATCTATCTAATTGCTCTAAATTGGTATATCTATATCTTGCAATTACTTGCTTTGAGTTGTTTTGTAGGTTTTGATGATGATCTCTTTGGATCTCTTGGTTGTGTCTAAAATCGCTTCCGTTGTGCTCTAACTTGCTACATCTTTCTATCTAGGTGTATATCTTGTTTTGATACAACCTTGAGGTTCTTAGGGGTAATCATCTTATGGTAAGGATGCATATCTAGTGAGTTATATCCTTTCATGCTTCTAAAATTGCATATCTCTTTGTTTGGATATATCTCTACATCTACTCATAGCTTGCTCTATCTTGTGTATCTTTTGGTATCTCTTGCTATGATCTAGATCCTACTAGTAGTCCTAACTTGTGATATCATCTACTAGTAGTTCATATACATGTAGTTTAAAATTGACATCTTTGCTCATCTATATGCTATTATTATACATGCTCAAGCTTGTTCCTTAAATTGAATATCTACTATCTTGAGTTGCTTGCATAACATTGTGATGCAGGGTACATAGATCTACATGATATGTGGGAATTGGAGTATTTATGGATTTTTATGCAGATTTTGCTCCAGTTTCAGTTTTTGGTGCAAGACTAGTGCTTTTCATGCAGAAACGACCTTCTGAGCAAGACTCATCACTTCGCCATGAGCTCCGATGGTTTTTGGTCAAATTCCATCATCTTGAGGGTCAAGATTGTAATTTATTGTTTTTCTACAGCACCTTATCTTGCATTTTTGGGTTGTTCAAGTATATGCTTTAACTTGCTTTTCTTTCTATGCTTGGACAAGCCCCTATATGTGCTCTTCTACTCTCCTCATATATATTTTGTGTTATCTCCTTTCTCTTTAACAAGTGATGTTTCTTTTTTTCTTCATAACCCCCACCTTTTTGAAATGACAAAGCGGGAGAAAGGTAATGTCTTCTTTTAAAAAGAGGAAGAAGGCATGTCTTACATGAAGAGGAGAAGAATGTCCATGTAAAGGGGAGAAGGTAAAGGGGAGGAGACATATATGTGTAGACATATATGAGTAGAAGACATAGTTTCTATAAATGTTATGAAAGCTAACCATGCAGGAGAAATAGCATCAATTGAGGGGGAGTAAGAAAACTCCATGTGCATCAATTGAGGGGGAGCATATGAGATTAGTCCTATTGAAACCCCTAGGTTTCTCCAAAGGTATAAATTTACTTAAATGCTTTCAATACATTTATGGAATGATTTGTCATCTTCAAAAAGGGGGAGAATGTTGACTCAAGGTCAATTAGGTCAATGTTGACTCACGTATAAATTGACTAAACCCGTGTTTTGATGATGACTAACCATTCCACATATTGGTGTCTAATGCTTCTACTTGAGTGATTTCATATTAGGTATAGACACACTCCAATTGCCCTAACTTGCGCATCTCAAATTGGAGAAAAGACAAGTCAAAGTCATACAAGTGCACATTTTTGTAATATGATGTATATCCATTAGAATCATGTTGTAAATCACTTGTAATGATTGTATGACTTGTAATTAAGCTTAGAAAAATATCAGGAACACTTAGATCGAATTTTAGAGCACTTTTAATGCAACTTTGAAAATCAATTACAGGCACTTGTTCGGTCGAGTTTCCCACCCTGAAACTCGACCGATCAACCTTGGTCGATTTTCTGAAGATTGCATCGGTCAAGTTGTGCACTCACAGAACTCGACCGATTGGGTAGTAGGCCAGTTCCAGTTGGAATGGATTGTCGAGTTTCCTCATAACAAACTCGACCGATCATTTCAATATCGGGCTGCCTGCTACTTGATCGGTCGAGTTACACATATAGAAACTCGACCGAATGCACTGTACGGAAAAGTGCAGAAAAGTGTTTCTAGCCATTGTGGAGTTGCAACAAGTGAAAATAGATCCGTTGCAAGCCACAAAACGGCTAGTTTTCGTTCACAAGTGTTCCCAAAGGCTAAGAGGCATCCCCAGCTATAAATAGGACCCCTTGGGCTTCATTCCAAGGTTGAGCATTCATTGCAAACTCTTTGTGAGGTTCCTATTCTATATTTGATTGCTTCCTACAGCCTCCTCTCTCTCTCTAAGCTTAATCACTTGCTACATCCATTAGAGTGAGTAGGAAATCTGTAAGAGAGCTAGTCCTATTTGTATATCTTGTGAGGCTCTCACTTCCACCACCTCCTTTCTATCTTTTCAAGCATGAAGATGAAGGTTCTCTCTCTTGTCCAAGAGAGGTGAAGAAGAACAAGGGAAGGAGTCCCTTGGTGAAGATCAAGGCTGAAGACTTGGATCAAGAGTGGGTAAGTCCTTGGTGAAGGCAGAAGACTCCTTGCTCAAGTAGGTAAGTCCTTGGTGGAAGCTTCTCCGAGTGAAGGTGAAGTCAAAGGCGGAAGATCCAAGAAGAGTGGGTAATTCCTGCAAGGCCGAAGACTTGTGCAAGAGTGGGTAAGTCCTTGGAGAAGGCCGAAGACTCTTGCAAACTGGGTAAGTCCTTGGTAAGGTTGAAGACTCTTTGTATTGGAGAGGTAAGTCCATTGTTGGTCATGTATTGTATGTCTTATTAATGAATATAAGAGTGCAATTGTTTGAAGTCCTAGAGGTTGACCTCTCTAGGCAAGTGGACTGACACACTTCTAGTTTGAAGTGTGGAACCACTCTAAATAGCTTGTCTAATTGGTGCATGTTCAATCTCTCTTATCCTTGTTATGCATGATTTAGTTGCACTCAAATTACCTATTTAGCAACCTTATCTTGTCATATATTTTGAAGGTTTAATGAATTTTGTGTAAGTGCTTTCAGCTCTATTCACCCCCCTCTAGAGCATCTAATCACCCATCTAGGATCCAACACTTCCCTTCTAGCCAAAGAGAGAGAAATTTGATCCAACCTCTGCTCAAGACGGTTAATAGACTGCCCATGTGCACTAACATTTTTTTTTACTTCATCTAGGCTCCTTAGCCTTCCTAGTAGCTCGTCCTCAAACTTGGAGCTGTAGCGTGGCTTTTGCTGCCCCTGTCCCTGTCCATCCTCATTCTGTTGTTTTCAAGAGAAGTTTGGGTGGTTCCTCCACTCGGGAGTGTAGGAGTTGGGCATTGGGCCCTGGTTGTTGTGGCCACCAAAGGAATGTAGAGCGTTGACTTCCTCTTCTACAGTATCAACAACCATTACGGGTTGGCTAGAAGAGCCACCCACTTGATTCTTCATCATCCGCATCATATCGGCCATCATCTTCATCATATCGGGGTCGGTGGCATTGCGTGTGGGAGCCACGGAGGAAGGTGGAGGAGTGTAGTTTCGGCCGCAATGCCCCCCTTTAGTGGAAGCTCGGTGGCGAGAATTCTCGGCGAGATGCTCAAACAGCGGCCATGATTCCTCGGGTGGCTTTGCCATGAAAGTGCCCCCGCAGGAAGAATCTACATTGTTTTGGCTTTGCTCCTCAAGCCCGGTGTAGAAGGCCTGAACTAGCTGCCAAAGAGGAACCTCATGATGAGGGCAGTCACGAAGCAACTTCTGGAACCTCTCCCATGCCTCGTGGAAGGGCTCGTTCTCTTTCTGGGCGAACGACGTGATACACCTTCTCATATAAGATAACTTGGCGATGGGGAAGAACTTCTTGAGAAACTCGTTCTTCACCTCATTCCAAGTGACCAACTCTGGCTTCGAAACGTACCACTCGTTGGCTTTCTCCTTGAGGGAGAAAGGGAAGAGTGTCCTCCTGATTGAGTCATCGGTGGCGGCTAGTGTGCAGAAGGTAGAGCACGTTTCAAGGAACGCGTCTATGTGGTGGTAGGGATTCTCGTTCTCCATACCGAAGTATGTGGGGAGAAGTCCCAAGAGTGCCGGCGGGATGGAGAACTGCTGACCAGGCAATTGGTCAACTAGCGTGGCGATGGGGGAGTTGTAGTTCCCCGGCGTGAAGTACTCATGAAGCGGGCGATGTGGTGGAGGTTGAGCATCCGGTGGTGGGTTGTTCTCAGCCATCTCGGCCTCTCAGTGTAGGTTGCGGCGAGCTTGACACCTTCTTCTCCCAATCTCGGGGTCGTAAACCACCAAGTCGGTGCAATTCGAACGCGTGCTACGCATGCACAACTGTCACCTGCTCAAGGCACAAACAAACAACAAGGAGCCAAGTTAGCAAACCAATATGCAAGAGTAACACAAAGAATAAATAATAGCAATGGTGAGGGCAAAAGGAAAGGTTAAGCTACACTATCTAACTAGGCTGAGAGCATCTATCCCCGGCAACGGCGCTAGAAAGGTTGGTGCGCTCCCGCTAGAGGCTTGCAACACCAGCCAACTAGGGTGGCCGAGTGCAATCCACGAGGTCGGGAGGCACGGGAGATGGGATCTTATGCTTTCGAAAATTTGTAAGACCTACACTAACTACCTACGTCTACTAAGACACTACACCCGCAAGCACACGGGGTCGTGTCGTAGTATAGGTGAGGCGGAAAGTACAGGGTCGATCCACAGAGATAGAGGGGGGCTCTAGAGTTAGAAGGCGTAAGCTATGTTCCTTTTGCAGAGATTAAGGTTTTTAGGGTTTTAAGGTTGGTTGGTTGTTGATTAAGCTAAGTGAGCAAGTAGGAAAAGCAATATGAAACTAAGTTATCAAAAAGCTAAATTAGAAATCTAAGTCAAAAAGCTATCTAAATAAGAGCAAGAACAAACTATACTAGACTAAGCAAACAACTAGAAATTGAGAGCCTAAGTTAACCACTAATCAAGATCAAAGACCTAAATTAACACTTAGCTAGCGAAACTAGGCAATCAACTAAGTTAACTAAAGCAAATGAACTACATTAGCATTAATAAGCAAACAGAGCAATTAAGGTTTTAAGCAATTAGATGAAGGAGGTGGGCCGTTTGGGAATGTGACTTGGACATTAATTGGGGGATGTCACCATAATAAGCAATTAACATATTCCATTCTAGACTACATGGGGGTAAGTGGGGGTAAAATAGGAAAAATAGTGAAAAGTTGTGTAGGGTAGGTGATCACCACGGTCGTGGTGGGTGTGTCACGGCCGTGGTGAGGGTAGTGGGGAACGGTCGTGGGGGGTAAATACGGTCGTGGTGTGAAGGAAGCGGTGAGATGGTGGTGGCCACGGCCGTGGCAGAGTGCCACGGTCGTGGTGGGTAGCATGCACCACGGTCGTGTTGGGTAACATGGCCGTGTTGGAGGAGGAGGAGCTGACAGTGGGGAGGGGCCACGGGCGTCTTGATCGTCTTCGGCCACGGTCGTGGTGACTTGGCCACGGTCGTGGCGTTCTGGGCAAAAACCATGTTGGCAACTGACTTCTTGCAATTAATTCCCACGATCGTGGCAGGGTGCCACGGCCGTGTTCTCTTCTCCTGACCACGACCATGCTGATGGCCACGGTCGTGGTGTCTTCACTGGCCACGGTCGTGGCTGGGAGGCCACAGTCGTGGGGCTCTTTGGAATTTCCCTGTTGCAACCTGTTGGATCTTGGTAATAAAGCCACGACCGTGGCATTGTGGCCACGGCCGTGGTGAGGCTTGACTTCTTGATTTCGCTTCTAACTTTGTCATTTTCGGATGTCTTTGCTTGGGGATGATTCTTGGCCACTGGAGGTAGGTTGAGGGAGACTTTGGGGCCTTCTTTGGGTCCCTCCTTGAGTGGGGGAACCCTATAACTCCCTCTCTCTCTCTCTCTTCCATCTAAGCATGGTCCAAGTACCTGAAAAATAGTGCAAAGAACATCCATAAGCATATTTTCAATGATAATCATATTGGGGAGAATAACATGTAATTCTAATGCATTTGAATGTGATAAAAGTACAAAATGACACAAGATACAACCCTAGAATAGGGTTGGATTAGTCCCTATTGTAATAAAGATATTGTCTCACATTGGTTGCCACATAGCCGTAAAGTTTGCTACAGAGGACATCGTAGGTTTTTCCAACTAGCCACAGATTCCGGAAAGAAGCAAAGGCATTTGACAGTGAGAAAGAATTTAGGTGTCCACCTAAACCTCCTTTTGGAGCTCAAATCTTGTCACAATTGGAGGACAGAAGTACTGTAATTGGTAAGAAAAGGCCAAGAGGTAAGGATTCAACACACAATTGGGAAAGGAAAAGTATATTTTTTGAGCTACCATATTGGAAAACTAACATTGTATGGCACAATTTCGATGTCACACACATTGAGAAGAATATATGTGAGAGTATTGTTGGAACATTGGTAGGTTTGAAGGATAAAAGTAAGGAAAAATTGAATGCAAGGAAGGATTTGGAGGATATGGGAATCAGATTTCTGCTTCATCCAAAAACTATTGGTAAATATACCATCCTACCTCCAACTTGCTATACAATGAAAAAAGATGAAAAAATATTATTTTGCAACCTCCTAAAATCTATCAAAGTTCCAGACGGGTATGCGTCTAATATATCTAGATGTGCACGACCGAAGGATCAGAAGATGCTACCAATGAAAAGTCATGATTATCACGTGTTGATGCAACAACTTTTGCCATTAGCTATCACTGTGTCCTTGCCCAGTAAGAATGCTAAGTCATGTATTATTAAACTTTGTCGCTATTTTCAAAGGTTGTGCACTAAAGTCATAGATCTAAATGATTTTTCTGCATTGGAAAATGCAATAGTTGTTACACTTTGTGAGATGGAGAAGATATTCCCTCCATGTTTTTTTGACATAATGGTGCATCTATCAGTCCATCTCTCTTATTAAGCTAAGATAGTCGACCCTGTTCAGTATCGTTGGATGTATCCAATTGAAAGGTAACATTTCACACGTCGTAATGACTTTACCTATTGTAATGTAATTTGTCATAATATTTTCCTCAACTTTGTTATCATGTATCTGATGACCCTAAAAGGATATGTTCGTAATAAAACATATCCAGAAGGATCAATAACAGAAGGATATGTAGTTGAAGAGTGTCTAACTTTTTGTTCAAGATACTTGGATGGAGTTGAAACAAAATTAAATCGGCCAAATAGAAACGATACTGACGAAGCAAATTTGTAAAACGAGCCAACACTTGACAGTGATGATTGGTCTATTTTCTCGACAGTAGGCCGTGGTATTGGTAAAATGGTAACATGTGTCTTGGACGAACATACATTAAAACAAGCCCATAAGTATGTACTATTCAATTGTGAAGCAATTGAATCCTACATTAAGTAAGTTAGTGTCAATTGTCTTCTATTAATAAAATGTTATAACATATTCCAATAACATATTGCACATATTTTGTATTTAGGATGCACTATGATATCATTAGGCAAAAACATCCTCAGAAGTCCTTAAAGGAGGTTAAGATAATACATAGTAACTCATTTGATGGATGGTTTAAGGAACATGTAAGTTTAGTTGTGGTAACTAAATTAGTTATGCTTCATGAATAAAGTCTAACAAACTTTTCTTTTGTTAGATTGAGACACTCCTAAGAACAGATATGGTGGATGATAAAATCAAGTTTCTTTCTCAAGGTCCACATCAACTGGCCATTAAGTACAAGGGTTATGTTGTCAATAGTCACAGATTTCATACCAAGGCAAAAGATGCAAATTGAACAACACAAAATAGTGGAGTCTTTCTGGTAGCTAAGACTGATTGTTATTCTAAAACCACTGACCGTAATCTAATTACTAGAGATGTAACCTACTGTGGTGTTTTGAAGGATGTTATTGTGCTCAATTATTATGAACACTTTAAGGTGACATTGTTTAAGTGTCATTGGGTGGACATCTACTCAACGAGGGGAATCAAGCATGATGAACATGGGTTGACTCTTGTTAATTTGAGACGCCTTCAAACTAAAGGAGAACTGTTTGTAGTGGCATCTCAAGTTGGACAAGTATTTTATGTAGAAGACGTCACTACAAAAGGGTGGCATTTTGCTGTAAAGATTGTCCCACGGGATATGTTCAACATGGAAGAACAATCTTGTATTGAGAATGTCGAAGCTTATGTGCAAGGTGAAACTCGAGATGGACCATCAATGACATCATAGGATGAAGATACTGATTGTGACATAGTTAGATTGGATATGGAAGGAATTACTGTTGCTAGTTCAACAACTGAAAAAGACAAATCCCGAATTCAGCAGGATGATGAAAGTGTATCTCAAAGTGATGATGATGAATATTTTGAATGAGAAGATTACAAAATAGCAGTCAATGTTTCTTTTTGTTTGTCATTAATATTTGACTAAAATAAGCCTTTTTTGGCTCAATGTATCTCTTTAATTTTTTGTCTCACATTGTGCTCTAGCTAGGTGTATCAATTTTGCATATCTGACATTATTCTTATTCATATTTATCCTTGTCTCTACTATTATTTATAATTATATTTTGATTAAATATTTGTGTTTCATTTTTAAATATTATTAGTAAAATTGTTATTATGTTGTTCAATATTTTTCTAAATGTCTTCATTTTTATGTGACTTGATATACTCAGGATGAGAGAACAGTACAGTGACAACTGTCATAACATGACAGCAGTAAGCAATGATAAGAACAACAATAATGACTCATGTATGGCGACTCATTTACCTAGCATTACTCGACATGGTTGTTGGCAATCTTTGAACATGTCATCCTCAAATCGCTCCAAAAAAAATTTAGCTTCCCTTCCAACTAAAATTTGTAATGATAGAGCAAACAAATTCAATAAAACTATTGCTAGCTCTGCAAAAAATGCCCAATCAGCCACGTCTCCTCAAGACTAATATGATTGGTGGTTCGAAATCCTCTCAAACATGCCCAACTGAAAAGAAGATGGGAACAAGGTTCCAAAATCAGCAAAACAAAGAAAGTGGCGATAAAGTTATAAGATCAAGAATTTCACAGCTACCCCATATACCTAATGTTAATGATTCTGTGTCTATTCATTCAAGAATTGTAGAGAGTAGAGCTTCCAGTAACCAAAATAACAATGTATTTCCTGATAACATGGACCAAAATGACATCTCTGATCACCATGTTGAGTCATTGAATGTTACAACAACACCTTCTGATGGGCTATGTAATCATTTCATTCATATCTTTGTATTTATAGTGCTAAATTTAATCATATATAATTTTGCATATATATATATATATATATTATCCTTTATGAATGAATGCTTAGGTCAAAAACATCGAGAAAACAAATTCAATAAAATGGTTGCTAGCTCTGCAAAAAATGCCCAATCAGCCATGTCTCCCCAAGACTCTAATATGGTTGGTGGTTCGAAATCCTCTCAAACATGCACAACTGAAAAAGAGATGGGAACAAGGTTCCAAAATCAGCAAAATAAAGAAAGTGGTGATAAAGTTACAAGATCAAGAATTTCACAACTACCCCGTGTGCCTAATGTCAATGCTTTCGTGTCTATTCATTCAAGAATTGTAGAGAATAGAGCTGCCAGTAGACAAAATAGCAATGTATTTCCTGATAACATGGACCAAAATGACATCTCTGATCACCATGTTGAGTCATTGAATGTTACAACAATACCTTCTGATGGGCTAGGTAATCATTTCATTCATATCATTGTATTTATAGTGTTGCATTTAATCATATATAATTATGCATATATATATTTTATCCTTTATGAATGAATTCTTAGGTCAAAAATATCGAGCACGTGGCCAAACACAATGTTTGAAAGTTTGGAAAAGAAAGCCCGACGATCCAATTTCCATTGAGAAAAATCAATTTGGACAACCATTAGGTGAAAACCAATGTCACTTATCAAGTTTTCTGACAACCATTGCAAGAGATCCCAATCTTTGTCCACTAAACTATGAGGACTGGAGACAATTTCCAGCAAATTTAAAAGATTCTATATGGAATTTTGTGAATGTATATTATTAAATTTTATTTTTAAATGGTTAAATGAAGCATCTAATTGATATCCTTTATGTCGGTAGAGTAAATTCACAATGGATTCAGCTCTGAAGGAGTGGATAATGAAGAGACTAGGAAAGAAATGGAAGGACTACAAGTGCGAGTTAAGGAGACTATACTTCGTAGAAGATAGTCCATACGAACAACAACTTGAACAAGTTGTTCCCCGCGTGGACAAGTCGCATTGGAAATTTCTTGTCGATTATTGGAGGAGTAATAAAGGAAAGGTAATATTATTTTTTCTATTCATTGATACTTACAGTACCGCAAAGATAATTACTATGCACAATACTACAATGTTTTACACATAGGAAGTCTATAACTAACAAGACAAGCAGAAAATTTCAAAAGGTTAGCCACACAACAGGAACCAAGTCGTTTGCATGTCTGAAATATGATGTAAGTTAGTAATTTGTGTGATCCATTTAGATAATTTGATGGCATCCATTAATTTGATGTTTACAATAGCCTTGTTTGAATGATAAAGATGGAGAAGGAAATAGGCAGAGAAGTGGATCCCATAATGTTTTTTGAGGAAACTCATCATAAAAAAGATGGGAGCATAGTTGATGTTGAATCAGCCAAAAGTTTGGTACAAAACATAATATCCTATAGTATTATGTTACATATACTAATTTCATAGAATTATATATTTGGTAATTGCATCTCGTATGATTTGTTGTATGTAGGAAAAAAATTTTGAGGTAGGAGAAGAGCTGCGAAGAAAACAACCTAATGTTACTTCAGATGAAATTTATAGGCATGTTATGGGAGAAGAGAGTCTGGGATATGTTCGTGGTTATGGACTTGGACCATCACCTTCTGATATCTGGGGCAAGAATCGTAAATCCTGAGAAGCTGAAGAAGCACAAAGGAAGCATTTCCAGGATAAGCTTGAAGAACAACGGTTGGAATTTGATGCAAAACTTCAAGAACAAAAGGATGAATTCAACCAAAAATTAGAGGAGTTACTTGCCTTAACTAGAGCAGGAAACAATCAAGCATAGCATGTTGGCACTGGCCAAGTATGAATACACTTTATACAAGATGTGTGGTATCAATTATTTTCCATGTTGACTTTTATGGACTTATGACAAAAATAAAATAATTGTGCAGACAAACTTATCAATGCAAACTCCACTCCATATAAGACATTCATCATTTAAGAAGGGACAAGTATGTTTGTATTACTGTGAATTGCACTTCATTTTACGTTTATATAAATTTGTTATGTAAACTGTATTTTGTTTCTAGGATGTGTATCTACTGAGTTTTACAGATCCAGATGCTAGAATTGCATTCGGTCGAGTCTCTGAGGTTGACCCCATGAAAAGGGTGGGAGGTGCAATTTTAGGCTCATCATTTGTTGTTGTTTTTGTAGAGGTTGCTTTGTTGGGCAACGATCCTCTAGTTAGACCTTATGATCAATATCAATTTGTTGATGATGTTGTTGGCAACATCATAGCATGGCTGAAAACACATACGTTGCCAAGGTGAGCATAAAGTATTACTTATATTGTTACATAATTGAAAACAAAAGTAGTATTTAAAGTCATTTCTATTTGTTGCAGGACATGAAGTTTAAATTTAATTTGCAATCTTGGATACTATCTAAAGAGCGGAGAGCTATAGTTGTTTTTATTTAATCCAATTTATTATTTGTACATGCCGATCCAAAGTAATGGTGTTTCATGTCCATTGTCATAGATAATGTTGCCAAATAACAATCATATTTTGTTTTGTCCTACTTTTAATTTTGTTATGGAGAATCTTAGTATTATGGATGATACACGCAATATGATTGGTTTGTAGCTTTTAGCTATGAGCAGTGTTTTAGCTTCTTGTTTGTGGGTACAGATGAAAAATTTAGTTGAAAATGAGTTATGATTATTTGATCCATTTATTTCCCTTTTGTAATTACTCAGCTAGTAAATGGATTATTATGGTTTGGATTTTTAAAATTTACAACTAATGTGGATGGGTGATGTGGATTGAATAATTCTTTTTTAATGTAAAAACTACTACAGTAAAAGGGTAATTGTCCCTTTTGTATGGCAGCCACACATCATATACCATGATTTTCTATTTCCCAACCTATGTAGGTTTGATTCTGTTTGATAATATCTTGGAATGCAATTGTTTATATAAGTAGGAATGCATATTGCGGGTGCTTCATATTTGTGGGCTTCATATCCAACTTGCATCATGTCAGATCATGATATATTTCTTATGGCATATTAATTTTTCTTCTATTACTTGATCACATGCTGTAGGATATCTTAACACTATAGGGATCAAGATTCTAGCACCCACACTACAATCTTCAAGCTCCACGCAACATTTTGATGAATCCTAGACTAGTTGTTGCAACATTTTAAATGAGACTATTCATATATTTATTGGTTCTTTTCAGGGCAATTTGTTATGCAGTAATACTTTTTTGAAATCTTTACTTTGTAGGCAAGGGTATTTTTTATATGTACATAGTTTTTAGGAATAATGTGATACGCCCACCCATTGCCTGAAAGCATAGATCTTCCATGTATAAATATTTTTTGTATTTCCAAGGAAATTTGTTCCGAGTTTCTTATAGATATGTGCCCTCACATAGATATAGGCGACATCGATGTTTATCTTGAGGTCTCACATCACTTGAGGTCTCAGATCTTACCTTCTGGGTAATTCATTTGAGTTGTTATAATGAAACAAGTAATATCCTGACACGACTTGTCTCTGATTATTTCAGAAAGCATCATCAGATAGAGCTCAAGTATTCAGACCCTCTGCCTTGCCATACCCTCTGCCTTGCCTTAATGTAGGGAGGCCCAAGCGACCCACTTATGTACCTATTGAGGTGTGTTACTTCTACGAGTGATGTTCTATTTTCTCACTACGTTGTTTTTGAATGTTTTGTTTTTAGTACTAAGTATAATATAGTCTGGTGTTTTTGCATTTTGCAGAGGAACACTAAGTCATTGTCAACATTTTAGAGGTCTGCTCTGGTTGAGAAGTCTAGGAAGAAGCCTCAAGAAAGAATGGGTGTTCTTAGTAATGTGGGTTCCTCCATGGTCCCTTAATTGTTAAAACAACATTTGTATATTTGTCTTTTTTCCTTTACCCCCTCCATCTAAAAGAATACCCTTTATGTAACATGTGGTTGTGATGCATGCCCTAAAATCCAATAACTATGGTAATGATCCTCTGCTAACTGCAGCTCTATACTTGGAGATTAAAGGCCAATCTCAAGAGCTAAAAACCTCTGTATTGATGTCTTGTCCGACTGCCTAGGGCTCCCATGGGACACATCTATTCCTAGTATAATAGTTGGCACTTGGGAGATCTTTGGCATGGATGGAGGATGCTCATGGCTGTGGTGAACTTCTCTGCGCAATGTGACACCCGTAGGCATATTCAGGATCTCATTCGCTATGGAAACATGAAGGGTGTTGTAAGTAAAATATTTTAATGTATTTCATTTAAATTAGTTAAATGAAATACATAAAAAGATTTTACTGACAATGCACTTCATGTTTCCACAACGAATGAGATCCTGAATAAGCTTGTGGGTGTCACAGCGTGCAGAGAAGTTCACCACAGCTGAGCATCCTCCATCTATGTCAAAGATCTCCCAAGAGCCAACTATTATACTAGGAATGGATGTGTCCCATGGGAGCCCTGGGCAGTCAGACAAGCCATCAATAGCTGCTATAAGTTTTGAATTTTGACTCCTTAGAATATGTATGGGTTTTTTGTCCCATTATTTTTGTTGGGCTCAAATCTATATGTCGTTGTATTCATTTTTCTTATCTGGGGTGTTCTATGTTTCTCTGCTTGTGTCTTATGTGTGGTTGTACAAGGTGTGGAGAGTGGTTGTACAAATGCATAAAAACTATAGTTCACCAGTTATTGGATTGTGGTTGTACAAGGTGTGGTTGTACAAATGCAGAGGATTGAAATATGGATATGGATCAAAGGAAGCACAAACTTCCAGTGCTCATTTTACTGTATACATGCCATATATTCTACCTTGAAGAAAATAATGAAGGTGAATGAGATTCTCCATCAAGATCAATTATTTTTATCCTACTTAAAGTTCATAAAATTGTTTGATATGGTACCATTAAAGATTGAAACTCTTATAAACTCACTACATCATGAATTTTATGAGATATGAAGTTAACCATTTTATCAAATGTGGTAATATTATCCATATATCATGAGTGCTACTATTCCATTATGGACGAATTAAATATTAGTAACCATTGTATCAAATGTGGTAATATTCTCCCTAATTGTTTGTGTCTTTACTCTCTAGGGTTCAGGAAATACAAAGATTATTCAACAACGATCATTGAAGTGATATTCACTTCCACAACTTTCCCAAGTTCCTGGATCATTGCTCAAGCTGAACTTCAAGCTATGATCAGTGGCATCTGAAATGTGGTGTCCTTCAGATTCCAAAATGCGATATTTAGATTGGATGCGTTCAATTCTGGAAATTGGATTAAATTTGTTTTGAGGACTTTGTGCCCCTCATTTTTAATGTATTATACCAAGCTTGCAAAGGTGAAAGGCTTGGAACATGCACATCATTCAATGGAATTTGATCAGGTATGTTCTTCCATTCTTTCTCAACACCTTAAAGTCCTACATAACATGATTTACTAGTTACTTACATCTTGGAAGACATATCAAACAACATATGCACATGCCCCATATTTATTGCCTAATTCACTGATGTCAGTACATATTTTACAAACTAATTGTTGTATATTGCAGGAAGTAAAATAATATACTTAGACATTTCAGTTAAGGTGTCTATTTCACACATGTTTTTATTTAAACTTCCAGGAGGCTACATCTATTTATCCTACCCTCTAGTTTAAGGTTTTTAAACCTATTTGCTTATTGTGAGTAGAGTCTATTAAGAGTTGTGATGGTGTTTCTAAACGTGGTAGTTCCTCACCTCATATCTACCATGACCCAATTGCAAAACTAATGGGTAATTCGATAATCGGACTCCTGAGAACCACTAGGATTGGGAAAAATAATATAGAAAAATGATGTGATTGGATGTCAAATTCCTTACACCTTCATATATAGGTTGTTGTTTTAATTCATATACTAATCTAGTTGTTTGATTGCTAATGCAGTGTATATAAATCTGAATGGTGTGCTTATTATTGACCTTGTTATATTGTTCACTTATACATTGGATAATGAACCAATGACAAAAGAATTATGTACTACAAGCTAGGAACATGCCAACCAACCATCCACTCTACACATCTGAGTTGTATAGATAGGTAAATCTCTGTTTTGGTATGTCTAGCTTTGATGGTTCATATACTAGAGTTGGAATGTAACATGAACATTGCTTTGATAGAGATGGAATGTAAATTTCTTTTTAATTTGATGAACCAATGTATTGTCATGCTAACTGTAATCATGTACTAGTGAGATTTTTTAATGAACATTGCACTTCTATTGTTGCAACTTGCAAGAGGAATTAACAATTCCTAAAAGTTTGTTTTGGTAATGGTTTTTTCTAATTTCAGAGCTAAAACCTGAGAAGAGCATGAAATTGCATTAGGCCCTTGGAGGAAGCTATCAAAGGAAAATGAAATTGCAAAGCAAGAAAGAAAGGTTTGCTTGGCCATTTGTTAGTTAGTTTGTTGGTGGATTCGACATGGATGTTGCAGCTGCTCTGTAATAGGCCACTTGTTGCACCAGAGGTTTAGAATCTATAGCTCTTTCAGTTCTGGAGATCAGTGTATCTATCATCTCTGCCTAGTAGATGAAATTGGAAATCCCACATGCGGTCTTTTTGGGACTGCTGTTGCAACCATGGGGTAGTTGAGTACTGCTGCATATGTATTGACTATGGATATGTTTGGACCTATTGTTGATAATGCAAGTGGCATTGTTGAGATGAGTGAGCAGGTAAATTATTTGCCCTTATTATTTGCTGCTTTACACTAAACAAGCACCTTCAGCATGGTTTTTTTGTTTAACCATCTAGAACAAGGATACATGCATTTTTTTGTTTAACTTTTTGCTTTGGACTTAGGTTGAGGCTTTGGACTTAGCTATCACCTTGCTGCTATGATTCCTGAACACAACAGTCAACTGCACCTTACTACATGTATTTTCTGAGGCTACTTTCAAGCCTTTCAATTGCCGCACCCACCCTACTTCCTGCATCACTCACCAGAATCAGACGCCAACAGAACTACACTCTGCTCAACTGCCTTCTCTACAAGTTTCAGATGGGCCCATCTGAGTGGAAAGCAAAAGGAAGCTCCAAGTGCATAACCAAGGAGCATATTCCGCACTCGCCATCTCAAGGAACCAGGTAATATGAGACCAAATACAACAGTAGTTGCTGAGCCAACTCCATCAATGTTGAAGACATCATGGATGCCACATTGTTCAGTAAGAAGATTTTGCAAACCATAAAATACAGCAGTAAACATTGGTGTTGTATTCAATATAAAGGGCAAGGTAAAATGTCCTCCCCATGTAATTCAATATAAGGGACAAGGTAAAATGTTGAATGAAAGTATATCATTGGTGTTGTATTCAATATAAGGGGTAAGGTAAAATGTCCTCCCCATGTAATTCTCAATTGATTATAAATAAAAATTATTTATACTTTCAAAAAAGTGAGTTCGTCTACAATTGACATTCATTTAGAAATAATGATAATGAATTGAAAATTGAATGACTAAAAGTCATGAAAATGTAGTAATATAGAACTAGTAGTCATTAGTGGCTTTTTTATACGCCATTAAACTCAATAAGAACATTTTCATACACCAACATAATACAAAATAGTGGCATTTGTATAAAAGCCAATTGATGGATAGTGGTTTTTTTATAAATGCCAAATGATGGTTTAGTGGCCTTTATGTGGCATTTATTCGAAGCCACTAAAGACAAACCTTTAGTGACTTTTACAACTTAAGCCACTATCTTCCTAGTGGCATTGGCGCTAGAGGTATTTTTTAAAATGTCAACAAATGCCGCTAAACCTGTTTACTGGCTTTTTTTTAGTGGCATTTCTGAAAGGCCGCTAATGAGTATGTTTGTTATAGTGTCTTAAATTGAACCATTAATTCAATAAAATATTTTGATAGCATGAAAAACACTCCACTTTAAGATGTGGTGCATTGATCTAGATTAGCTTAACATGGTTGTTTAAAATTTAGCAACATGAGAGAAGGAGGTGAACACCCAGTCTATGAATGAAATTTTAGTCACAATAATGAAATATGAGAATGAAAAAAGTGAGAATGTGATTTCTGAGTTAAGTGTTTACTTAAATCAATAATACACATTATAGCTAGGAGATGAGAGTTAAAAGGACAGCCATCTATATGACTTTACTATGGTCTGAAGTGATACTATATACACCTTTTTCTTTGTGAATTCTTATGTAATTATCTAGGTACCATAAAACCTATCTTCTTAAGTGGTCGTCCCTCTAAAGAAGAAATCATCATCTTTCTAAAAATGGTAACTTCAACAACTAAGAGGTGTTAGAGGAGGCTAAAAAAGTACACGACATTCCACATTCAAAACCCATATAGCTCAAGGATATTAGTTGGATATCTAGTGTTTGGGACAATCAAGTTACGTAAGAAAATTATATATGCTCTGGTGGTACAATCAAGTATATATATATATATATTTTTATATATATATATATATATAACATATACACACTCATGCACGACCGCACGACACACACACACACATCATCATCATCTATTTCTTACGCATGTATTATATAGTGTTATCTGTTATACATATATCATCTACCAGGTGTACTTTCTACAACTAGTTATAAAGGTCTCAATCTCCTATTGGATATGGATCAGCCATTGCATGCAAATGCCAATATTGTATAGATGAGCAAGCAAATGATAGCTTATCATAACAATTTTTTGTGTGAATGTAAAAATCAATGGTGGTTTCTCTACATGTATTCAGATTTAGTAAAGATATCCTAATTTTTGTGTTATTGAGAAGGCTCTCATGCTCTTACCCTACACATCTCTTATAATATCATGCCTCTTTCTCTCAAAATAGAGAGAGCGTCAAAATGCTAAATGTTAAACTAGCCCACTGAACTGAACCATTAAATTATGGGATAGATCAAATGTAGTGACCCTTTAAACCATTCTAGCAGCATGGCATGAATGTTTATCTCACCCTACTAACCCACTATCCTTACCCATTCTAGACCATGACTACTGCTTTGTAAGTCAATATGTATACACAAATTAAAATAAAAAAACCCAAATGATTCAACTAGATCTCATCAATTTACCTTATTAGCTTCTTAATTTGGATTGCTATTGCCTCAAATGAAAGCAATTCTTCACGATCCTATCCTACCATGTTATCCCATTCAATACTGTCTCAAATTAATTTACATGCATAATTGTTTGAAAGGGGTGCATAGTTTGCTTTTGGACCCGTGAACCCAATCGGACCGTTTCGTTCTTCACAGGGGAGGATCTAGAGGAGGGGCCAAAATCCAAAATGTCTATATACATATATAGCATTCTAAGCATAGTAAATATACGACTTTTCTAGATATGTTTCAAGGTACATTAGTAGTTGGGTTTGTATTACTACCTTGTTTTTAAACCAAAGACGCCACTAGTTCTTCATTCTTCTCATTCTTCACTCTTCTCACTCATCAGCTTCCTCTCTTTCTCTTCTCCTCTAATTTCTTGTTGTCTTCTTTAGCTTTAACCTTACCTGATGGCACAGAGCCTGATTGGTTTTAGAATGGTTGTGGAGGATATGCCCCAAGCCCACCAGCAGTGTCAGGCTAGTTCTCTCATCTTAGAGAACCACAGTTGTATACCATTCTATCCTACCGCTATACTCCCACAAATTAATTTTTATGTGTGATTGTTTGAAGGAGGTTGCATGGTTTGCTTCTGGACTCATGAGTCCAACAAAACTATTTCATTATTTGTAGGGGTGGATCTAGAGGGGAGGATCTAGTCCCCCACTCCCACAAAATATAAAATGTCTATTTATACATGTATATCATTCAAAGTATAGTACATATATGACTTTTCTAGAAATGTTTCAAAGTAAATTGATAACTTGGTTGATATCATTGCCTTGTTTTAAACCAAAGGCTTGAGTTCAAATCTCACTCCCAACACTTGTTCAACTCATCCCCCTATCACAACATATACCTTGTATAGATAACTTAGCCCCCCATGCACTTTTTTGGATCTGCCTCTAGTTCTTCAGTTCTTCACTCTTCTCACTCATCAGTTGCCTCTCCTCTTTTTCTTCTCATCTAATTTCTTGTAATCTTCTTTGGCTATAACCTTACCTGATGGAACAGAGCATGATTGGTTTTATAATGGTTGTGGAGGATATGCCTTAATCCGACTGGCAGCGTTGGGATGGTTCTCTCATTCCAGGGAACCATAATCATATACCATTTTGTCTTACCGTTGTTTTCCCACATATTTATTTTCATGCATGATGATTTGAAGGGGGTTGCATAGTGTGCTTCTGGACCCGTGAGCCTGGACCGTTTCATTCTTTGTATGGGTGGATCTAGAGTGGGGATAGGGGCTCTAGCCTCACTCCCCTAAAATCTAAAATGTCTATTTATACATGTATATCATTCTAATACATATACAACTTTTCTAGAAACTTTTTGAAGTAAATTGATAGTTGGGATGATATTACTACCTTGTTTCTAAACTAAAGACTTGAGTTTAGATCTTTCTCCCAACATTTATTCATATCAGCCCCTATCACAATATATACCTTGTATAGACAACTTAGCCCCCCCCCCCTTATGCACTTTTCAGGATCCGCTGTTGGTTCCTCAGTTCTTCACTTTTCTCACTCATCCATTGCCTCTCCTCTTTCTCTTCTCCTCTGATTTCTTGTAGTCTTCTTTAGCTCTAACCTCACCTGATGGAACATAGTCTGGTTGATTTTAGAATGGTTATGGAAGATATGCTCTAAGACAATTGACGGTGTCAGGATGGTTCTCTCATCTGAAGGAACCACGGTTGTATACCATTTTGTCCTACCGTTGTTCTCCCACAAATTAATTTTCATGCATGATGTTTTAATGGGGGCTTCTCCGGACCCGTGAGCCCAACCAGACCATTTCATTCTTTGTAGGGTGGATCTAGAGGGGGGAGTTGGGGGAATCTAGCCTCCTCTCCTCCATAATCTAAAATATCTATTTATACATGCATATCATTCTAAGTATAGTACATATACGATTTTTCTAGAAATATTTCAAAATAAATTGATCGTTGGGTTGACGTTACTACATTGTCTCTAAACCAAAGACTTGAGTTCAAATTTCACTCCCAATATTTTTTTCAACTCAACCACCCTGTCACAACATATACCATGTATAGACAACTAAGGCAGCCCTTATGCACTTTTCTGGAACCACAGTCGTATACCATTTTGTCCTATCGTTGTTTCCCACAAAATAATTTTCATGCATGACATTTTGAATGGGGCTGCTCTGGACTCGTGAGACCAACCAGACCATTTCATTCTTTGTAGGTTTGGATCTAGAGGGGGTTCTAGGGGGCTCTAGCCCCCGCTCCCCTAAAATCAAAAATGTTATTTATACATGTATATCATTCTATTTATAGTACATATATGAATTTTCTAGAAATGTTTCAAAGTAAATTGATACCTGGGTTGATACTACTACCTTATTTCTAAACCAAAGACTTGAGTTCAAATCTCGCTCCCAAAAAAATTTCATCTTAGCCCCCTATCACAACATATACCTTGTATAGACAACTTAGCCCCCCTCTCCTTGTGTACTTTTCTAGATCCGCCACTAGTTCATTGTTTCTTCACTCTTCTCACTCATCAGTTGCCTCTCCTCTTGCTCTACTCCTTTGATTTCTTGTTATCTTCTTTAGATCTAACCTTACTTGATGGCACAGAGGTTGATTGATTTTATAATGGTTGTGAAGGATATGCCCTAAGATGACTGGCAGTGTCGGGATGGTTATCTTATCCTTGAGAACCACGGTCGTATACAATTTTATCCTATCATTGTTCTCCCACAAATTAGTTTTCATGAAAGATGTTTCAAACGGGCCTACTCTGGACCCATGAGACCAACTAGACCATTTCATTCGTTGTAGGGTTGGATCTAGAGGGGGGGCTAGGGGGGCTCTAGCCCCCGCTCCCCTAAAATTGAAAATGTCTATTTATACATGTATATCATTCTAAGTATAATACATATATGAATTTTCTAGAAATGTTTTAAAGTAAATTAATACATGGGTTGATATTACTACCTTGTTTCTAAACCAATGACTTGAGTTCAAACCTGGCTCCCCACATATTTTCATCTCAGCCCCCTGTCACAACATATACCTTGTATAGCCAACTTAGCCCCCTCCCCTTGTGCACTTTTCTAGATCCACCACTAGTTCTTCGATTATTCACTCTTCTCACTCATCAGTTGCCTCTCATCTTTCTCTTCTCCTCTGATTTCTTATTGTCTTCTTTATCTCTAACCGTACTTGATGACATAGAGGTTGATTGGTTCTATAATGGTTGTGAAGGATACGCCCTAAGATGACTGGCAGTGTCGGGATGGTTCTCTCATCCAAGGGAACCACGATCGTATACCATTTTGTCCTATTATTAGTCTCTCACAAATTAATTTTCAAGCATGACGTTTTGAACAGAGCAAC
This sequence comes from Alisma plantago-aquatica, assembly GCA_963693085.1. Lineage (NCBI taxonomy): Eukaryota > Viridiplantae > Streptophyta > Magnoliopsida > Alismatales > Alismataceae > Alisma > Alisma plantago-aquatica. The sequence continues at coordinate 851,244,165 of OY856411.1, read as the reverse complement.
TTTGGACCAGTGAGCATAACTAGATCATTTCATTCTTTGTAGGGTTGGATATAGAGAGGGGGGGGGGTTGGGAGGCTCTAGGCCATGTTCGCATAAAATCTAAAATGTTTATTTATACATGTATATCATTCTAAGTATAGTTCATAAACAATTTTTCTCAAAATGTTTCAAAGTATATTGATACCTGGGTTGATATTACTACCTTGTTTTTAAACCAAAGACTTGAGTTCAAATCTCACTCCCAACATGTTTTCATCTCATCCCCCTATCACAGCTAGGGATGAGCATCGGGTTGGGCCGGCCCGATCCGACCCACGACCCAGCCCGCATAACCCGATCCAGACCCGAACCCGGTTTACAATATGGGTGGGATGGGCCTAAAATTTGAACCCATATTTTATTTGGGCTGTGTATGGGTAGAGGTAAACCCAGGCCCAAAAACCTGAATGCCCAGATTATATTTTATGTACATTATATACCTATACATCTATCTTTGTTTTGAAAGAAAAACATACAAATTTCTTGATGCAATATGTAGTATGTACCTAACCAATGGCAACATGGATACTATGCAATCAATCAACATGATTAATGAATTCATACTAGTAAGATAACCATCATTGACATGAATGGACATACTTGATTTCTTTATTTTGATCTCATTGTGTCCACATATAGGAGATGAATGATCTTTTGCTCAGTGCATAGTAGATTATGCTCATCTTTTTACTCATATGCCCACATGTAGGAGACAAATGATCTTTTGCCCTGCCAAAACCCATTTCATTGTATATACATAATATAGGATGAGGAGGCAAAAAGGCACAACATTGTGGACTCCATTGATTTTTTACTTCTCATACATTCACATGTACCAGAAAATGATTTGTTACTCTTTCAATATAGTGTATATACATTCTTTTGAACGTTTATCACAAAATACATATCACAGTAATTCAGTTTTCATGTTAGCAAGTTAGATCTAGCAAAATTTGGTATGCTCATTCGATGTTATATGGGCAAACCCGAATCTGGCCTGAAACCCAGCATTTTTATATGGGCCGGGTATGGGATGACATTTTTCAATTTTATTCGGGCCCGAACCCGGCCCGTGGCCCGCTTTAAAATGTGGGTTTGGGTTTGGGACAGGCAAAATCCGGTATAACCCGGCCCGATGCTCATCCCTGATCACAGCATATACCTTGTGTAGACAACTTAGCCCCCCTCCCCTTATACACTTTTGGATCTGCCATTGGTTCTTCGATTCTTCACTCTTCTCATTCATTAGTTGCCTCTCATCTTTCTCTTCTCGTCTGATTTCTTGTTGTCTTCTTTAGCTCTAACCTTACTTGATGGCACAAAGACTGATTGGTTTTAGAATGGTTGTGAAGGAAATGCACTAATATGACTGGCAGTGTCGGGATGGTTCTCTCATCCCAGGGAACCATGGTCGTATACCATTTTGTCCTATCATTGTTCTCCCACAAATTAATTTTCATACATGAGGTTTTGAATGGGGCTGCTCTGGACCCGTGAGCCCAACCGGACCGTTTCATTCTTTGTAGGAGTGTATTTAGAGGGGGGCTAGGGGGGCTTTAGTCTCGCTCCTCTAAAATCTAAAATGTCAATTTATACATTATATCATTCTAAGTATTGTACATATACGATTTTTCTAGAAATGTTTAAAAGTAAATTAATAGTTGGGTTGATATTACTACCTTGTCTCTAAATCGAAGACTTGAGTTCATATCTCGCTCTCAACATTTTTTCATCTCAGCCCCCTATCACACCATATACCATGTATAGACAACTTAGTCCCCCTCCCGGTGCACTTTTCTAGATCCGCCACTAGTTTTTCGATTCTTTGCTCTTCTCACTCATCAGTTTCCTCTCATATTTCTTTTCTCCTCTGGTTTTTTGTTGTCTTCTTTAGCTCTAACCTTACTTGATGACACAAAGCCCGATTGGTTTTAGAATGGTTGTGGAGTATATGCTCTAAGATGACTAGAAGTGTCGGGATGGTTCTCTCATCCCAGGGAACCACGGTCATATACCATTTTGTCCTACCATTGTTCTCTCAAAAATTAATCTTCATGCATGACCACTACTACAGAAGTGCCTTTTAGTGTCGGGTGTTTAACCCCCTTTGGCGTCGGTTTCTAAACGACGCCTATGTGGGCGCCGCTAAAAGGTTGGACACTTCAGCGTCGGTTAAAAAACCGACGCCTATTTAACATCAAGGCATCGGTTTATTATAAAACACCGACTCCAAAAGGGTTCGCGCCACAGAAAACGGCGTCATCTAGGACGCTTTCTGCGTCGGTTATATACTAAAGGACCGACGCAGAAAAGTGTCCTAGATGACTCCCATTTCCTGTAGCGCGAACACTTTTGGCGTCGGTGTTCAACAAAAAACCGACGCTGTAAGTCTGTGCTGACGGTTATCTGTAAATAACCGACGCCTATATCTATTTTTTTTTTATAAATCTGTTTGCAGGCCTGCTGTGGCTGGTCAGCAGGATGAGAACCTGCAGTTCAGTTTTCTAAACTACAGGTTTACGACATCCATTGATATCAGCCTACAAACAGGCCACAAACCTGCAAAATTAACATAAAAAGATTCACACAAGTAGATACATTCAGACATCAATTCAATTGTCACGTTCACACATATAGAATCATTCAAATACATGTTTTAACATTCAGAAACATTCATTTACAAAGTATCATTCATCATCACTATCAACATCCCAATTATATCTTACAGTTGCCACTGTTTGTACAACTATTGCCCATTCTTCTCTTACTTCATCTAATGCTTCCCTCGTATATGGAGCATGTACATTTTTAAGCGTTTGCCTATAGTGTGGTCAGTTTTAAACACCTGCAAAGAGAATGATGTATATATATAAGTAATAATATAAAAATAAGATTGATATATTTCATACTAACTAATGAGACTATATATAATACCTCATGAATGCGGCATGTTTGATAATCATCTGCATAAATCGCATCACATAGTATGCGCATGCCCAGCCATTGTCTTGTGTAGCGCACTATAAATTGAAACATACAAAATAATACAACTAAGCACAATTCACATCAATAATATATACATTGGAGTCGGGGAGTCGGGAACTTACTTTTACGTTCTCCCAAGACAATGGCTGGTTCTTTTTCCTTGGGACCTTTCCTCCAGCATTTTTGAATGCATCTAAACCCCTACATGTTAATATAACACACTAAGTTGCATAAGTAAATAGTAATGTAATAAAAGATGTTAACGGATATAAAAAATGAAATATTTCTCACCAGAATAATGCCATTCTCATTATGTGTCCAATTTTAGTGTTTAATGTACTTCTTGCGGGATCTAGATAATAAACAGTGAACGTCCCGGGGACAATAACTAGTAACTCTCAATGTCTACCACTAGAGGTAAAAAGTTAACAATTAATAACTCAAAATGCAAAATAATAATGGAATTTTCTTAAGTCCAAATTATAAATAAAGCAAACTTACTTGACATTGAATGGAGCTATTATTATCGTCTTCATTTGATGACCAAAAATTGTAAAAGCATCTATACAGTATTGTTGAACACTATCAGGGTCTTTAGCTACCATACTAATCAATGATGGAATAAAAAATCCCACATGATCATATGCAAATTGTTTGCAATGATCTTCGATTAAGTAGCTGCAAAACATATAGACGTATGCATTAATATATAAGAAACTAGATCACCGGATCTTACACAAGGTATATGGATGTATAAACAAGATCTCACCTTATCCATGTCTCTATCATTGATGTATTCAACCAATCATACATAAACAGCTCAATAATATCTTGTATAAATAAAGAGCTGTCGTATGATTGACCTGCATAATCTGCATCTAAAGAAACAATTATAGGGCAAAGTATATTATGTGCCCGTAGCCAACATGCCATTCCCCTACAAGCAGGATCTAACGGGTATGGTAGGTCAGTTGGAACCCAAGTTGGTAATGCGGGAATTGGAGGTGGAGGCCTAGGTGCTCCTGGTGTCTTCTTTTTAACCTGTATATATAATTTCAGATCAGTTGACATCATATATACACATTAACAGTCTAAATCAATGTAAATTTATCTTACAATTTCAGTCGTGTAGAGGACATCTGCTTTGGGCCACAATATGACCCCGCTTTCTGCCTCACCAAGTGTATCAATATCTGGGTGGGCATATGGCAACTCAACTTCCCTCCAATCGGGTAATACATGTATCGGGCTCACACGAATGTAGCCCTGCGGCATTGGAGTCCCATGAAACGTTGCCCCAGGAAGGGACTGGTAAGCTTGCGCCTCTGCAACAACATAGTTTTCCATTCTTAAGCGGCATGGCTTCAATGCCTACAAATTTACGTAAAGAATGTTATACATATATACATATCATCTTGAAAACATATCATCTTGAAAAGACTAGCTACAATGTCATAAACAATACTTACAGCAGACGTGTTAGGCGATGGGTCTCCAGGATTACTTGCAGTCTGTGCACCAGGAGAAGAGTGGGTCGGCATAGGCTGATTGGAAGCCTGAGATGCCTGCCACCGCAGCAATTCTTCCTTGACCTTCTCAACAACCACATCGTTGAGCTTCTTAGCAACTATATCCTCGACTCTCTTATTCTCCTATACATGGATAAAACAAATATTAGCTTTTATTAATGAATTTCCTTTTGCAGTAACATTCTAAAAATAGAATATGTTACCTCTTCTTGAGAAAGTCCCGCTCTGAGTTTGCGCTGGGATGGCCCAAAGAATGCTTTGATGCCCACACCAGCGCTGGCACCTCTAACACGTCCAGGATGCTCTGGGTTACCCAGAGCAACTGTCAATTCATCCCTTGTGCCCTGAGGGATGAACGTGCCTTGTTTCCTCTGCTCGTGCAGCTCCCGCTAATCACCATAAACAAAAATTGGTAAGTTAACACCACAAATAATCAATATTCAAATGATTGCTCTAAGAGTTGTATTTTACCATTTTTGCAGCTGCCTCAGCAGTTTCGGGCTTCTTTATTTCACCCTTCTTGTTTTTCCTGCCAGCTATCCAGATATCATGGCGAGGCAAGGGTGTGGCCGCAGACTCCTGAGTAGCCGCAGACTCCTGAGTAGCCGCAGACTCCGCCTGTAGTCTTTGGCGAACGCTTGCATAGCCTTTTGGACCCATAGTATGGTCATGTACATTCAGTGCACGCCTTGCTTTTTGTGCGTCACTGAGGGCCTAGTTAGTATGCACATTTATAATTAGGTTAGTAGCACTAAATGTTAATCTTGAATAGGTGAATACAATGTATATTAATTAAAATGGGAGTTACGCCTAATACCTTGAATTCTTCAGATTTTCTTGAAGCAACAAAATTGTCCCAATCTTCTTTGTCCAAGAAGTTCCATTGTTCAAGGGCTGACTTCTTCTTCTTATCACCCTGTCTTATGTATTCTCTGTTCAGATTTGTCCTGTAATTCCTAAGCATCTTTCCAGCGCGTTGCATCACACTTTTACGATGCAACATCTCATCCAATGCAAACAGATTCTATAAAATAGAAATGTTATTAACTAATACCAAAAATATAATTGCAAATAATAGAATTTGTAATCTACAAAATAGAATTGCAAATAATAATAACTCACGCATAAATCTTTCCATATCAAGTCTTTCTTCGCCTGAGGAACTTTATGCCAATTATCATACTTAACACCACAATGGCTTCGAGTGACAACCCCAAGATAGTTTATAAAATTATTGCGGTTCACTCCAATTGCATTCCCTCCATTATCAAAATCCACAACCAATTTGGATCCACTGCCACTCAGCGCAAGTAACTTTTTCAACAGAGTGATACCCCTTTTCTTGTTAAGTTTTTGTTGCTGCGCATCAAGTTGCTCAATTGCTTCAGTGGGTAGCTGTGCATCATCAACCTAAAATTTGACAAAAATAAACACACCGAATTAAGCCAATATAGAAATACAGGATATATGACATAACTAGAAGATAATGATAGAAATACGGGATATGTTTTTAGAACTTACGTTGGTATCCTCGCCATGCTCGTCATGGACAGCATGCTCATCATGGACTTCATGCTCATCATGGACATCATTCTCATCATGGTGAGCCATCTGAAAATTTCATTAAAAAGGAAAACATTTAGCATTTGTATCAACTAGAATAAGGAAAACATTTAGCATTTGTATAAACATACATGTCTCTAAAATTGTGATCTTTTATCAATTACCAATCCTTCAATGTACAAGTAATATAAAAAACAATGATTGTTCACATTCTAGGCCAACAAACACATGTGATGTCATTCTTATATATAATAAATATGTACCACCTATCCCATCCTTGAACACCTAATCTCACTAGTAAGTGTATAATGTGTATTGGGTTTTTAAGAAAATTTCGGCAGCATTTCCCCGCTGTTCTCTAAGTACATATGTACTTAGAGAACAAACGGGGAAATGCTACCAAAATTTTCTCAAAAACTCAATACACATTATACACTTACATCCTAAGTGAGATTAGGTGTTCAAGAACAGTCCCAAACCGGGGACTATCCAAGATTTACTCCTAATGAGTAAATCTTGGACGGGTTTCTAGGCCAACAAACACAATAATAGATATCTACAATGAAGCCGGACTCCATACAAATAATATATAATTTAGTGATTGTTCATTCTAATTTATATCAATGTACAAGTAATATAAAAAACAATGATTGTTCACATTCTAGGCCAACAAACACATGTGATGTCATTCTTATATATAATAAATGTGTACCACCTATCCCATCCTTGAACACCTAATCTCACTAGTAAGTGTATAATGTGTATTGGGTTTTCAAGAAAATTTCGGCAGCATTTCCCCGTTGTTCTCTAAGTACATATGTACTTAGAGAACAAACGGGGAAATGCTACCAAAATTTTCTCGAAAACTCAATACACATTATACACTTACATCCTAAGTGAGATTAGGTGTTCAAGAACAGTCCCAAACCGGGGACTATCCAAGATTTACTCCTAATGAGTAAATCTTGGACGGGTTTCTAGGCCAACAAACACAATAATAGATATCTACAATGAAGCCGGACTCCATACAAACAATATATAATTTAGGGTTTAAACAATGTTAGGGTTTAATCAAATCAAATGATGCTAGAATGGACAAGTTTAAATCAAATTAGGATTTAAATTAGGGTTCCAATAGGATTAAATTTAATTAATTTTAATGTGAAAGATGTAATATTATAATACATACAATGGCAATGAAATGAAACCCTAATTGTATTGAAACTCATAAAAGGATGTCTCAAAGGTTGAATCTAATATATGCATCCTAAAAAAGGTATCACATCACAAATGTGCATTTCAATAATCATATTTTATTTCCTTCCAATTAGTGTGGGTGCCATGTTTGGAATTGTTTTCTAATCATGGGTCCCTTAATTTTATTTAGGATAGAAGATAAAATCAAGGATATCAAATAGTAGACAAAAGGGGTACACTCTAGGATTTAAGATCACACTACATCATGAATTTTATACAAAATTACATGTATGTGTATATAAAAAAATATATTTATAAGGAACTTCTATACATATCTAATCAACAAAAGCAGTAAAACAGCAATCAGTAAAACTAACAGCAAGGAAATCAGTAAAACTAACCAGTGTTGTAGAAACAGGACGCCGGGTGTCAGCAGGAAGAAAGGAAGGAGCTAGGGCAGGCAGGTGGGCAAGCAGGAGGGCACCAGGCGTGGCGGCGGCGCCGGTTCTCAGGCGTGGCGGCGGCGCAGCGGATGGAGCAGCAAGGCGCGTGCGCGGGCAGCAGGTGGCTGGAGCAGCAGGGCGGCGGTGCAGGGCGGCGACGAGCGGACAGCAGCAGCAGCAGGGGCGGCGGAGAAGAAGGGCGCCGGAGAAGAAGCTAGGGCGGCGGCTCTGTTGGAAGAAGCTAGGTGGGCGGCGCCGGCGACGAACAGCAGCAGCAGTAGCAAGGTCGGCGGCGACGCACAGCAGCAGCAACGTCGGCGGCGACGGCGAGGCAAGGAAGCACGGGCAGCGTCGGCGACGGCGAGAACCGGCAGGCGGGCGATCGAGCAGCGCGGCAGCTAGCGATGAAGACAATGGAACAGGTAGGTGCCTAACGGGCGTCGCGCGGGTCTATTAGGTTGCTAAAGGTGTCGGTTGATAGTAATACACCGACGCCCAACAATGCAACCTTTACCCTAATTTTTCGCGTAAATTTTCATTTACATAGGAGTCGGTTAATAGTTACCAAACCGACGCTGTAGGAGACGAAAAAAGTTCGCGGGCTACTTTTAGACGTCGGTCTGTTATAAATGGCCGACGCTGAATACAAAGCGGTACCCGTGTCTGGCTGGTCTTCGAATATAGACGTCGGTGAGTATAAATAACCGACGCCTATGTAAAATAGGAGTCGGTTTTCCTAAATAACCGACGCCACTAAAAGCGCCACTGAATGATGTTTTTGTAGTAGTGGACGTTTTGAACGGGAATGCTCTGGACCTATGGGCCCAACCGGACAGTTTCATTCTTTGTAGGGGTGGATCTACGGAGCTCATGTCCCACTCATCTAAAATCTAAAATGTCTACTTATACATGTATATCATTCTAAGTATTGTACATATACAATTTTTCTAGATATGCTTCAAAGTAAATTAATAACTGGTTTGATATTACTACCTTATTTCTAAACCAAATACTTGAGTTCAAATCTCACTCAACGTTTTTTCATCTCAGCCCCCTATCACAACATATATCGTGTATAGACAACTTAGTCCCCCTCCCCGATGCACTTTTTTGGATCCTCCACTGGTTCTTTGGTTCTTCGCTCTTCTCACTAATAGAGCCTGATTGGTTTTAGAATGGTTGTGGAGTATCTGCCCTAAGATGACTGGAAGTGTCGGGATGGTTCTCTCATCCCAGGGAACCATGATCATATACCATTTTGTCATATTGTTGTTCTCCCACAAATTAATCTTCATGCATGACGTTTTGAAGGGGGCTGCTCTGGACCCGTGAGTCCAACCGGACCGTTTCATTCTTTGTAGGAGTGGATCTAGAGGGTGGCTCTAGCCTCGAATCCCTCAAAATCTAAAATATATCTATTTATACATGTATATCATTTTAAGTATAGTACATATACAATTTTTCTAGAAATATTTCAAAGTAAATAGACCGTTGGGTTGATGTTACTACCTTGTCTCTAAAGCAAAACTTTGAGTTCAAATCTCACTCACAAAATTTTTTTCAGCTCAGCCCCCATATCACAACATATACCATGTATAGACAACTTAGTCCCCCCTTATGCACTTTTTTTGATCCGCCACTAGTTCTTCAGTTCTTCGCTCTTCTCAGTCATTAGTTTTCTCTCCTCTTTCTCTTCTCCTGTAATTTCTTATAGTTTTCTTTAACTGTATTACTTTGATTGGTTGTAGAATGGTTGTGGAAGATATGCCCTAAACCGACGGGCAGTGTCCGGTTGGTTCTCTCATCCTAGAGATTCACGGTCGTTTGTGCACCATTTTTTGCTACGTAAAACAGTAGTTAATTAATCTATCAAGATCAGATAGTTCATAAGAATATGCATAACATATCTGTACCCCGTATCCATATCTACAACCAAAAAGCAGAAAAACCACCACTTCATATATGACCGTTGGGCGGGCAGGAGCATCGAGGCGAGGTGGACGGCGCCGGCGGCGGGAAGGCTGAAGCTCAATGTGGACGCGTCGGTGGGGGATGACGGGGTGGCTGCGGCAGGCATGGTGGTCCGGGATGGAGAGGGAAAAATACAGGGCATACGGGGGAGGAAATGGGAAGGGATGAAGGACGTCACCTTAGCGAAAGCTTTGAGTCTTCGGGAAGCAATAAGGTGGGCGCGAGAGCATGGTTGGGTCCGTATTGAAATAGAGATGGATTCGCAGGTGGTGGCAACAGCTTTCCGACGAGACTATCTGGGAGGCATCATGGAAGATATCAGGGTTCTTCAAGCTGAATTTAGTTTTTTCTCTATTTTGTCCAAGAGTCGTAGTTGTAATAAAGTAGCAAACGCTATAGCTAGCGATGCTCGTAGAGGGTCCGTCGTATCTTTTGATTTCGTTTCTTCCTTTCCTGAAGTGTTTTTGAACTTGGCCCAGGCCGATTGGCCTGGTTAAATAGTATTGGCACGACAACTTCAAAAAAAAAAAAAAACAAGGAAAAGAAGAAGAAGAATATACGTCGGCGACTTGCTCGGTATATATGCAGACACACCGTATTTATCTCTAACAGTAGTAAATACTAGTATCACGCACGTTACATACACATGATTAAGAAATTAATGTAATTAACATGCATGCAAAGGGTGCACTCCATGCATCCGTGCAATCATCACACAGCACACTTAAAACATAACAACACGCCTGTATACATATACCAATTACGTACGGCACTCGTCGGAGAACTAGGGTTAGATCTTTTAAACAGAAGCACACATACCTAGGAAGAGAAGAATAAGAAGAAAATAAACAAAAGACAAGACGGAGGAGTGAAAGGTAAGAAAGCAGCGCCGCATCTAACCCTGATAGCTGCATTGGCCGCAGTCCTCTGCCACCCGCCGCCTCCGCCGCAAACGCCCCTTTCGAAACCCCGCTTGCACGCGCCGTCGCTGTCGGATGGGGTGGCAAGGGCGTTCCAACGTCGTAACCATTGGTTAAAAACAAGTAGGCTGGACGTAGACGTCCCTCCCTTGTCATCCCCCACCACCCGCCGCCCAAGAATAAAAAATAGGAAACGGCTCCCGGGGAGAAGACAAGGACAAAGGACAAATGGAGCTGTGAGAGTTGCGTCTCGCGGCAGATGGGTGAGTGAGCTAGCGATCACGGAAGGAATTTCCTATCTTTTGATCAGGGAGTCATCAGAGATTAATTAATTGATTAATTCCCCATCAACGCCGATCTGTCCTTGTCATCACGACCCACGGGTTTGCCCCGTGAGCTAGTAGGTAATCGTTGTTGGGTTGTCAGCTTTTAGAGGTGGTGGTAATCCTGTGGTTGCTGATACGTGGAGATGAGACCGGCGAAGTCGTCGATCCAGGGTGCGGTCATCATCATGCCACCGCACGAACCGGATGCTGATCCGCTGGCGATTGGCGGCGACAGGACGTTGGGTGAGGAAGAGTCGTCGGCGGAGACGATGGGCAGGAGAAGGCCGGTGGTGGTGCTCTGCCATGCAGATGACGGTGCATTACTGACGGGATCTGAGGTACTGACGTCGGTGACTAGGGCAGCAGCAGTGGTAGAGGAGGTATCCGGTTGCATGATGAAAGGGAAGAACGGAGAGAGTGAAGGTGTGGTGGCGAACGAGGCATCCCCTCCGCTGCAACTGTTGCTGGCCAAGTCGAGGAAAGAGCCCAGCGCTGCGGTGGAGAATGGAAGCGAGAGTGGAGGGAGGGAGAACAGATGTGCCAAGTTAGCTGCGCCGCTGGTACCAGTGAGAGCACTACCTCCACCACCGAGATAGTCTAACTCGGGGACGTCCATCAGGGAGGAGTAGGGAAGAAACGGGTGCTGCACTATGGGAGCGGGCTGGTGGAGGATGGAACTGGAAGGCGGGGATGATGATCCATTATTATTGGCGTTAATGCTGATACCGCACTTGGTAGTAGCAGCAGCATCACTTGTGGGCGCCGTCCTTGGCCGTTTCGTCTTGCGGCTGCCACCGACTGGCACGTTGCGGAGCGTCCCGCCGCTCGTCCAGTGCCTCTTGCATGCCTTGCACAGGTACCTCGGCTGCGTCCGGCTGTAGTTGTTGTAGTAGCAGAACTTGGTGTTGGTGGAGTCGCACCGCGGACATCGGAGTGCTGGTGGGGCGGGGTCGAGTACCATGGCCTGCCGCTTCTGCGCCGTCGTCGTGGCTGGCTGCAGCTGCGGCGCCTTGATGGGCTCTGGTTGCTGATCAAGTGAAAATATGCGAATTACATACAATTCAAGCTATAGTGGGCACGCACTGCAGGAAAAGACTGTAGAGTTGCTGGTTTAGAATCATATCGATACTCACCAGGTTAGGCCAATCCTGGAGGTCGCCAACACCTGAGACGACCTGCTTGGAGCTGAGACCCATGGTACTTTGTGAATCAAATTGCTACCAACCTCGATTTCGAGACACAGTGATAGTTAGCTCGACCACCAACCAGACAGAGTAATCGTTAGCCCTAATCGTGCCCTTCGCAGCGAGCAAGAAGGTTATGATCAAGAGGGCTCTTTGGCTGGCTTCTTGAGACGAGGAGACAAGGCAGAAGAAGTAGAGGAGACGGAGAAGAAAGGGAAAGGGAGGAGGGGCGTGTTCTTGTTGGGTAACCCGAGGAAAGTTTGGTGGATGCAGCAGTAGTGGTGGGCTGGCAGCAGATGAGAGAACAGGGCATGTCGCGTGACAAGGGAAGGTCGAGAGATAGATAAGGGAAGGAGGGGGGATCAGAGGACGGCTGCGCCTGGCTGGCCGCAATGGTGCTGGTGGTGGGTCTCTGGTGTGGTGTGATCAGTTGTTCTGCTGTGCTGCTGCCGGTGGTGGTGGGTCAGTATGGTCAGGTCTGGTCTTCCTTCTGCTGCTGCTGCTAGATCGATCTGATGGTCTACCTTGTGCTGCGTGCTGTGTGTACGGAATTCGACCCTGGACCAGCGGCCACTGTCGTAATTGGAAGGAGAAGGAGATGAGAGAGAGAGGTTCTTGTTGCTGCGGGTAGGAAGGGAGGATAGAAGGAAGCTGTGGATTGGCACGATCGAGAAACCAATTGGTTTCTGTAAAGTGGTCTGGGGTTGGGGTGGTGGGGATATATAGAAGTATCGTAGCAGACTACCAGTAAGTAGTGGATGATGCGGGAACAAGGCTGGCAAGAGAGAGAGAGAGGGTAGGGCGGGTTCGGCTTTGAACGTGGGTTGCTGCTCGCTACTGCGGCAGCCGCTTGCTTATTCGTAGTAGCTAGTTAGTGGGATCACCGTAAGACTGAGAAAGACAGACAGATCCATGTATAGCTAGAATCGTTGCGAGATGCTATGTTATAAGGACAACCAGAAGAGACGAGAGAGAGAGACCCAACGATGCATGATGGCCGGTACCGTGCCACCTGCATCTCTCGCTATCATATAGTTGCTATTTAGGGATGCATTGCACATGCTCATCGAGGCCTAGAGGTGCTTTGCTTAAGGCTTAAGGCGAGATTCTGCCCCCCTGCAGGAGGTCAAATTGGGTAGAGCCCACCCCCCCCCCCCCCCAACCGGCTTCACTTTGAAGCCTCCTTCATCGCGAGGAAAAGAATATTTGCCTAGTTGGATACATTAATGTTGCCGTCATCGGTCCTAAAGTAAAGTGACGCTTATAGAATTCATCTCACTTATAATAATTTTGTCGATATACACTTTATATTTTCAGATAAAACAATGTGTTTTAACGGACGAACATGAATCTCACTCTAATAACCATGTACAACTTTACAAATGTATAAAGAATTCAACTTATACATTGTATAGTAACTACAATTACATCATCGTTATTTGTGTTGTACACGTCCCTAAATAACATGATTATCATGCGGTTCGTTAGTGAAACTCTATACCTTGTTTACCACTTAATGCCGTGAATTCAGTTTTACTAGATTCAAACATGGGTAATATGTTGGATTAAGTGATTTATCGATTTAAATTGCATATTTTTTATACTAAACCCTAATCTTAATATATCTATGCTTTTAGTATGTCATATATAACATAGCTGACTGAATTTCAAGATTTGGTGCATTACTTAATTGAGTAAAAATTGCAAAGAGAAAACCTTAATTTGAGGCGTAAAGAGGAAATCAATTTACAACGACTGCCATCAAAAGGGTAGCAAACCTTTTGGTGGCACCAATAAAAAACAATTCAGTCTCTAGAGACCACAAATTCAGTCTCTCAGCCCATAAGGGTCGCTCGCCAATAGTTTGGTGCCGCTATAACCGGTTGTTGGGCATCATAGTTGATCGTTGGAGAACGGTATTTAGTTGTCAGGGATCAAGGAACACTGGTCAAGTATGTTTATCATAGACTTCCTATCAAGTTTCTACCTCCATGTCCTTGAAGCCGATCATACTAGTTGGAATCAAAGCAAGTGGATACATAAAGGTAACCCTTTAGAGTCTTCCACAACTTGATCATATGAGTTTCCATTCAAACTAATGTAATTCTATACGCTCAACATTTGATCTAAGAAGTGGTTAATTAATCGATCCCATTCCATACAAGTAGAAAAACAAAGACACATATACCCCTCGCCCATTGTAAGACCCCTGGCCTTACTTTTTGGTTGAGCATTCTTGCTTAGCATAATAAGATGCTTAAAACCTTAATCTACCTTATGATGTGCTTTGATAAATGTGACATGATTATGTTTCAAGTTTGGTCCAATTTTGATGTTGTTTGAGCTAGTTATACTTTTATGTGCTTATTTTTTACTTAATAATAATTTACCCGTGTTTAGGGTTTTCTTGAATTTCGTCACATGCTTGATGTGCCTCACATGTTTTGACAACATGTTGGAGAGAGTGGTGCTCTGAGGCACATTGTTACACCTACGTCTGATGTGCTGGCATCATGTGTTGAGAATTAGGGTTTGCTTGGATGCCTTAAGTGGATGGTTTACCTTGAAGTATGTTTGTGTTGGGTTTTGTGGAGAATACATGTGCAGCAGAAGCAACAAAAAAAATTCCATACAACCCAAAATAGGATCTCGTCGACAACTGCGTATTTAAAAAGAGTGTTTGCGGGATATACCTTATCACGGAGCAAGTCTGATGATGTCCCGCTGCACGATGGTGTGTAACGTTGCTGGCCTACACGGACGGAACTTCTCTCCCGTTCGCTGAGTGTGTCGCAGGAAGATCTGGTGGTGCTCCTTTCATGCGGTGATGTACGTCACTCGTAGCATGTATGGATGGTCGTTGACGTTCTTCGAACGCAGGCGTCTTAGTGTCGGCATCTCTACTTCTTCCATGAGGATGGACTGGAACTCCACGTTGAGCTTCCTAAGCCGGCGGGAAGGAGTCATCTCTGTGTGGTGATGTGCTAGTGTCGCGGTGCTCTCCTTTCTCTCCTGACGACAGTGACGTCTAGGGTTTACATACATGAGCGTAAACTAAAAACCTCTCTCAATATCTTATATAGATATCGACCGTCAAGCCCCTTTAAATAAGAGACCAAAGGAGGTAGGGTTTCCTAAACCCATCGGTATAGAAAAAGACTGCATTAATTAAAATGCTCGTGGATTAACTAGAATATTCTGGATTAATTAATTAACCAAATAATTATATTAATTGATTAATTAATATCTGACTCCATGCAATCGCTCGGGATGGCTCTATGGGCATGTTTACCAATAGTTTGATGACAAGCTTATCTTTTGGCAGTCACCAAGCTTTCCTTTGGCCATGTTCTCTTCAATCTATGAGGTTTGATGTGTGCCCCTAGTCCTAGAGGTCGATGAGGCTTATAACCCCTCTAGGTTGACAAGAAATTGTAGGGTTTGGTTTTGGTGATCATTGAGCTTTTGGTCATGTTTGGTCACTGAGAATCTTCAGCGGTCGCTTGGTTTTGTGAGCGCCTAGTCTTCAAGAATTCCCATCCTTCGTTGAGTTTTTCTGGACCAAGTTGGTCGCTAGTTTTTCTTAGTTTTAACGCCCTAGTTGCATGTGTGAGTGTAGTTCTTGCATGAATGAGTTTTGGTGGACACATGGCATGTGTTAGCATGACACCTAACCTTTTTTTTCTCTCTCCAATCCCATGTTATATAAACCTCTCTCCTTACATGAAACTAAACCCTTTGCACCCTCTTCCTCTTTTCTTTCCCTTGAAGCTCATCCCTTTGTGCTTCGTGGTGGAGGAGCTCAAGCTTAGAGAAGTTGTAGATCCATCTTGCATGTTGAGCTAGGGTTTGGAACAACCCTTCTAGTGGTCGTTTAGTGATCCTTTGCTCTTCTCTTTGGTCTTTGTAAGTGATCACCCTCTTGATCTTTGTTTTCCTTGCTCCACCCTCCTCTTCTTTCTCTTCTTAGACAAATCCATGGTACTCCACGGTAGTGCTTGAGTTGATCTTGAAGAACTTATCTTCTTTGCCACTGTACCTAGGGTTTTTCTCTCCTTGTTGCTTCCTTGACCTAGAATTTCTTTCTTTCTTGGAGGTGGATCTAGCTTGGTTGAGAGTAGTGATCAAGCTAGGGTTTCAACCCTCTTTCTTTCGTATTTCCTTGCTGATTGAGTTGCTTCATCATCTCTAAGGTGGATTATACACCTTTATACACTGTTGTTTCTTACTTTAATCTTGCATATACTTAATTTATGCTAAAAATGTGGTTACAAGTAGGAAGATAATATCTATGATCTAGGGTTTGTGTTTACATAGTGATCCTGAGTAGATATCTCTTCTTGGATGAACCCTAATCTTGATGCATGAATCTTTCTTGGTGATGAAGGTTTTGGTACTCACATGTTTATGGAAATGTTATTTTCTTCTCTCATGAACCATGGTTTTTTTCGTACATGATGATTGTTATTTAGAGTATTGAAGTTTATCTTCTTCTTATGATTTATACCTTGATGGATTTTTTAGTTTCATGGTGATGAACAACCTATTTTGGATTCTATGTGGTCGCCAAGTTCTTCTCTCTCTTCATCTAGTTGTCGAGAATGGTTGATGTTGAATCGTCACCAAGATTTCCTCAATGGTCGATGATTTTTACACCTCCTTGAGGTCGCTATGTATGGTTGATGATTTCTCTTTGATTGCCAATGTGTTTGATCTTGAGTGGTTGATGAACCCTAGCCTTAGTGATCGTTGATGTCACTTAAGTGGTCAACCTTTAGTGGTCTCCAAGAAGGTCAATCTCAATGGTCAACAAAGGTGGTGGACCTTAGTTTCAGTGGTCACCAGTCTTTCTCAATGTTTAGCATTCGATGAAAGTGGTGGACCTAGTTTCAGAGGTTGCCAACCTTGTTGGTTTTTAGTCATCAACGACACCACCTATCCTACGTGACCGATGATGCTTTCTAGTTTATATGGTCATGATGTTTGTTGACTACGTAAAGATGACGTTTGACCTTTTTCTTACATGAATGTTGGAGATTATGAGAATTAGGGTTTAACTTTAATTGTTGATTTGAAACCCTAATTTGGTT
Source organism: Alisma plantago-aquatica (assembly GCA_963693085.1). Lineage (NCBI taxonomy): Eukaryota > Viridiplantae > Streptophyta > Magnoliopsida > Alismatales > Alismataceae > Alisma > Alisma plantago-aquatica. The sequence goes on along the minus strand of OY856411.1, from coordinate 851,226,918 downwards.
ACCTTGTTGAGCATAAAACCTAATTCAAGTACATGATGATGTTGCTTAAGCCTGCTTGAGTAATTAGCATGATGATGGAATACTTTCTCTCTCTAAACTATTGTAGCCCTAAATTGTTACCTTATGAACATCATAGTTCTTAAATACAAAGTTATGTTGAACTTATGCATCACATGTATGGTGATGTTGATGAGCCTTGATGAGGTATGGAAAGTAATGATGTTTTTACAGGGAACAATGTGAATGATCTTATGACTTTGGACATGGCTTTGTGCTCTAATTGAGGTGAATCGTCTATATGATCAGACAACAATTGGTATCCCATGATGGTATGATGATGAGTGTGGATTCATGTATGGTAGTGAACAATACCATGTGATGATGTGACAAGTTTATACTTTATACATTTTAATCTTTTGAAGTTTCAATCCACCCTTATCTTTGTAGAATTCTTCTAGGGTTTGTATGTAACTTTATTGATGCAACCTTAAATCACCCAATTGGCATTAACTGATAAAGTGAAACCCTAATCATGTAGTTTCCCTATGCCATAGATCCATTCTAATGTCATGACTTGTTGGATGGTGAAACGAGTTCTCCTTTAGTGGAATCTCAGAGTCGTATATAGTTGAGTATATGTATTTTCACAAGGATGACTGTGGTCATACCTTGGTAGGAGAACAGTCGATGCCATATCTCAAATAATGTTCAGTATATATATGATGGTGATTGAGGACAATTGTGGTTGTACCTCGGATGTTGGGTTTTGTATACCCTAGTTTCACTAGAATCGTGACCTTTAAGGATGGACTAGATTGTTCACTGGTGTTGTGACCTATATACCAAGGGTGAACTAGGTTGTTTTGCAGCTAGACATATATGTCACTATGGAAGACTCATACTGACTGAGGGCAGATGAGGTCTTAGGATTCTGGCTCTCCTACAAATCTTGTATGGCACTGATTTTGACTTAGCAGTGGTTAGTTGGAATTGAGTGGTATACCTCAATTCCTCAGGGCATTAACAAAACATGTAATACAATTGTGTAGTATATTTTCTTAGGATTAAACACGCTTCACATTGGATGTTAACCCTTGCCTTTTTTTCTTATACTGCTTAGTTGGCATATAATGTGGCAAGAGAAATTAACTGTTACTAGGTGATATTCTTACATGTTCTTCATATTCCTTATAGTCATATATGTTATGCATATCTATTTTGCTTGCTTAATTTGCTTAACCTACTCATTTAGCTGAATCCACTCTTCCTATTTTATAATGATACTTATTGTAATCAATAGCTGTTGGTTGAGAGTTATATCTCTTGTTGGGACATGATTCTCACCTCATGGGTCACCACATCTTTTAGGTGGTCATTAGTGGTGTGGTCAGGATGTGTTGTTGGATAAGAGAAGCTTGGAGATCAATAGACGTAGAAGGTTGGCTAGCTGCTAGTAGTCATAGTAGAGTCCTAGTGTCATCCCTGTACTCTCAAGTCTGAGAAGGGAATCAATTTTATAAATGATGTATATCGACACGTGGTTCAGCAATATGCCTATGTTTGTACAGATGGCATGCATATGTGAAACAAGATCTGTTGTACATGTTGTGGTCTTAGCCATTAGACACATGTATATACCTAATATGGCATGCGTTATGACACAGGTTGATGGAGCTTTATGTAATATGTTTCTTAAACATGTTGGTAATATGAAATCAATTTTTATTTATCCCATTTTCTGTCTATGTGTTTAATTAGTAGTTGGTCATGTGATTGGTTTTTGAGTAATCTCATTTTGTGTGGCTTGGGGTATCATGGTTTGATTGGTATTAGAGATCTAGGTTGGTTGAGTCCATATAGACATAGGACTAGGTTTGTGTTTGTTCTTACGTAATCTAACATATCTGATTATAGCTTATGCTTGTGTAGATATGTCTGAGAATGTAAAGAACATGCTGAGACTAGTTATGTTTTGCCAAGAGTGGCATGAGGAGGCGGGCACGGGAAGATAGAGTGCTGGAGACGGGGCTGAAGCATCCTGCGATACCTTAGTTTCACCCAACAACTATGGCCAATCCAGTGTTGCAGTTCATGTTTGGACATCTTATTGTTGGGTTTTAGGGGAGGCAGAGAAGGCAGCGAAAACAAAAAAAAAATTCTCCCCCAAACCCGGAACAAGGAAACGCGTCAACATCTATATAATAGGAAATGATGGTTTGTGGAATCATACCTTGTCCCGAGGCTTGCTCGGCGACAATACCTCGTGCCTTGCGCAGTCTTCACCTCCTGTCTTGGACGGTGTCTTTGCAGCTCCTGGTCGCACCGGGACTGATATGATTGAATGTTGTCCTCCTAGCGGCAGAAACCTCCCGCCTCTGAAGTAGTCCACACGGACTACCTGGAACTCCACACTCCTTTTCCCACAAGGAATTGGAAGGAGTCGCACCCTCCTGTTGACGTACTAGTCGCCAACACACTCTCCTGCCTCCAGTTGCAACTGCAGTTGTCTTTCCCTTACTGCGCCTCCCTTTGCGGGTAGTACTTGCTCGGGCTCTCTCTCGGTTACCAAAACCAGAGAGAACGACAACTTTTAGAGCAACTAGTTGCACTGAGTTGTACTTTGAGAATCCCCCAATACCCCTATATATAGGAGGGTCATGGGACAGGGTTCTCCATCCCGGACAATGCGGGACTAAAAGCAGGAGTAGAAGGGTTCGAGATTTTCCACAAAAGAAACCAACTCACAACCTGAACCGATCGTTTCACAACTGAAACGGTCGGTTGGGGACCTGAACCGGTCAGTTCACAAGTGAACCGATCGGTTGGGACACCTCAACCGGTCAGTTCACAAGTGAACCGGCCGGTTGGTGGTCCTGGTCAGTTCCCGATTGACTTTCCTTCTTTTGTTTCTAATTGGTATCGAATACCAATCCTATTTCCCAATCAAATTGGGAAATTGAAACGAGAGGAAAATTCTCACCAATCCTATTTTCCCAAGTTGCTCGGTTGCACCAGTTGAATCGATCGTTTCAACATTTGAAGCAATCGGTTCACCCTGATCTTGAGCCGATCGGCTCAACAATTGAGTCGACCGGTTCACCAAGCTCAGCCGATCGGTTCATCACATGAGCCGATCGGTTGGGAGTGCAGATTGTGCAGAATCAGTCAATTGTGATTTCAATCAATCTGATACTCCAATCAATGTGTCCAACACCTTGAACACTATGATTTTGAGCTATCAATTGATTGAGTGTTTAATTAAACTACTAAACTCCTTTAGCAATCAATCTAAACATTACTTGTGGACAAAACTCCTCTTCCAGGTAAATCCTATGTGTGTGACCCTGCAGGTCCATTTCACGTTGGCAGTGAAAGTCCATAACACTTATGACTTCACAAGCAAAGAGCGGTGCCTAGTCACACATCAGTGCTACCCAAGTGAAAGTAGAAAGTTGGAGAACAACTTTCAATCCTACAATCCGTGAATGGTGTTACAGCGAATGTATAATTCCTTTGTCACTGATATCCCGAATGAACTCGAGGCATGGAACAGTCATCCTGTCAACGTTCATTCACTTTCTTGATCTCAGAGTAGATTGGAAGAGATATGTTATGACATCAGTATCACATACTGACTCACACATGCGTGCACGCCTTTCTCAATCCTACTCATCAAGTGGCCATGGATATCAAACTCCCTCAGGAGGGACAAATCCCATATCTATCACTCACCCCTCAAAAGCCCCATGTGTCAAAGACACCCAATCATCACCTTTATAACAACCCATGTTTCAGGACTGCGTTTGATGATGTCAAAGTGTTCCCAACGACATGTGTTGAGTGTAGTGATTTCAGGTCTAAGAATCACACTCACCACCATCACTGTGAGTAATGACTGTGACTACCATGTCATGGTTCCATGTCTCAAACTCACGGCGGGTCTGTCCGGTACACTTGTTCTCTAAAAAGTACCTATGTGTTTGGTTTGATATCTCTATATCATGACTAATGAGATTCTATCATCAACCAACACCACAATCTAGTCTTGTGTGTCATTGTTGTCTATCTACCTTCCACAATGACATCCGACTAGGGACATAACAAGAATGTACAAACTCTTAGCATCTATATGATCTCATCGTTCAGGTCCTTAACCTGAAAGCATACGTCATTGAGTATTGTCATTCTCTAGACATTCAATCTGTTCTATCACTATCTCATATGACTGAACCAGAAAGAATTGGAAGCTTGCCTTTGATGTTTATCAAATCAATCTTAATGTATCCCACCAATCATCCCATGATTGGCTCTCAGGGCATACATACCAACAGACTCCCACTTGCATTGCGAGCCAATCACCCTTGAATCATATTCATAGTGATCTTCAAACATGTCCCACATGTTACTGTGCTCTTAGTGCGAACATAGTGAGTTATGGAAACACCTTGCCAAAGTTAGTATTAATTGCATGTCTCACATCTCTTCATTGTATGTAACACTTATGAGATGGAGTTGCCGTAATATGCGATCCAGTATTCCTTTGCTAACCTTTAGCCACATTGCATGATCAAGGATTCCATACTTGTCATCAATGACAGAAATATCTATAAGTTCATCTCATGAACTTCCAGATCCATATAGTATCCACTGGTGTTCTCTAACACATAGATACTCGGCATTTCCTTTTAAGTGATTTTATTGGAACATTTCCAATTATCAACAAACTTTCACTTTTATATATCATATATATATATATATATATATATATATATATATATATATATATTGCAATTAATTTTCTGTCCTTTCAGAAGTTCGCATCAATGTAACTCTTTACATTGAACTCTTCCTTATCTCCATAGAACTAGTACTTCTCAAGTACTTATCAATCTCTTATGGCCTCCAGTAACCCTTACTGGAAGTAGACAGACATCCACTCGTCATGTCCCACATACGAGTTATCAGGATGAGCACATCAAATTGTCATGTCATACATACATGATGATGAATGCATTTTGTTCTTGCCATGCAAGATAATGGGATGATTACATACATGATAGATCCATATCTATTCTTAGTGTTCCCATTATTCATAAGAATTGGACACTGGGCCTTAGGATACTAACTCCATGTAGCATGGACAAGTTTTCTCCCACTGAATCTGTGCATACTGAACACTTCAGTATAGATTGCCAATTGTATGCTCTTTCTTTTTAGGTCAAGAGGCTTTTGAGAACTATCTCTATAGATCTCTATTCCTATCACATAGGAAACATCTCTATTTTCCTTAAAGATAATTTCCACTCTTGGATTTCCATTCTAGAACATTTCCATTTCACATCAACATGTGGAATGTGAACACACTTCCACTAAATCACAGATCCCTTCTTTATCTTTGACCTATCAGTCAAACTCTTTGACTATATTATCAAAGTAAAGATCCAATTCTGAGTTGCTTGTACTCAATCAATCACATTGATTAGTCCATTGTAACTTATAGACTTCATTTGCATTAAAGGATTCATAAACCTTATAGGTTGTGTCACGTACACATCCTTGTTTTATTCCTCATAGGAATGTGGTTTTAGTATCCATATGCCAAATGTCTTAGTCATTAAGTTGCGATCAACAAGCAACATCCTTCTCAAAATGTTATCCATGTGTCTTAACACTTAAGACTGATTTGCACTTGTGGATTTCATCCAATGATTGCTACCATCAAGGTCATACCTTATGGTTGACATGGATGCCATTTAGGATGTAATGGTCATATACCATAACTCAAAATCCGGTTCCTCATATTCATCTGGATAGTTGACTCATCACATGAACAACTCATCACATAGATAATTGAGGTGTATCTGTTAAGGATATAAGAACTCAAAACCCTTGTGATTCTTAATTTCCTTTATTAGTGTGGGGTATTCTTTTATTAAGAAGAATTCAGTTATTTGATAATCATTCTCTAACTCCTTAGAGTATGATTCCTTCTTGATCTAGACATCACCATGTCTTAATCATGAGTTCACTATGATACACTATCATAATCACTCATAAGGATCTCAAACAATTAGTTCAAGTATTTCATTCATTGATCTCATCAAGAATTAACACTTTACCAAATTTGCACTTCATCTATGATAATCTTGAACACTTCAAGATATTCATATTGGTATTTCTCTAAACACCATTTGAAGTATTAGCATTTGTTCCAATAGGTATGTAAATACATCACATGTATTATACCTAATTAGACAATCATTCTCCCACTATTATTAGTGAAGATTGATTAATCATGTTCAAGATATTCATATCTCTTACTAGTTCTCTAACCAAAAGAGTCTAGATTTATCCATCACATGGAAACTAGAAATGAATTTCTCATGATTGATGCCAATTTGATTGTTTGAGTTATCTATAACTTTAGGTATCATTTTATCTTATGCATATCAAATACCACAAGATAAATAAGGCATTGCCACAAAGATCACATCTTTATAAATTGAAACATCTCTTTATTAATTGCTATCATTGTCATACAATATGCAAAAATAAAGTGTTTCTATCTATTGGAAAATATGAAATAGTAGTTCATAACTATATTACATGCCTTACAGGATGAAAATAAACTAAAGTACTCCTATCTATGGTGGCAACACTTGCCCCAATTATGAGTGCTTTACACTTTACATTTTGGTATCATATACCTCAAAAAGTGTTACAAGTTTACTTTCATGACACCTTTAAGTAGATATGTTTGTTTCCTCCTTCTTCTTTTGTTCTTCCAGATAGAGAGGACAATTCCTTTTCCAATGTCCTGGCTTTTGACAATGGTGGCAATTGCCTTTCTTGGTCACGCCTCCCTTGGCCTTGAGAGCTGAAGTCGCCTTGGGCTCCTGGCTAGCATCATAACCTTTCTTAGCTTTTCCCTTGCCCTTGCGCTTAGACTTGCCTTTCTTGCTTGTGATCACCATCACAGACTTAGGCTTGTCCTTCTTCATCTGTGTCTCAACTGTCCTCAACATGCCCAACAACTCTGACAGTGGCCTATCAAAGTTCTTCATGTTGTAGTTCATCACAAACTGACTGTAAGATTCTGGCAACAATTGTAGTATCAGGTCAGTAGCCAACTCTTGGCTCAGTGGAAATCTCAGTCTTTGTAGGTTCTCCACATACCCAATAATCTTGAGTGTGTGAGGACCAACTGGATCTCCTTCTGTCATGACACACTTGAACAATGCCCTTGAGACATCGTATCTCTCTTGCCGTGCCTGATCTTCATACACGTTCCTGAGATGTTGAATCATCTCAATGACACCCATATTCTCATGTTGTCTCTGCAACTCATGGTTCATGGAGCACAACATCAAGCACTTTGCATCAATGGCATCATCAGAATGCTTCTTGTAAGCATCCCTTTCTGTCTTTGGTGCATTAGGAGCCGGTTCCTCTAGAATTGGAGTATCCAGGACATAGAGCTTTCGCTCTTGAGTGAGAACAATTCTCAATGTCTTATACCAGTCGTGGAAGTTTGTCCCATTTAGTCTGTCCTTTTCAAGGACCGATCGCAAAGAAAAGTGATTGTTGTTTGTTGTCATTTGTACTACAAAAGGAAATATGCAGTTTTAGTCCAAATACTCATTTTTGACTTATTTGATTGATTTGAAAAGTTGACGATATAATTAGGCCTTTAATTAATTATTGCTCCCACTATTTTAGTTCAAATTGATAGCCCTCACCATCAATTCGGAAGATTGCAACGTACAACCTTCTAGTGGGCAAGATCCTGAAATCCTCTTAGCCATGGACCAGCTAGGACTGTCACCCACAACATAGATCTCTCAGGTAGGCAACTCTTGCCAATTGCATCATATGCAACTCTTGATAAGATGTCATATGCAACTCCTTGCCATGATCATCTCCATGCCTCAAGGTACTAGATCCCATCTAGATCACCTTGTTAAGTCTGACCCAAAGCAATCACGATGAATATGCTCCCTGCTAGGGCAGACCCACACATTCATCTTTCACGCTTCCACGAGATAGACGGTGCACCACGCTAGGGCGTGCCCACACTTGGTCGATCAAGCTTTTCATGTGTGTCGCATTTGGAAGGCATCTAAAACTTAATATTTAATGAGGGATTTGGTTTTTATATACATATACATATCCAATCACCACAATACATAGTACATATCATATACATGCTATATCCCACAAAAAACATGCACAAATAATAAAAGCGATGATTATGGCCATCCTAATGTGATTCCTCGAACCAAGAGGAATCACGGTCATCTAGGTCTACATCACATGCAACCTGTACAAGATGAACTATGTGCTTTTCCTTCGGAGTAGATCAACTCATCACATGATTGACTTGCTCGTTCTGGCCCGGTCGTCTGGGTCCCACCAGCCGATCGGTTGGCTCCTCCAACCGATTGATTCGCCTGGTCATCGTGCATCTCATCATGGCCGCTACCCGCTCGTCTCGCTCCTTGAACCGATCGTCTGGAACGTCAACCGATCGGTTCACGCCTTGAACCGATCGTCTCTGTTGTCGTCTGGATGTCCTTCGTTCTTTGACATAATAGGAAATAAAATATATCCTAATTTTACATTGCTTAAAAGAGAAACCCCGAGTTACATTCGGGGGGAGCAAAGGTAGGAAAGAATCTCGAATTATTTTGAGTTACATCAGGAATAGGAGAGGGAAGATCAGTGCGCAGACCGAGATGCAAGCAACCACATACAACCATACACGGATAGGGTTTATTGGCCATAACCATGCTATACATCCACCACAAAACTCGTTTAAGGGCGACGCGTATTGAGGGCATTAATAATACATATCATATATGTAATTTGGGATTTGTGGATTTAGGATTGGACATGCATAAAGCCAATTTTATTCGCATCGTATGCAATGAATAAAGGCGACAAACCAAAATCGATCATATTGATATTCCTAAAATATAGAACAGTTGACGTGGCTCTGATACCACTGTTGGGTTTTAGGGGAGGCAGAGAAGACAGTAGAAACAAAAAAAAAATTCTCCCCCAAACCCGGAACAAGGAAACGCGTCAACGTCTATATAATAGGAAATGATGGTTTGTGGAATCATACCTTGTCATGAGGCTTGCTCGGAGACAATACCTCGTGCCTTGTGCAGTCTTCACCTCCTGTCTTGGATGGTGTCTGTGCAGCTCCTGGTCGCACCGAGACTGATAGGATTGAATGTTGTTGTAACATCCCTGACCTGGGTTATGTTCTAACCCCAGGAGTTTTTCTTAACAAAGTTGATTATATGCTTGTACTTATCCTGTGAAAAGTAATTAGGGCTCATGAGGAACTTATGTTTCAATTTTGGTCCTGTTTGAACAATGTTAAAGCAATGATTGCTTGTTTTGGACTAAAGTGCAAATTACCCAAGTTGAGGGGTTAACTTGCAAATTGCATATGATAAGATGTTCCTCTGATGTTGAGACATCATAAGGATGAATATGATGTAGTAGTATGGTATCCACAAGCCTGGACACCAAGATAGAGCTTGTTGGACAATGTTGTGCATTAAAACTTAGTTTTGGAGTAAAGTGCAATTTACCCAAAATCTAGGGTTCAATATGCAAATTACCACTTCAAAAAGGTCCCTAATGTTTCTTGGCATCATGTAGAGCAAATAAAATGAGAGGTGTGCTTCATTTAAATTAAGTTGGAGGAGAGAGAATCTTGATATTAAAATAATCAAGATTAATGCCTAATTGAAACCCTAATTCGATTTAGGGCAAAAATGAATAAAAATAATTGAAGGACTTTTAACCAAAATGTTTTGGGTTGATTTTTAATAAGGATGGACGTTCCTTTGCCAAGATAAGGAACGAAAATATCCTAAGTAGGTGAAATTCCACTCACCATTATTATAAGGAAAAGAAAATCCACTCACATATGGATATTAATATAATAAGCATTAAGGTGCTTAATTTGATTTTCTTTAAATCATGGATAATGGAGAGGAATAAGAGGCAATGAAGATAGCCTCGTCCTTAAGGATTTTGAGGAGAATTTGAGGGGGAAGAGGCGGCACCAATTTTGGAATTAAATGCATTTTCTCTTTCATTGAATTTTTATAAAAAGGCCTTTTCCTAGCCAAATGAAAGGCTATTTCGACCCCGCTTCTTCTCTTAGCTTGGAAACTGACCAAGGAAGCTAGGGAGGACCAGGGGGACGAACCCCAACATGTGGGTAAGCTCTTGACCTTCGTTCTCCTTGATTTCATGGTGGAAATCGAAAATAAATTATGGATTCCTTCTTATTTCGATCTCCTCTTCAACCCTAGCCAACTTTTGCAATCAAAAGCTTGAGGACGAGCCTAGGGGGAGTTGCAAGAGCTTCATCCACCATTAATGGCGTGAGCTTGGAGCTTTGGAGCTCAATTGGAGGCGGGTTTTATAACTCAAACCCTTAAACATTGCTATTGCATCAATTCTCTATGCTTTGTTGATTGATTTCTTCAATTTGATACACTCTTGTTTGTTTGCTGCAATTTCCATCAATAACGGTTGCTGTTCTTGGTTGTTCGAAGGAAGGGGATGATGACATCATCCTAGATGCTTATCCAAAGAAAATTACGAAGCAAAATCGTTTTGATAGCTACTCCAAATCGTTTTAATTTGATTGGCTATGCGGTTTCAGCAAACCGTTTAAGGGCAAACGGTTTGAAACCGTTTGGGAGCAAACGGTTTCAAGACCATTTGAGATGGTTGACCAAGCGTTGACCGTTTGGGAATGTTGTTTCTAATTATGTAGGATGATAACCCTCCAAATTTGAGGGATTAAATCCAACGGAATCGAGAGTTGAAGGCCAATCAATTAGGCAATCGGATTGAATTATGTGCTGATTTTCAACCTGATTAACTTGACCTGGTTGAGAAAACGGTTTCAAGACCGTTTCAGATGGTTGACCAAGCGTTGACCGTTTGGGATTCCTGTTCATAATTATGTTTATTAATAACCATCCAAATTTGAGGGATTAACTCCAAAGGAATCGTGAGTTGAAGCCTAATCAATTAGGGAAACCTAATTGGATTAAGTGCTGATTTTCAATCTGATTTAATTGACCTTTTTGGGTAAACGGTCTCAAGACCGTTTGAGTGCGTTGACCAAGCGTTGACCGTTTGGTATTACTGTTCCTAATTATGTGGTCTAATGACTCACCGAATTTGAGGTATTAACTCCCAAGGAATCATGAGTTGAAGGCTATTCGATTAGGCAAACCCTAATTGAAAACAATGCTGAAATTCCAATGAGTTAAGTTGAGATTTTGGGTTGATTAGCCCAAACGGTTTCAAGACCATTTGGGGATCACCCAAACGGTCTCAAGACCGTTTGGGGATCACCCCAAGACCGTTTGGAGGTCTGGGGTCAAGTATAGTTGACCAATTGAAGGTCCAAAGGTTCTAATCATATTGCAATGCAGTGTTGATCTGTTGATCAACTCGATAGACCAATCCATGATGATTTTTCACTAGAATCCAAAGGTTGGATGGGCCAAACGGTCTCAAGACCGTTTGGAGCTCATCCAAATGGTCTCAAGACCGTTTGGTGGTCACCCAAGACCGTTTGGAGGTCTAGGGTTGAGTATGGTTAGGTGTTTGAAGGTCTAAAGGTACCAAGCTGTTATACAATGCAATGCTGATTTGGTGATCAATCCAATGATCCAACCCTTAATTGGATGGCTTTGATTTGAGTGATATGATGGGAAAACGGTCTCAAGACCGTTTGGAGGTCATCCAAACGACCTCAAGGCCGTTTGGGCTCAGGTCATACCCAATTTGGATAATGGTTCAATAGTTTCAAAGTAACCAATCTTGCATTGATGAGTGTTGCTGGATCTTCGATTCCAAACCCTAATTCAATTGAATCAAGCCCTAATTGATGACCAATTGAGGGTCAATTGAGGGTCAAATTAGTTGAAGGTTGACCTATTAAACTCAATTGAAGTATGAGCATAGGTCCAATTGATGATTGGTTCCATGAATTCAATGGTTGAAGGTCCAATGCAATCAATTGAAACACAATTAGTAGCATGATTGATGATCAACTTCAAAGCTCTAATTGGTGTTTATAAACCCTAATCCCATTGAGATCAGACCATAATTGAAGTCCCAATTGAGGGGTGAGCCATGATTCAAATGATGATTGAATTGATGATCCAATTGGTTGAAGTTCCATTGATTAGAATTGAGTGTGGTTCAATTTGGTTAATTCAATTGGATACCTCATGTTATTGAAGGTCTAATTGATCAAACCTTTTTAAAAATCTAATGTGATTAGGTGGGAGATACCTTTATTGGTACTAGTCATTAATTCATAACAAATGCATGGACCCAATACATGATGTAAACCCTAATTGAGGCTGATTCAATGTATAACCTTAATAAGAGGTTGTCTACATGTGAAATCACTAATTAGGATGTTAGTAAACCCTAGTTGAGGGTGTATCCTTGTGAAACCCTAGTGGAGGGTGTATCATTGTGAACCCTGGTTGAGGGTGTAACCTTGTGAAACCCTAGTGGAGGGTGTATCATTGTGAACCCTGGTTGAGGGTGTATCCTTGTGAAACCCTAGTTGAGGGTGTATCATTGCGATTGTTTATAGGCAACTTTATAATAAAGTTATGCCTTAAACTAAGATAAGTCCATATCATGTGAGATAGCTGGACAATTCTAATGTGTGGCCTATGCATTATATGCTAAGGGTGAGTATTCTGTGATGGAATGTATTAAGAGGGGAAATACCTTAATACAAGATAAAGTTGGTTAACTCAAGAGGGTCTGAATTAATGAGAAATGGGAAACCCTAACCCTGGTAAGGGAATAGTGGTGTTACCCTTGAATAATGATGTTATATATTGTTTTGCATGGTGCTGATATGAAATTGATGTATTATCATATGTACTAACCATGCAGGTATGGTGTGATGATGAACATAGCCAGGTATGAGCTATGGCATTTTATGTATTGACATTGTTTATTGGGCCTTATGTGCCATGCTATACCTTATTGCCTAGTATGAGGTAATAAGAGAAGTAATGGGCCTTAAGTGTCATGAGAAGATGTTTATGTAATAAGCATCATATTTACCTTGGTCAGGTGACCTGAAGGTGATAATTACCTGAAAAAGTGGTAATAATGCTCAATGATGAGCTAAGGGTTTGAATACCCAGAACCATATGATTATGGCATTGAGTTGCAAAGGAATGAAAATTCCCAGTATTGAAATGAGGGACTGAGATCCCCATGTCTTATAAAGACTGAGAAGTGATTAATGGAAATAGTACATGTTTTCTTTATAGCATTTGTCTTATTAAGTTATGTTTGGAAACTTGGCTGATGCTAAAAGAATATGATAATGTACTTAATTAATCAAGTGATACCATATAATGTAGTTGCCCTGATCACAGATCCATCAACGTCAGAATTAGCTGAATGGTGAAACGAGTTTACTCGGAACGCATATTTTTGAATATGTGGGGGTAATTGGGTAATTATATCCTTATGCCCCATAGGCATTGCTACGGGCTATGTCCTATGAACGGGATTGGTTACAGACCATACCCCAATAAGAGCATGGCTACGGGCCATGACTCCACAAAATAATACCGGGCATTGGCTACGGGCCATATCCTGAAGAGAGTATATGGTATGGGCTATAACTCTAATAGCGATGTTGCCAGTATACCCTGGAAAGCTATCTAGCAGAGACACAAGATGTCATGCATGTTATCTCGTACTGACCGAGATAGTTGAGGTCATGGGAATCCGGCTCTTCCATTGACCTATGTGTGGTACCGATGCTTTACGTAACCGTGGTCGGTTGGAGTATGAGCGATATACCTCATCTCCTCAGGGCATAAGTATGATTGTAAAACGTAATCAGCCATGTAGCATATTTGCTTAGGGTTGAATTGCGAGAATCAATGGTTGATGATACATGATCTATTATATCATAGTTGGATAAATGATATACATGTTCTTCATATTCCTTCTTAAATGAATGACTTGCTGCTTAATCAAGTTATAATTGAAATGATTGCATAGAGAATACTGCTCTGCATATCTTATTCAATGATTTACCTGCTGTTGAGTAAATATAATTCTACTGCTCAGTGTTATTCTATTATCAACAATAACAATGTTTCTGGCGGAGAGTTATATCTCTCGCTGGGACAATTTTTATAATTGTCTCACCCCCGTGGGATTAAATTTTTAGGTAACCGCCGACGAAAAGGCAAGGAACCTATTACAGAGGAAGAGCAGTAGCAGTAGTAGAAGGGATAGCAGTAAATCCCAGGTGGGGATATGAGCTGTCAAGTTGTATATAGAAAGTCCTATGAGTCGTCTCTGTACTCTCGGGGTCCTAGGAGTAATGTTTTGATGGATCGATCTGAGATTTTGGCTTTAAGCCTCGAGGGTTTTATACTACCTGTGTACAGTTAAGACAGAGTAGTTGATGTTTGTATTCCTCGAGAAGTAATAGTACATGAGATGTATATATGAACCAGGATGTAAGGTTTTACTTTGGTTCTGAATGAAAGAGTTTTCCTGTGAATGGATCTCTTTGCAAATGGTTTTAATTTTCACTGATTTTTGCTAATCCGCTGCAACTGATTTGCTTCCGCATGTTTTATTATTGTTAATGACACTTGTTATCTTAAATGATGGCGGGTGTTGTCACAGTTTAGTGGTATCAGAGCTCTAGGTTCGCTGAGTCTACAGAGACATAGGATTAAGGTAGTTGAGTCTGTTCTAAGTGTCTTCCAGTTTATCTGATAGTGTCTTCTGCTCATATAGGAGAAGAAGAACTAAAGATGTCTGGATCACACGATGAACACACTGCTGAGAGCAGTGTAGCTGCACCGGGAAGAGGTGCAAGAGACCAGGACAGGGAGGAACCTGTACCTGATCAACCCCAGTTCAACCCAGCTGATATGGGGAACCCAGCCTTTCAGACTATGTTCGGGCAGTTTATGGCAGCTATGACCCACATGACGGATAGAATGCCAGTACCTGCACCCAGGGCACCACCCCATGATGAAAGACATGGTGCCGGCAAGACCTTTGAAAGGCTGAAGAGGGTAGGAGCATTAGAGTATGCTGGTACAGCTGATCCAACAGATGCTGACCTATGGTTGACTGAATTAGAGAAAGCCTTCAGAATCCTCATGATACCTGATGATGAGAGGGTTAGGCATGCTGTATATCTCCTGAAAGGGAGTGCTGGACACTGGTGGACCATTGAGGAGGGCAAAAGACCTAGAGTTGTGATTGGATGGGATGAATTCAGGTGTGAATTTGTCACTAGATACTTTCCCAAGATGTTTCTAGATGAGAAGATATCCCAGTTTGAGAAAATTAAACAAGGACCTGTGAACATTAGCGAGTATGAGGCTAGGTTCATGGAGTTGTTGCGGTTTTGTCCGCACATGGCATCCAATGACGAGGAAAGAATTTGGCGATTCGAGAAGGGGTTGAACGCTGAATTAACCACTCCGGTGTCTGCTCTGGAGAACCGGGAGAGGTTTGCAACTTTTGTGGAGTCTGTAAGACGCATAGAGAGGTCTATAGTTGAGAAGCGACAAACTAAGGGTAAGAAGGAATACCCACAGTTTCAAGGGCATAGTGCTGGGAGTTTCAAGAAACCAAGGGAATTCTGTGCCTACACCACTAAAGGAAGCTCACAGTTCAGCTTCTATGTCAGTAACTGGACCCCCTAGACCACACCTAGAGAATAGAACTTGTCATCGATGTGGACTAGTAGGTCATCTGGCAAGGGATTACCCAACGGGGAATGCTGTGGTGAATCAACCCCCGAGATAAAGTCAGCAAGGTTCTCAGAGAAAGCAGTTTTCTAGTGGTACCCGAGGACGTGGACAGTCATCCCAGGTAGGATCTTCTGCCTCCAATAATAGAGCACAGGGCCAACAGCAGGCAACGGCTAGGCTCTATGCTATGAACCAGTCTGAAGCAGTACTCAACCCTCGGGTTGTGACAGGTCAGATGGAATTACTTTAATTCTGATATGTCTTTATCCTGCTTCGTATTTGTGTTAATAGATCCGGGAGTTGAGGAGGAAATATCCTACTCTTTTCTCTTAATATTTTGTTGATGATTTCGGGGACGAAATCCTTATAAGGGGTGGATAATTTGTAACATCCCTGACCTGGGTTATGTTCTAACCCCAGGAGTTTTGCTTAACAAAGTTGATTATATGCTTGTACTTATCCTGTGAAAAGTAATTAGGGCTCATGAGGAACTTATGTTTCAATTTTGGTCCTGTTTGAACAATGTTAAAGCAATGATTGCTTGTTTTGGACTAAAGTGCAAATTACCCAAGTTGAGGGGTTAACTTGCAAATTGCATATGATAAGATGTTCCTCTGATGTTGAGACATCATAATGATGAATATGATGTAGTAGTATGGTTTCCACAAGCCTGGACACCAAGATAGAGCTTGTTGGACAATGTTGTGCATTAAAACCTAGTTTTGGAGTAAAGTGCAATTTACCCAAAATCTAGGGTTCAATATGCAAATTACCACTTAAACAAGGTCCCTAATGTTTCGTGGCATCATGTAGAGCAAATAAAATGAGAGGGGTGCTTCATTTGAATTAAGTTGGAGGAGAGAGAATCTTGATATTAAAATAATCAAGATTAATGCCTAATTGAAACCCTAATTCGATTTAGGGCAAAAATGAATAAAAATAATTGAAGGGCTTTTAACCAAAATGTTTTGGGTTGATTTTGAATAAGGATGGACGTTCCTTTGCCAAGATAAGGAACGAAAATATCCTAAGTAGGTGAAATTCCACTCACCATTATTATAAGGAAAAGAAAACCCACTCACATATGGATATTAATATAATAAGCATTAAGGTGCTTAATTTGATTTTCTTTAAATCATGGATAATGGAGAGGAATAAGAGGCAATGAAGATAGCCTCTTCCTTAAGGATTTTGAGGAGAATTTGAGGGGGAAGAGGCGGCACCAATTTTGGAATTAAATGCATTTTAATAATGCATTTTCTCTTTCATTGAATTTTTATAAAAAGGCCTTTTCCTAGCCAAATGAAAGGCTATTTCGACCCCACGTCTTCTCTTAGCTTGGAAACCGACCAAGGAAGCTAGGGAGGACCAGGGGGACGAACCCCAACCTGTGGGTAAGCTCTTGACCTTCCTTCTCCTTGATTTCATGGTGGAAATCAAAAATAAATTATGGATTCCTTCTTATTTCGATCTCCTCTTCAACCCTAGCCAACTTTTGCAATCAAAAGCTTGAGGACGAGACTAGGGGGAGTTGCAAGAGCTTCATCCACTATTAATGGTGTGATCTTGGAGCTTTGGAGCTCAATTGGAGGCGGGTTTTATAACTCAAACCCTTAAACATTGCTATTGCATCAATTCTCTATGCTTTGTTGATTGATTTCTTCAATTTGATACACTCTTGTTTCTTTGCTGCAATTTCCATCAAGAACGGTTGCTTTTCTTGGTTGTTCGAAGGAAGGGGATTATGAAATCATCCTAGATGCTTATCCAAAGAAAATTACCAAGCAAAACCATTTTGATAGCTACTCCAAATCGTTTTAATTTGATTGGCTATGCGGTTTCAGCAAACCGTTTAAGGGCAAACGGTTTGAAACCGTTTGGGAGAAAACGGTTTCAAGACCGTTTGAGATGGTTGACCAAGCGTTGACCGTTTGGGAATTTTGTTCCTAATTATGTAGGCTAATAACCCTCCAAATTTGAGGGATTAACTCCAACGGAATCGAGAGTTGAAGGCCAATCAATTCGGCAATCAGATTGAATTATGTGCTGATTTTCAACCTGATTAACTTGACCTGGTTGAGAAAACGGTTTCAAGACCATTTGATATGGTTGAACAAACGTTGACCGTTTGGGATTCCTGTTCATAATTATGTTTATTAATAACCCTCCAAATTTGAGGGATTAACCCCAAAGGAATCGTGAGTTGAAGCCTAATCAATTAGGGAAACCTAATTGGATTAAGTGCTGATTTTCAATCTGATTTAATTGACCTTTTTGGGCAAACGGTCTCAAGACCGTTTGATTGCGTTGACCAAGCGTTGACCGTTTGGGATTACTGTTCCTAATGATGTGGTCTAATGACTCACCGAATTTGAGGGATTAACTCCCAAGGAATCATGAGGTGAAGGCTATTCGATTAGGCAAACCCTAATTGAAAACAGTGCTGAAATTCCAATGAGTTAAGTTGAGATTTTGGGTTGATTAGCCCAAACGGTTTCAAGACCGTTTGGGGATCACCCCAAGACCGTTTGGAGGTCTGGGGTCAAGTATAGTTGACCAATTGAAGGTCCAAAGGTACTAATCATATTGCAATGTAGTGCTGATCTGTTGATCAACTCGATAGACCAATCCATGATGATTTTTCACTAGAATCCAAAGGTTGGATGGGCCAAACGGTCTCAAGACCGTTTGGAGCTCATCCAAACGGTCTCAAGACCGTTTGGTGGTCACCCAAGACCGTTTGGAGGTCTAGGTTTGAGTATGGTTAGGTGTTTGAAGGTCTAAAGGTACCAAGCTGTTATACAATGCAATGCTGATTTGGTGATCAATCCAATGATCCAAACCTTAATTGGATGGCTTGGATTTGAGTGATATGATGGGAAAACGGTCTCAAGACCGTTTGGAGGTCATCCAAATGACCTCAAGACCGTTTGGGCTCAGAACATACCCAATTTGGATAATGGTTCAATAGTTTCAAAGTAACCAATCTTGCATTGATGAGTGTTGTTGGATCTTCGATTCCAAACCCTAATTCAATTGAATCAAGCCCTAATTGATGACCAATTGAGGGTCAATTGAGGGTCAAATTAGTTGAAGGTTGACCTATTAAACTCAATTGAAGTATGAGCATAGGTCCAATTGATGATTGGTTCCATGAATTCAATGGTTGAAGGTCCAATGCAATCAATTGAAACACAATTAGTAGCATGATTGATGATCAACTTCAAAGCTCTAATTGGTGTTTATAAACCCTAATCCCATTGAGATCAGACCATAATTGAAGTCCCAATTGAGGGGTGAGCCATGATTCAAATGATGATTGAATTGATGATCCAATTGGTTGAAGTTCCATTGATTAGAATTGAGTGTGGTTCAATTTGGTTAATTCAATTGGATACCTCATGTTATTGAAGGTCTAATTGATCAAACCTTTTTGAAAACCTAATGTGATTAGGTGGGAGATACCTTTAATGGTACTAGTCATTAATTCATAACAAATGCATGGGCCCAATACATGATGTAAACCCTAATTGAGACTGATTCAATGTATAACCTTAATAAGAGGTTGTCTACATGTGAAATCACTAATTAGGATGTTAGTAAACCCTAGTTGAGGGTGTATCCTTGTGAAACCCTAGTGGAGGGTGTATCTTTGTGAACCCTGGTTGAGGGTGTAACCTTGTGAAACCCTAGTGGAGGGTGTATCATTGTGAACCCTGGTTGAGGGTGTATCCTTGTGAAACCCTAGTTGAGGGTGTATCATTGCGATTGTTTATAGGCAACTTTATAATAAAGTTATGCCTTAAACTAAGATAAGTCCATATCATGTGAGATAGCTGGACAATTCTAATGTGTGGCCTATGCATTATATGCTAAGGGTGAGTATTCTGTGATGGAATGTATTAAGAGGGGAAATACCTTAATACAAGATAAAGTTGGTTAACTCAAGAGGGTCTGAATTAATGAGAAATGGGAAACCCTAACCCTGGTAAGGGAATAGTGGTGTTACCCTTGAATAATGATGTTATATATTGTTTTGCATGGTGCTGATATGAAATTGATGTATTATCATCTGTACTAACCATGCAGGTATGATGTGATGATGAACATAGCCAGGTATGAGCTATGACATTTTATGTATTGACATTGTTTATTGGGCCTTATGTGCCATGTTATACCTTATTTTCTAGTATGAGGTAATAAGAGAAGTAATGGGCCTTAAGTGCCATGAGAAGATGTTTATGTAATAAGCATCATATTTACCTTGGTCAGGTGAATTGAAGGTGATAATTACCTGAAAAAGTGGTAATAATTCTCAATGATGAGCTAAGGGTTTGAATACCAAGAAACATATGATTATGGCATTGAGTTGCAAAGGAATGAAAATTCCCAGTATTGAAATGAGGGACTGAGATCCCCATGTCTTATAAAGACTGAGAAGTGATTAATGGAAATAGTACATGTTTTCTTTATAGCATTTGTCTTATTAAGTTATGTTTGGAAACTTGGATGATGCTAAAAGAATATGATAATGTACTTAATTAATCAAGTGATACCATATAATGTAGTTGCCCTGATCACAGATCCATCAACGTCAGAATTAGCTAAATGGTGAAACGAGTTTACTTGGAACGCATTTTTTTGAATATGTGGGGGTAATTGGGCAATTATATCCTTATGCCCCATAGGCATTGCTACGGGCTATGTCCTATGAACGGGATTGGTTACAGACCATACCCCAATAAGAGCATGGCTACGGGCCATGACTCCACAAAATAATACCGGGCATTGGCTACGGGCCATATCCTGAAGAGAGTATATGCTATGGGCTATAACTCTAATAGCGATGTTGCCAGTATACCCTGGAAAGCTATCTAGCAGAGACACAAAATGTCCTGCATGTTATCTCGTACTGACCGAGATAGTTGAGGTCATGGGAATCTGGCTCTTCCATTGACTTACGTGTGGTACCGATGCTTTACGTAACCGTGGTCGGTTGGAGTATGAGCGGTATACCTCATCTCCTCAGGGCATAAGTATGATTGTAAAACGTAATCAGCCGTGTAGCATATTTTCTTAGGGTTGAATTGCGAGAATCAATGGTTGATGATACATGGTCTATTATATCATAGTTGGATAAATGATATACATGTTCTTCATATTCCTTCTTAAATGAATGACTTGCTGCTTAATCAAGTTATAATTGAAATGATTGCATAGAGAATACTGCTCTGCATATCTTATTCAATGATTTACTTGTTGTTGAGTAAATATAATTCTACTGCTCAGTGTTATTCTATTATCAGCAATAACAATGTTTCTGGCGGAGAGTTATATCTCTCGCTAGGACAATTTTTATAATTGTCTCACCCCCGTGGGATTAAATTTTTAGGTAACCGCCGACAAAAAGGCAAGGAACCTATTACAGAGGAAGAGTAGCAGCAGCAGTAGTAGGGACAGCAGTAAATCCCAGGTGGGGATATGAGCTGTCAAGTTGTATATAGAAAGTCCTATGAGTCGTCTCTGTACTCTCGGGTCCTAGGAGTAATGTTTTGATGGATCGATCTGAGATTTTGGCTTTAAGCCTCGAGGGTTTTATACTACCTGTGTACAGTTAAGACAGAGTAGTTGATGTTTGTATTCCTCGAGAAGTAATAGTACATGAGATGTATATATGAACCAGGATGTAAGGTTTTACTTTGGTTCTAAATGAAAGAGTTTTCCTGTGAATGGATCTCTTTGCAAATGGTTTTAATTTTCACTGATTTTTGCTAATCCGCTGCAACTGATTTGCTTCCACATGTTTTATTATTGTTAATGACACTTGTTATCTTAAATGATGGCGGGTGTCGTCACAGTTGTCCTCCTAGCGGCAAAAACCTCCCGCCTCTGAAGTAGTCCACACGGACCACCTGGAACTCCACACTCCTTGTCCCACAAGGAATTGGAAGGAGTCGCACCCTCCTGTTGACGTACTAGTCGCCAACACACTCTTATGCCTCCAGTTGCAACTGCAGTTGTCTTTCCCTTGCTGCGCCTCCCTTTGCGGGTAGCACTTGCTCGGGCTCTCTCTCGGTTACCAAAACTAGAGAGAACGACAACTTTCAGAGAAACTGGTTGCACTGAGTTGTACTTTGAGAAGCCCCCAATACCCCTATATATAGGAGGGTCATGGGATAGGGTTCTTTATCCCGGGCAATGCGGGACTAAAAGCAGGAGTAGAAGGGTTCGAGATTTTCCACAAAAGCAACCAACTCGCAACCTGAACCGATCGTTTCACAACAGAAACGGTCGGTTGGGGACCTGAACCGGTCAGTTCACAAGTGAACCAGTCGGTTGGGACTCCTCAACCGGTCGGTTCACAAGTGAACCAGTCGGTTGGTGGTCCTGGTCGGTTCCCAATTGACTTTCCTTCTTTTGTTTCTAATTGGTATCGAATACCAATCCTATTTCCCAATCAAATTGGGCAATTGAAACAAAAGGAAAATTCTCACCAATCCTATTTTCCTAAGTTGCTCGGTTGCACCAGTTGAATCGATCGTTTCAACATTAGAAGCAATCGGTTCACCCTGATCTTGAGCCGACCGGTTCACCAATCTCCGCCGATCGGTTCATCACATGAGCCGATCGGTTGGGAGTGCAGATTGTGTAGAATTAGTCAATTGCGATTTCAATCAATCTGATACTCCAATCAATGTGTCCAACACCTTGAACACTATGATTTTGAGCTATCAATTGATTGAGTGTTTAATTGAACTACTAAACTCTTTTAGCAATCAATCTAAACATTACTTGTGGACAAAACTCCTCTTCCAGGTAAATCCTATGTGTGTGACCCTGTAGGTCCATTTCAGGTTGGCAGTGAAAGTCCATAACACTTATGACTTCACAAGCAAAGAGCGGTGCCTAGTCACACATCAGTGCTACCCAAGTGAAAGTAGAAAGTTGGAGAACAACTTTCAATCCTACAATCCGTGAATGGTGTTACAACGAATGTATAATTCCTTTGTCACTGATATCTCGAATGAACTCAAGGCGTGGAACAGTCATCCTGTCAACGTTCATTCACTTTCTTGATCTCAGAGTAGATTGGAAGAGATATGTTATGACATCAGTATCACATACTGACTCACACATGCATGCACACCTTTCTCAATCCTACTCATCAAGTGGCCATGGATATCAAACTCCCTCAGGAGGGACAAATCCCATATCTATCACTCACCCCTCAAAAGCCCCATGTGTCAAAGCCACCCAATCATCACCTTTATAACAACCCATGTTTCAAGACTGCGTTTGATGATGTCAAAGTGTGCCCAACGACATGTGTTGAGTGTAGTGATTTCAGGTCTAAGAATCACACTCACCACCATCACTGTGATTACTGACTGTGACTACCATGTCATGGTTCCATGTGTCAAGCTCACGGTGGGTTTGTCTGATACACTTGTTCTCTAACAAGTACCTATGTGTTTGGTTTGATATCTCTATATCATGACTAATGAGATTCTTTCATCAACCAACACCACAATCTAGTCTTGTGTGTCATTGTTATCTATCTACCTACCACAATGACATCCGACTAGGGACATAACAAGAATGTACAAACTCTTAGCATCTGTATGATCTCATCATTTAGGTCCTTAACCTGAAAGCATACGTCATTGAGTACTGTCATTCTCTAGACATTCAATCTGTTCTATCACTATCTCATATGACTGAACCAGAAAGAATTGGAAGCTTGCCTTTGATGTTTATCAAATCAATCTTAATGTATTCCACCAATCATCCCATGATTGGCTCTCAGGGCATACATACCAACACTTATCACCACGACTTTGCATATGCTGGGTAGAGCGCATGTACCTCAAACAAGGGCAATTGTCCCTAATGCAAAATCCCAGGGTTTTGGGAAGATATTTGAATAGTTATGACATGTTGGAGCAATCGAGTATGCGGATACAACAGACCCGACAAATGTGGATATATGTTTGAGGGAGCTTGTAAGGTTTTCAAGATCCTCAATATCCCAGCAGAGGATGAGGTGAAGCATGCGGTATATCTGCGGAAGGGTAGTGCTAGCCATTGGTGGACCATAGAGGAGGAGATGAGACCTAGAGTCATGATCAGTTGGGAAGAGTTTCAGTGAGAGTTTATGAGTCGATACTTCCCTAAAACATATCTAGATGAGAAGATAGTGTAGTTTGAGAAGATACACCAGGTTTCCATGATGGTCAATGAGTATGAGGTGAAGTTTATGGAGCTTTTGAGGTTTTGTCCTCACATGGAGGCAACATATACGTAGAGAATCTATAGGTTTGAGAAGGGGTTGAGCATAGAGTTTTCGACGGTGGTGTTTTCTTTAGAGAATAGGGAGTGGTTCTCTACCTATGTGGAGTTTGTGAGACAGATAGATCAATCTACAATCGAGAAGCATGAATCTAAAACCAAGAAGAGACCAACTCAGTTTTAGGGACAGTCTTCTGGTGGCTTTAAGAAGACAAAGTTTTCTTCATCATAGTCACAACAAAGATCAACTTTTTCTGAGTTTAGGTTAGTAGTGTCGTCACAATGGTGCCCGAGCAAGGGTAGATATCATAATTTTCCACTTGTAGGAGCACGTAGTGTAGCGTCTGTGTCTATGACAAGGCCATCTAGGCTACAATATGATTTGAGGACTTGTTACAAGTGTGGACAAGTGGGGCATATCCGGTGGTCTTGCCCTATGAAGGATGAGTAAGTGACACAACAACTGAGGCAGAGTCAACAAGATTTCCAACAGTAGTAGTTAAGCATTAGTGGTAGTAGAGGACAGGGTTAGGTGTTGTAGGTAGGATCTTCTAGACCATAAGGAAGAGGGTGTGGATGACAATAGGAAATAGAATGATTATATGCTATGAGTCAGCCAGAGGGAGTGATCAATCCATGGGTCATGACAGGTCAGATGGAACTTTTTCATTCTAATTTGTCTGCTTCTTTTTTGTATCTGTTTTGGTTGACCCGAGCGTGACGTACCCTTTTATCACTAGAGTGGTGATAAGTAGATGCTATCTACATGTTTGTAGTATATCTAATTGTCTTCTATTAGAAACCCCTCTTGTTGGTTCTGCTGAGTTGTGAGAGGTGTGCCCATCTTGCGTTCTTTCTTTCTCAAGATGCGACATTCAAGTGGATTTTATGCCACTTGACATGCATGGGCTTAATGTGATCCTTGGGATGGATACCTTATACAAGTACAAGGTTGTTTTGGATTGTGGTTCCATGTTGGCTACATTTTGTGATGGAGATGTTCTGTGGATCTTCCAAGGAGATAGGAAGATTCTTCCGATGTGTTTAATATGCTATATTAGTGGAGAGGTTGATAAGATAGGGGTGTGAGGCTTTCTTTACACATGTTGTAGATACCAAGGTGAGGAGTCCTAGTATCTAGGAGGTGCTTGTAGTTCGAGAGTTTGACGATGTTTTTCCTTAGGAGTTTCCTATTGTTCCTCCTCCTAGAGAGATTGATTTTACGATCAATCTTGTTCCTAGAACGCAACCTATAGCACAGTCATCGTACATGATGGTGCAAGCAGAGATGTAAGAGTTGAAGAAATAGTTGCAGGAGTTTTTAGAGAAGGGCTTTATTAGATTGAGCACTTCCCCTTGGGATGCTCTCGTGTTGTTTGTGAAGAAGAAGGATGGTTCCATGAGGTGGTGCATAGATTATCGACAGTTGAACAAGGTCATGATCAATAACAAGTATCTGTTGGTGAGGATAGATGATCTACTTGACTAGTTGAGAGGTGAAAAAATGTTCTCAAAGATAGATCTAAGGTCATCATATGACCCGTTGAGGATCAAGGTGGATGACATACCCAAGTCAGCTTTTAGGATGAGATACAGATACTATGAGTTTGTGGTTATACCATTTGGGTTAACCAATGCATCAACATCTTTCATGGACTTGATGAAAAGGGCGTTCAGATTGTTTTTGGATCAGTTTGTGGTTTTGTTTATAGATGATATCTTGATATACTCTACAGACATCCAACAACATGAACAACACCTATGTCTGGCGTTTACATTGTTGAGGCAGTACAAGTTGCATGCTAAATTCAACAAGTGTGAGTTTTGGTTGATAGATGTATCTCTTATGGGTCACATCATATCTACTAAAGGAGTCTATGTAGACCCAAAGAAGGTATAGTCAATGATGGAATGGGAACAACCCAAGACACCGATGGAGGTCTAGAGTTTCCTAGGCTTGGCAGGCTATCACAGGAGGTTCACAAAGAACTTCAGTCTTGTGGCGTTACCCCTAACAAAGTTGACAAGGAAAGGTGTACCTTTTGTCTAGGATGAGAAGTGTCAACATTCTCTCTATTTGTTGAATGAGAATCTAGCCAATGCTCCAGTCTTAGTTCTGTTAGATCAAGGGCAAGGCTATACGTCTTCTGTGATGCATTGAAGAATAGCTTGGGATGTGTGTTGATGTAGGACAAGAACGTGATTTATTTTGCTTCACAACAACTTAAAAAAACACGAGGACAACTACCTAATGCATGATCTGGAGATATTAGTTGTATCCCATGCCTTGAAGATCTGGAGGCACTACCTATATGGAGAGAAGTGTCAGATTTTCACTGACCACAAGAACCTTCACTATATCTCTCAAAGCAGCATCTGAATATGCTTCAGAGGATATGGATGGAGTTGATCAAGGACTATGTTTGCATGATAAACTACCATCCAGGGAAGGTGAACATGGTGGCTGATGCATTGAGCAGGAAGTCATCTTCGTCATCATCTCCGGACAAGGCACAATAACATTCTTTAGTATGCCACAATCGGGACATGTTGATGTCGCTTCACCAGATGAACATACAGTTGGAGGTTTCTGTATTGGTAGGATTGTTAGCACAGATTGTAGGTGAAGCCTACCTTGATGCATAAGATTCGAGATGCACATCAGAATGATATTGTGATATAGAATATCAGGGTAGAGTTTGACAGTAATAAGTATGATGGTTTTCATGGCCATAGGATGGGACAGTTTGTTTCCACAACCAAACACTGGTTCCAAATGATGATGGCTGAGGAAAATGGTTCTCGAGGAGCCTCATTCCTCAATGTACATGATGCATCATGGCAGTACCAAGATGTCCCATAACCTGAAGAACCTATATTGGTGTCCTGGTATGAAGAGTCTGTGGTAGAGTTTGTGGCTAAATGTCTAGTTTGTTAGTAGATCAAGATAGAGCATCAGAAGCCTATAGGGATATTTCAACCTTTGCCAATACCGCAGTGGAAATGGGATCATATTACCATGGACTTTGTGGTTGATATTCTAAGGACAGCCAAAGCTCCTGATTCCATTTGGGTGATAGTGTATAGGTTGACCAAGTCAGCTCACTTCTTTCCAGTCAAGAAGACATATATAACGGAGAAGTCGGCATAGAAATATGTGGATGAGGTAGTTCTTTACATGGTATTCCAGTTACCAAAGTGTCTAACATAGGTCTATAGTTTACGAGTCATTTTTGGGAATGTTTGCATACAGATATGGGTATAGTATTGAGGTTCAGTGCAACTTTTTATCCATAGACAGATGGGCAGTCAGAGAGGACCATTCAAATTTTATAGGGTCTATCGAGAGCTTATGTCTTGTAGTTTCTTGGTAGTTGGGATGTGCACCTGAGTTTGATAGAGTTTTCCTACAACAAAAATTATTAGAGGAGTATAGACATGGCACCGTATCAACCATTATATGAGAGACATTGACCGTCACCGCTTTGTTGGCATGAGACTGGTGAGTATCAATTTTTGGGTCTTGAGCTAGTGCAGTAGACTACAAAGAAGATCAAAGTGATATAGCAACAGTTGAAGGTAGCCTAGGATAGACAAAAGTCTTATGCTGATAATCATTGTAGGCCATTGAAGTTCCAAGTTGGAGACCCAGTGTACCATAAGGTTTCCCCTTAGAAAGGTGTGCTGAGGTCTGGTAAGAAAGGTAAGTTATTTCCTAGGTTTATGGGACCTTACCCTATTTTGGCTCGTTTTTGGGAAGGTGGCATACAAGTTGGAACTACCGCCAGAGTTGCACAAGTTGCATGATGTGTTCCATGATTCCATGTTGAGGAAGTGTCACCCAGATACACAGCTGACGTTGCATCCAGTGGAGGTTGAGTTGGAGGAGGAAGTGTCATACGTGGAGGGTCCTGTGTTAATCCTGTATAGGAGGGTGAAGAAGTTGAAGAAGAAGGATATAATTTTGGTTGATTTTTTTTGGCACCATTGTGGTGTGTAGGAGGCCATGTGGGAGTTAGAGGATGATATGCATAGGAAGTACTCATCTTTGTTCACATAAGATTTCGGGAGTGAAATCCTTGTTAGGGGTTATGGTTGTAAGACCCCTGACCTTACTTTTTGGTTGATCATTCTTTATTAGCATAATAAGATGCTTAAAACATTAATCGAACATTATGATGTGCTTTGATAACATGTGATATGATTATTTTACAAGTTTGGTCTAGTTTGGATGTTGTTTGAGCTAGTTATACTTTTATGTTCTTGTTTTTGACTTAATTACAATTTACCCTTGTTTAGGGTTTTTCTTGAAATTTTTCACATGCTTGATGTGCCTAGCATGTTTTTACATCATGTTGGAGAGAGTGGTGCTATGGGGCACCTTGTTACACCTTCATTTGATGTGGTGACATCATGTGTTGAGAGTTAGGGTTTGCTTGGATGCCTTAAGTGGATGGTTGACCTTGAAGTATGTTTGACCGATGAGCTGATGTTTTGGCAGCCGCCAAGATTTCCTTTGTCCATGTTCTCTTTGGTCTATGAGCACTACTACATAAATGGCTTATAACGTCACTTTTAAAGGTGTCAGTTGTATAAATACACTGACGCCTAAAACATAAAGCGTCAGTTAAATAAAAAAACCGACATCTATCTGTAAAGGGTGACCAGTCACGGGTATCACTTTTATTTAGTTTCGGTTCCTTAATAAGAAACCAACGCCTAAAATTAATCGCCAAATCCAAATTTTCTAGTGAAAAAAATTACCTCCAAAATTTAACATACAACGTCGGTTGTTAAAAAAGAAATCTACGACTACAGGTTTTCCGTGAGACAAAAATTTGACCAATTTTTATCATCGGTTGTCTTACAATAATCGACGTTGTTGTGTTTTCACGTGTTTAACCTCGAAAATTTTCACCTCTCTTTAGCGTCGGTGTTTATACGGAAACCGACGACTATGGTCTTAATTTGAGAACATTTATTTTTTTTCAGTATATAAAGATAGACGTCGGTTTTTTTAGTTGGAACCGACGACTATAAATGAACAATAGTGTCGGTTTTTTGTTGGTAACTGACACCTATAGTTTTTAGGGTCGGTTGTTTTTAACAACCGATGCCTATTGTTAACTTAACAACACCCACGCCGCGAGCCACACTCTTCTCCTTCTGTTTCATTCATTCTGCGATTGAGGGTTCCAACAATTCCTCTGCTCACTGTCACTCGCTGCTCCTCTGCCTCTGCCTCTGCCACCGTTTGTTTGTTCTCTGGTCTCCATCGCCTTTTCCACTTTCCACTCACCG
Organism: Alisma plantago-aquatica; assembly: GCA_963693085.1. Lineage (NCBI taxonomy): Eukaryota > Viridiplantae > Streptophyta > Magnoliopsida > Alismatales > Alismataceae > Alisma > Alisma plantago-aquatica. The sequence continues at coordinate 851,197,504 of OY856411.1, read as the reverse complement.
CGCGCCTCTGTCGCCGCCGCTTGTTGTGGTTCTCCGGTCGCTGCTCTCCAGGCCGGCCGCAGCTCTCCTAGGCCTGCTCCCTACTCTCCAGGTTGCTGCTCCGACCACAGCTCCTGTGCGCTCTGCTCCCTGCTCTTCAGTCTAGCATCGCCACGAAGGTACCCTACTCCTACTCTTCTTCCTCCTCTTCTTTCCTCTGCCATCAAGCAGGTACCCTGCTGCTGCTCGACCACACCATTGGCTGGTCAGATTCACATTAATATTGCCAATAATGTAGAAAATGAATGCTAGCTCCAATTATAGACATATTGTATATGGTTTTGATCAGAAAAATGCATAGATTGTGAATAAAATATACTTAAATCCCTATTATTCTTCTTGTTACAAAGGTATAGTTAGTACACGAATATTAGATGATATTGAAGAAAACCCTAGTTTGATGAGCATGTTGTTAATCATATTAATTATGATTCTTTTATATATTCTGATGTCAGTATATAATTATGCGATCCCAACATCTTAAATTGAATTAGAATGATTTCAATGAATTATAGGGTTTTAAAGTTGATAATCATGTACATGCAGAAATAGGGTTATTAAACCAATGGTTATAACATAGTATGATCTTAATCTGATCTGGATGTTCATAATAATGTAGTATGTTAAATATGATGATTAGGGCTACATATAATGTCTAGTAAAGATTCCTAGCCCTTTTGTCATTAGGGTAATTTTTATACATGTTTGAGTAAATTAGGGTTCTAATCTACCCTTTTATCCTATATTTGATGCTAATTGTGCATATATGTTGAGTTTGGGACTTTAGTGATGGACTTTGTCCTAAGTTATTATTTTTTCATCTAATATGAACTCTAGTCTCATCTATCCTATCTTGGAAATCAGTAGTACATTGATGTAATATCAACTAAGGGCCCAAGGTCATCCCTACACCTCCCCCCTTTTCTATATTATCAATGAGCTTCATCTTACTCTTACCTAAGAAATTTTTTTCTTAATCTCTTATACATCACTATATTCAAGGTTAGTCTGTCTACTAGAGTGTGGGGATTAACCATGTTGCCTATAGTTTATAACATTGCATTGTAAATTATTGCATGTTTGAAACTATTGATTTCTTGATTTATTATTTAATAATGCTCTATATATTAGGATTAACCATGTTACCAGTAGTTTATACACATTTATTATATATAAGAATGACAGCACATGTATTTGTTGGCCTAGAAACCCGTCCAAGATTTACTCATTAGGAGTAAATCTTGGATAGTCCCCGGTTTGGGACTGTTCTTGAACACCTAATCTCACTTAGGATGTAAGTGTATAATGTGTATTGGGTTTTCAAGAAAATTTCGGCAACATTTCCCCATTTGTTCTCTAAGTACATATGTACTTAGAGAACAACGGGGAAATGCTGCCGAAATTTTCTTGAAAACCCAATACACATTATACACTTACTAGTGAGATTAGGTGTTCAAGAATGGGATAGGTGGTACACATTTACTATATATAAGAATGACAATACATGTATTTGTTGGCCTAGAAACACGTCCAAGATTTACTCATTAGGAGTAAATCTTGGATAGTCCCCGGTTTGGGACTGTTCTTGAACACCTAATCTCACTTAGGATGTTTTAACCATTAATTATATATAAGACCTTAAACTCTAAAGTTTTAACCATAAACCGTAATATTTTAACCCTAGACCCTAATCTTGTTCTAATATATACTTGTTTTCTCTTTAATCATAGAATGGATAGATCATGGATGTCCATTCCAAATCATTGCACCCCCAAGTTTATTTCGGGTCTTGACCAGTTTATTAGATTTGCCGAGGAACATAGGAAACAACCTGGAGATAGGTTCTACTGTTTTATTTTTCTAAATGTGAACTTTACAATGTGAATGTGGACTTTACAATGTGAATTACTTTACAATGTGAATGTGAACTTTACAATGTGAATTACTTTACAATGTGAATGTGAACTTTTCAATGTGAATTAATTTACAATGTGAATGTGAACTTTACAATGTGAATTACTTTACAATGTGAATGTGTACTTTACAATGTGAACTTTACAATTAGTGTTACTTTACAATGTGAAATTTATAATTTGAATGTGAACTTCCAGATGGATGAGCATTCCCATGATGACCGTGTTGATGATCACCATGAGGGTGAGGACGTTCTTGCTCCGCCTAACAATGTAAGTTTTAAGAATATATCCCTGAGCTTTCTATCTATATGTTCATTTATAATTATATCATGTAAGTGTGTTTTTAATCAAATTTTAGGTTGTTGATGTACCCCCTGAAGAAATTACAACACTTGATGAGCAGTAAAAGAAAATTGAGAAAGTGAGGGGCATCACAATGATGAACAAGTTAATACAGCAAAGGGGCAATGGACCCAAATTGGTTGTGGATTTTGATCATGCAGGAAATCCATATGGAGTGAACCAAAACTCATTTGTTTCATATCTTGGGGTTCTTACTCGCAGCAATTGTAGTCCTATCCTAGAATCCTGGCATAAAGTTCCTAAGGGGAAGAAAGACCACATATGGAAGGAACTATGTGTGAGTTATTATTATTTGTAATTCTATTTGTGTAGATTACTAATTTTTAGGATACTAGTTAATAACAATTCTATTTAATTTGCAGAGCATATTTGATCTGGATGAAAAGCTACATCGCAAATGTGTGATGCAACGCTGTGGGAGGGTCTTAAGGAACTATAGAACCAATCTCACTCAAGATTACATACACGATGTTGATAACATGTTCTTCATTGATTTCCAATTCTAGACATTGAACACTATTTCACTAACTCTACACTAATAATTTTTGTTTGTATTCTCTTTAAAAAATAAATTTAGGCAGAAGGAGGCCACAAAGCAATGGAACTACCTGGACCCCAAAGACTGGGAGGCGTTTGTTACCCAAAGAAAAACATATGAATTCAAGGTATTAAGCGCCACTCCCAATTTAATTAATATACATTTTTATGTATTCACCTATTCAAGATTAACATTTAGTGTTACTAACCAAATCAATGTGCTAACTAACTAGGCCCTCAGTGAGGCGCAAAGAGCAAAGCATGCACTGAATGTACACGACCACACAATGGGTCCAAGAGGATATGTAGACGTTCGCCAAAGACTACAGGCTGAGTCTGTTCAGCCTACTGCTACTCAGGAGACTGCAGAGTCCTCTACTACTGCTCCTGCACCTCTGCCTTGCCATGCTATGTGGATAGATGGGAGGCAAAACAAGAAGGGAGACATACTAAAGCCCACAACTACTGAGGCGGCGGCAAAAATGGTAAAAATCAACTCTTAGAGCAATCGATTGATATTGATTATTGTTATGTTTACTTACTAATTTTTGTTGATGGTGATTAGCGGGAGCTGCACGAGCAGAGGAATGAAGGCAAGTTCATCCCTCAGGGTATAAGGGATGAACTGAAAGTTGCTCTAGGTAGCCTAGAGCATCCTGGACATGTTCGGGGTGCAAGCGCTGGTGTGGGCATCAAAGCATTCTTTGGCCCATCCCAGCGTAAACATGTCCTAAAAGTGGGACTTTCACAAGATGAAGTAACCTATTCTTATTTTAGAATGTTATTGCAAAAGGGAATTCAATAATCAGAAGCTAGCATTTCTTTTATCCATGTATAGGTAGATTTGTTAATTGAGAAGAGAATCTAAGAAGTAATGGTGAAGTGGCAGGTGTCTCAGCCTGCCACTCAGACAGTACATGTGGCGGGCCACTCTTCTCCTACTGTAGAAGTGGTTGGGAGTAATCATGTAGACCCACCACCTAGCACGTCCTCTATAAGTATTTTTATGACATAATAGCTAGTCTGTTCAAGATGATATGTTTGTGCATATATGCATATAATATTCTTTACGTAAATTTGTAGGGGTTGAATCCATACTGACTAAAAAGTTAAGAATATATCATTGCAGAGGTGTCGGCTTACCCACCCCTTAAAGGGTGCATGTTTCATGGGTATTCAGTACCAGATGGTGTGGTACGTGTGAGCCCGATACATGTATTCCCTGACTGGACGGATCTGGTATTGCCTCATGCACACCCAGATGCTAAAACACTTGGTGAGGCAGTAGGCGGAGTGATACTGTGGCTCGAAGTGGATGTCCTCTATACTGATATTGTATGATAAATTTCCATTACTTTAATTTGTTAGTGTATATATATGAGTCGATTGATATGAAATTATATATACAGGTCAAAAAGACGAGACCCACTACATCTCGGCCGCCACCTCCTCAACTGCCAAGTTGTCTTTCAAGTGACCTACATGCCTCGATAGGTCCTAATTGTAGGGGTGTGGCAGTATGGATCGGTGAACATGATACAAATTGCCCTATAATTGTTACTATTCTGGAGGATGCTGCAGGTAAATCATACGATAACAATCTATTTATACAAGTTTAGCATACATATTAATGTATACGTAATACAAGTTCTGCATACGTACGTATTAATGTATAGATATTAATGCAGGTCAATCATACGAAAACAAGATATTTTGGAGTTGTTTAGTTATGAATGGTTGAACACATCTATGATAGTGTTGTGGATATGGTGAGATCTTGTTTATACATCCATATACCTTATTTTATATACGGTGATCTGGTTTCTTATATATTAATGCATACACAATACATGTTTTGCAGCCACTTACACAAGATATGTACAAATTTTGGGTTTTCCCATGTGGGATTTTTGGTTCCATCTTTGATTAGTCTTGTAGATACAGATCCTTCTTCAGTTACTTCATACTGCTGTGATGCTTTTGAATATTTTGGTAAAAATAAGAAGACTGTGATAATAGCTCCTTTCAATGTCAAGTAAGTTTACTTTGCTTATAATTTGGACTTAAGAAAATTATATTTTTATTGTGGATTTTAAGTTATTAATTTTTAACTTTCTTACCTGTAGTGGTAGGCATTGGGAGTTACTAGTTATTGTCCCCAAGACGTTCACTGTCTATTATCTAGATCCTACGGGGAATGAGTTGGATGCATTATATGGACATGCAATTAAAAGGCCATTATTCTCGTGAAAAATATTTCATATTTTTATATCTGTTAACATTTGTTACTACGTTACTATTTAATTATGCAATTTAATGGGTTACATTAACATATGTAGGGCTTCACAAGAGTACAAAAAATATGGGAGAAAGGTCCCCAGGAAAAAGGATCTGTCACTAATTTGGGAGAATGTGAAAGTAATTTCTTGTCTCCAATGTATATATTATTTATGTGAACTATTCTTATTTGTATTTTTGAATATTTTGTATGTTTCAATTTATAGTGTGCTATATAAGACAACGGCTGGTCATGTGCCTACTATGTGATGCTATTTATGGACCTAATCATCAAACATGCCGTAATGGAAATCGATAAGATACATCAGGCATTATACATAGTCTCAATAGATAATATGAAATATATCAATCTTATTATATATTATTAATTATATATATACGTCATTCTCTTTGCAGGTCTTTAAAACTACTGACTTCAGCACAGGTGGAAAGCGTTTCGATGTACATGCTCCCTATACGAGAGATGAATTAGATGTTGTAAGAGAAGAATGGGCAAAAGCCCTACAAAGAGTGGGAATTTTTAGATTTAATTTTATTAACAATGATGACAATGATGAATAAAGAATAACTTTGTTCTCATAATTATTTTTGTGTGAATGTGAATGAATTTTTATGAATTGTCATATGCGTATGAAGATGATCAATACATAAACGTTTCTACATGTCTCTGAATGTGAAAAGAGATGAAATGAATGGAACTGTAGGTTGCTACTGGTTTCTACATGTGTGTGATGAAAAAATAATATGAATTAAATATTTATACATGTGTGTGAATCACATATATATAATATTGTCCATCTTATTAATTTTGTAGGTTTGTGGCCTGTTGTTGGCTGATATCAATGGATGTCGTAAACCTACAGTTCAGAACTGAACTGTAGGTTCTCATCCTGCTGACCAACCTAATAGCAGGCTTACAAACTGATTAAAAAATCTTAACATAGGCGTCGGTTATTTGAACAAAACTGACACCAAAGACATATGGTGGCGGTTTTTGATAAAAAATTGACGTCTATGTGGCCAGGAACCATGGCCATGCTGGGAAGCACGGCCGTGGTGGTAGGCAGGGGATATGACATCATTTATTTATACAAAACCGATGTTGGTTGAGCTGATATGGCCAGGAACCACGGTCGTGCTGGGAAGCACAGCCGTGGTGGCAGGGGAGATGGCGTCAGTTATCTTACAAAATTAACGCCTATAGGCCCTTTGCTGGCACATTTTTGGTGGCGGGAAGCGTTTTAATGTCGTTTCTTTTAATAATCAACGGCTGTAACCATTCTATAGTGTCAGTTTTCTTAAAAAAAGCTGACGCTTATAGTCCCTTTGTTGGCACATTTTCGGTGGCGGGAAGCTTTTTGGCATCGATTGGGAACCAACGCCGAAGGGGTCCACCTTTAGCGGCGCCCACTTGGGTGTCGCTTGGAAACGACACTAAAGCCCTTAATTAACTGACACTAAATGCCTATTCTGTAGTAGTGGAGGTTTGATGTGTGCCCCTAGTCCTGACACTCGATGATGCTTATAACCCCTCTAGGTCGCCAAGAAACCCTAGGTTTTAGTTTTGGCGATTGTTGAGTTTTAGGTCATGTTTTGTCACCGAAAATCTTTAGCGGTCGCTTAGTTTTGTGAGCACCCTGATCTCCAAGAAGTCCCATCGTTCATTGAGTTTTTTTTGGAACCAAGTTGGTCACTATTTTTTTCTTGGTTTTAACCACCTAGTTGCATGTGTTAGTGTAGTGCTTGCATGGATGAGTTTTGGTGGACACATGGCATATGTTAGCATGACACCTAACCTTCTTTTTCACTCTCCAACCCCATGTTATATAAACCTCTCTCCTTGCATTCAACTAAACACTTTGCACCAACTTCCTCTCTTCTTTCCCTTGGAGCTCGTCCCTTTATGCTTGGTGGTAGAGGAACTCAAGCTTAGAGAAGTTGGTTGATCCATCTTCCATGTTGAGCTAGGGTTTGGAGCAATGCTCATTGTGTTCATTTGGTGATCTTTTTCTCTTCTCTTTGGTCTTCATAAGTGATCTCCCTCTTGGACAAATCCAGGGTACTCCTTGGTAGTGCTTGAGTTGAGCTTGAAGAACTACTCTTCTTTTTCATCATACCTAGGGTTTTGCTCTCCTTCTTGCTTCCTTGACCTAGGGTTTGTTTCTTTCTTGGAGGTGGAGCTAGCTTGGCTAAGAGTGGTGATCAAGGTAGGGTTTCAACCCTCTTTCCTTCAAGGTTCCTTACTGATGGAGTTGCTTCATCATCTCTAAGGTGAGTCATATAACTTTATCCGCTATTATCGCTTACTTTCATCTTGCATGTACTTAATCTACACTAAAGACATGGTTAATAGTAGGAATATAACATCTTTGATATAGGGTTTGTGTTTACATAGTGATCTTAAGTAGATATCTCTTCTTGGATGAACCCTAATCAGTGTGTACTAATCTTGCTTGGTGATGAAGATTTAGGTCCTTACATGTTTATGGAAATGTTAGTTTCCTCTCTCATGAACCATGGATTTGTTTTCTCACATGATGATTGTTATTTAGGGTTTTTAATTTGATGTTCTTCTTGTGATTTACACCTTGATGGATTTAGGTTTCATGGTGATGACCAACCTACTTCTATGTGGTCTCCAAGTTCTTCTCTCTCTTCATGTGGTCACCAAGAATGATTGATGTTGAGTGGTCACCAAGATTTCCTTAGTGATCGATGAGTTCTATACCTCCTTGAGGTCGCTATGTATGATTGAGATTTCTCTTCGATCAACAAAGTTTTTGATTGTGAGTGGTTGTTGAACCCTAGCCTTAGCGATCATTGATGTCACCTAACTTCAATAGTCAATGATGTTAGTTAACCGTAGAGGTCGTTGAAGTGGTCAGCCTTTAGTGGTCGCCAAGAAGGTCAACATCAACATTCGATGAAAGTGGTGGACCTTTGTCTTAGTGGTTGCCAATCTTGCTCAAATTATCAGTGGTCAAAGAAAGCGGTGGACCTAGGTTCAACGACCGCAAACCTTTTAGTGGTCGATGACACCACCAATCTATGGGCCCGATGATGTTTTCTAGTCTATATGGTCATGATCTTTGTTAACTACGTAAAGATGATGTTTGACCTTTTTTTTCTTCCATGAATGTTGGAGATTATGAGAATTATGGTTTAGCTTTAATTATTGATTCGAAATCATAATTTGGTTACCTTGTTGAGCATACAATATAATTCAAGTACATGATGATGTTTCTTAAGCGTGCTTGAGTAATTAGCATGATGATGGAATGATTTCTCTCTCTAAACTGTTGTAACCCTAAATTGTTACCTTATGAACATCATAGTTCTTAATTACAATGTTATGTCGAACTTATGTATCATATGTATGGTGATGTTGATGAGCCTTCATGAGGTATGGAAAGTAATGATGTTCTTGCATGGAACAATGTGAATGGTCTTATGACCTTGGACATGACTTTGTGCTCTAACTGAGGTGATATCCTCTGTATGATGAGATAGGAATTGGTATCCCATGATGGTATGATGATGAGTGTGGATTCATCTATGGTAGTGAATAATACCATGTGATGATGTGACAAGTTTATACTTTATACATTTTATATCTTCTAAAGTTGCAATATACCCTTATATTTGTAGAATTCTTATATGGTTTATACGTAATGTGATTGATGCAGCCTTAAATCACCCGATGGGAATTAACTAATCAAGTGAAACCCTAATGATGTAGTTGCTATGTACCATAGATCCATTCTAGTGTCAGGACTTGTTGGATGGTTAAATGAGTTCTCCTTTAGTGCAAGCTCGAAGTCGTATACTGCTGACTATATGCATTTTCACAAGGATGGATGTGGTCATACCTTGGTAGGAAAACGATCGAGGCTGTTTACCTAGAGATTATTTACCTATCTCCTTAGAAAAAACCTATCTAAGGTTCTCATGTTACCTAGAGATTATTTACCTATCACCTTAGAAAACACCTATCTAAGGTTCTCATCAAGGGCTTAACATGAAACACACTATATTCTAGATCATAAGTTCAAAGTTCTCTACATCCAAGATCTGATAAAACATGCAAAAATTTTCATCCAAAGTATATTTCCAAGCATAAAACTTTTCACTCAAAACATATATTGGTTCATACAAGAGTATATGTAGTAAAAGGAATAAACATGGGTAGTGGAAATACTCTCTGTACCCCAGGAAGAAAAGTATTCACTCATGGCAACAATAATAGGTACAATATGAGAAAAGAGAGAGAAATGCATCATCATAGTAGAAAGTGAAATCACAACTGTGGAGTGCGGGAGCATTTCATCAAACTTGGAGACAAAGACATCACATAAGTAGCAAGAACACCCTTTGATGTTCGTTGGAGGTGAATTGGAAGTCATGGATGTTCTTATTTACAGCCCGATCTTATCACTACTAGAGTGGAGCAGGTGGATGGTGATGGCTGATGGAAGGTATCATCAGTCTATGTCTCTTTCAAGATCAAGAGTTTAGATCCTCAGCGGAGATATAAGCTTAGTCGGTTGATGGGAACTTAGTCAGTTGATGGGTTGTCAACTAATGAGAACCACCAATGGAAGTTGAGGATGGATGTTGATGAGCACTTTTGGCATCCTAAGAGAATTCAAGGTGGATCCTTCTAATGGAGAACATGACCTTGTATTTATAGACGATTTCTGGGGTTCTAAACACTCCCACTTGTCTTAGAGTTAATTCTTTGGTTGCCATGAATGTGAAGAAGTGGTTGTACGAGGAAGATGAAAGGTCTCACGACCCTTAGAGTTCCTATCAGAAGGCAAACACATCAAGGATTCATTCGCAGACTAATTTACAACGTCATTGATTGTCATAGTAGATACCTCATCCGCAGGAAAAGTCAGGATATCCATTGGTGGATGGAGTTTGTCTTTTCATCAGTGGATGTAGTGTAGAACTCCCATAAGAAGGTAGATGTTGGAGTTCCATCGGTAGGGGGTATATAGCTTTCATATATTATTGTTGTATATGATCTTCATCGATAGGTGATTGTTAGAGTTACCATCAATTGATGGACATTGAAGTTTCATCACAAGGCATCGCCGGTTGGAGATCCAAAACTCTCATCAGTTGATGTGTGGGAGTTTCAATCATTGGTCGAACAATGGGAATGTAGAGTTAAGGAAACTGCCAAAACTTTAGAAAGATACACAGCCACACTGGGGAACACTATTGGCGTGTGGAGAACGGCCTGGGTCGATGGAATCATCAACCAATGATTATACAAATTAATATAATATGATCCAATTATCAAAATTTCTTGCCATGGTCTCTAATGAAAATCGATAATCGATGAGGGACTAGAGAGACCACCGTCTCCTATGCCGGTGCAAATGATATTAAGCTCAAACCCACTATGAAAATCATAAATTAGGTTAAAATCTTACAAAGTACTATAAAACTTAAGAAGACTAAATGAAAGGTCATTCATAAGTAAAATAAAGAAAATGAATACCAAAATAAACTGAAAATACAATTAAGATGAATATATATTCGGCCAAAAATTCAAAAAAGCATGTTTGGGTATTTTAATTACCAAAATGGCACAATTCCGAATTTAATTCCCAAAATAACACGTTTCTGAGGCAATACGTCTCCAAAGAGGACACATTGCTCATGGTGGGACCAATACGTCCCCTCGGGAGACGTATTACTACTTAAAGAAAGCAATACATCCCAAGTGGAGACACATTACCTCCAGCAGAGCAATGCGTCCCCAATGATGACGTATTGATTTATTTATTTATTTATTTACTTTTTTTAATTATGATACCATGCACGTTATATAAATACATATATATGTTAAATTGCTAAATGAACATAATCTACATTAACTTATATACAATTAACCATATATTTTAAATAATACCTGAACATATCAAATAATAACAGAATATTATATTTCATTAATACATAATATTTATATATGTAGATAGAAGTATTAAAATTAATAGATACAATACTAAAATTATATAGTAACGTTTAAAACTATAGAAATTAAAAAATATATACATATACACATATACATGTATATATTTATTTGTAAACTTAGAAAAAAGAAAAAGAAAACTAATATAGCAACATATGCAATGTGTATTTAATCTAAACATGCTATTTTGGTTTTTTGGCCTATATATTCCTTACATCCCATCAGGGATGGATTCACGACCGCTATGGGTGGCATTGCCACGCCCCTCTCCCTCGCCCTCATCTTCCTCCAAGCCATAGCACCATCGGTTGAAGATTAGATTCTTTATGAATTGTCGTGTAGTTGCACGAATTAAGATTTCTTCTTAGAAATTTCATTTTCTTTTGTCTGGTTGAAGTCATATTCTCGTAAATGGTTTGTTCCAATCGTAACATGACAAGCTTTGATATATTTCGGGCGAAAATAAGATAAGTTGGTCAAAGTGGGAATAACTATTCATTGGTCACGTACGAATCGAACCTAAGACTAAGCACGTAGGCCCTAGCAGCTCGCCGACTTTGGTTGTTGTTACAAGGAGATGACACAAACTTACGGCAAAGAGGTAGGAAGATTGTCTAGTGTGCAGCAAATCCATGACGCGATTCCTTTGTCGGGCGTGATGCGTGCTAGCCATCTACATGGAATCCAATTCCTTCTCACCAAGGAATGAGACAGACGGAAGGTTAATGGGGTTGGTGAACGAATACGAACACCTCGTGCTTTGCCGACGGTACGTAGGAACTTGACCAGAGACTAAACCTGTCTTCCCCTCCGTGTGTCACAGCTCCACTCCAAGAGATAATATATGGACGTCGTTTGTCTCCCTTTCTTTGTTTTCTTCGCGTGGACATGGACTGAGAAGCCCATTGCAACGAACCGACGGCGTCCGCTCGATAGTGTTGCGGTATATATTCGAAGCGCGAGCTGGTGCAGGTTTGACGTTTGAGATCAGTGGTCGGGAGATTGGAATAACCTATGGAACACGAAGATGCCGACCGGTGAGAACTGAGAAGGGGGCGGTCTACGATCTAAACGAGTGGATGGGGAGAGCGCGGCGCGAGTCGACGGCTCACCACTAGCAGGTGGGCGGTGGTGAGTTGTTGATCGATGGCGATCGATGATGTAAACACAACAACGTCGACTAGCAAAGATTCTCAATTGTTTATAGTCAGGCGATTACGCTAACCCACCAATAATTAGTGGTTTGGGAGTGCGGGCGAGAAGCTGCAGCCCGTACGTGTTGTATATTACTAGCCGTGCCGCCACTGGATTCCTGGCTGCAAATCTACATATCCGTCCCGTTCTACGCTTTTTTAATGTATACACACAGTCGCATGGGCTGGGATGATGGGCGGATAAGCATTGCACGGCGTTACGGGCCGCATGATGCAGTACCAGTCCCTACTCCCTTGTTGCTGTACATGTTAGCTGCTCCTCCTTCTTCGATCGTCTTCCCGTCACGACAGATTATTGTGCACGCGAGCTGTGACAGCAGCGAAGACGACAGCGAAGAAGCTGTGTGGGGAGGAAGTGGATCAACTGGATTGGCTTGCGGTTGTGGTGGTGGGATTGTGGGGACGGAGACAGCGGCCGTGGTCGGTGGCTCTGGCTGGCGGAGTGGACCCCCACAACCCCCATCGAGTGCACTGTGTTCAGACCTTCGACGTCGACGTCGGTCTTTGTCGCCGTATGCTCGTCATCATGCAGCGTGCGCCTGTGCTAGCTACACTGAATATATGCCCTCCTGTTTGGCTGTTGAATGCCCGGTGACCCATGTCTTCCAGCTCGCATGTTCTTGCCGCAGACAGCCCCCACAAGAGCACGATGCCGGGTCATGCATGCGCTTCAGCTTTGCCTGCCATACCAACTTGCATCTGGTATTCATATGTTATATATAAGTATATATATGTGTGCATCTCCAGCGGAAGGCTGTATTGTGTCAGCATATACATAGTTACGGGACGGGCGTTGGGGATGGAAGATGGACTGATGGAGGGATTCGCCAGCTGAGAGTCGGCGGTACTATTGAGAATACCGCCAGGCGCCAGCCCAAGTTGCGTCATCAACTTGCTTCACTTACATCGGCGTTGCATTATCTTCATCCTACTGATTTGAACACGTTTCATCTTTTTCCATTTTTGATAATCATTTCTAAAGATGTGCAGAACCCGTTAAATCATGTCATGTAGTGTCGGGAAGAATTATGTTGATCCGATTGTAGATATGGTTTAAAATAAATAAATTTTTGTTGATACGATCTTAAATTTCAAATCTGAATAGAAATCTGATTATGATTCTATATGTATAAGTATCGAAAATCGTAACCTGACGTGCTGGTCAGGGTTACGCGGTGCTGACGCGGGTGAGGGATGATTTTAGACTGGGTCGGGTGGTTTTGGAGAGAGGGTAGGTAGTTTTGGGATGAGGTGGCAGATGGGGAAAGGAAGAGAGAGAAGGGAAAAAAGGCAGCGAAAAATTTATTTCGCGCATAACTTTTAACTCATAATAGTTTTTGACGGAATAAATATTGTTGGATTCGTTATAAAAAATATAATCCAACAAAACTAATATTCATATATTAAAAAAAACATTTTTATGTATTATCACCAGTAATGAGTGTGATGAGGAAAGTAAAGGAGAATAATAAAAAGTTATAAGTTGTTTATAACTTTAAACCCGATATTTAGTGGATTTCTTTTACCTTTTAGTTGAATGCTCGCACTTACATGAGCAATACATACGTATATGAGCTATACACACTTATATGGGTGCATTCACACCATAATTGAAAGTTTTTCTACATATATTGGGTGTATTATGTCAAGATTTGTGACAATTTTCTATTTGTTCACAACATCTAAGATGTAGACGCATTCACACTATAATTAGGCACATCCGATCAAAAGTGGGTGCATTGACGACATTAGTAGGCGCATTCAATCAAAAGTGGGCGCTTCAATCAAAAGTTGTTCATTCATGACAATAAGTAACCACATTTACTATATAAGTAGGCACATTTACCACACAAGTAGGCGCATTTGCCAGACAAGTAGGCACATTTACCATACAAGTAGGCGCATTTGCCATACATTGTGTTAATTTGATATTTATGCACATACCCTAAGAAGTAAGTGCATTCACACCATAATTGGACACATTTGTACCATAGTTGGGTGCATTCTATCAAAAGTTGTGCATTCATGGCAATACAAGTAGGCGCATTTGCCTGACAAGTAAGCGCATTTGTCATGCAAGTAGGCACATTTGACATAAGTGAGTGCATTCACGGCAATACAAATAGGCACATTTACCAGATAAGTAGATGCATTTGCTACACAAGTAGGTACATTTTCCATAAGTGGGCACATTTAATCAAAAGTTGTGTATTCATGAATACAAGTATGCACATTTACCAGATAAGTAGGGGCATTTACCACACAAGTAGGCACATTTTCCAGATAAGTAGGCACATTTGTCATGCAAGCATGCACATTTGCCATACATTATGTTAATTTGATATTTATGCACATACTCTAAGAAGTAGGCACATTCACACCATAATTGGGCGCACTTGTACCATAACTGAGAGCATTCAATCAAATGTAGGTGCATTCAATCAAAAGTTGTGCACTCATGATAATACAAGTAGGCACACTTACCAGATAAGTAGGCACATTTGCCAGACAAGTAGGCGCATTTGTCATGCGAGTAGGCACATTTGACATAAGTGGGTGCATTCAATCAAAATTTGTGCATTCATGACAATATAAATAGGCACATTTACCACACAAGTAGGCACATTTGCCACACAAGTAGGTGCATTTGCCATAAGTGGGCACATTCAATCAAAAGTCATGCATTCATGAATATAAGTATGCACATTTACCAGATAAGTAGGTACATTTACAACACAAGTAGGCGCATTAGCCAGACAAGTAGGTGCATTTTCCATAAAAGCAGGAAAATTTTCCATACATTGTGTTAATTTGATATTTATGCACATACTCTAAGAAGTAGGTGCAATCACACCATAATTGGGCGCATTCAATCAAAAGTGGGCGCATTCAATCAAAATTTGTGCATTCATGACAATACAAGTAGGCACACTTACCAGATAAGTAGGTGCATCTGCCAGACAAGTAGGTACATTTTTCATGCAAGTAGGCACATTTGACATAAGTGGGCACATTCAATCAAATTTTTTTCATTCATGACAATACAATTAGGCACATTTATGAGATAAGTAGGCACATTTACCACACAAGTAGGCACATTTGCTACACAAGTATGCTCATTTGCCATAAGTGGGTGCATTCAATTAAAAGCCGTGCAATCATGAATACAAGTATGCACATTTACCAGATAAGTAGGCTCATTTACCACACAAGTAGACTCATTTGCTAGACAAGTAGGCGCATTTGCTAGACAAGTAGGCGCATTTCCCATACAAGTAAGTGCATTTTCCATACATTATGTTAATTTGATATTTATGCCCATACTTTAAGAAGTAGGTGCATTCACACCATAATTGGGCACATTTGCACCACAATTGAGCGTATTTGCACCATTATTGGGCGCATTCAATCAAAAGTTATGCATTCATGACAATACAAGTAAGCGCACTTACCAGATAAGTAGGCACATTTGCCAAACAAGTAGGCACGTTTGTCATGCAAGTAGACACATTTGACATAAGTGGGCACATTCAATCAAACTTTATGCATTTATGACAATACAAATAGGCACATTTACTAGATAAGTAGGCACATTTGCCACACAAGTAGGCACATTTGCTACATAAGTAGGCACATTTGTCATAAGTGGGCACATTCAATCAAAAGTCATGCATTCATGAATACAAGTATGCACATTTACCAGATAAGTAGGCACATTTACCACACAAGTAGGCACATTATCATACATTGTGCTAGTTTGTTATTTATGCACATACTCTAAGAAGTAGGTGCATTCACACCATAATTGGGCATTCATACCATAATTGGACGCTTTACTACAAATATTAGATGCATTATGTTAAGATTTGTGCTATAAGTACACACATGGTTATTCATTTAGGAGCATGTATCACACAATTAGGTGCATTTGTCATAACAATAAATCATATTGACGATGATGAGCATACAAAATAAGATTTTTGTGTTTTATTTCCATATTAGATGTATTAACACCATATTGGGTGTATTATGTCAATATTTAGCTTATTTATTATTTGATATTATTTTTTAAATATAACAATATTAGTCTTGTTCAAATGTATTTTTTTTAAATGAATATTGTGGATTTTGTTTCATCAAAAATTCATTACAGAGTAAAAGTTATAAACAAAACATCAGATTCCCCTCTTTTATTATCCCCCAAAAAAATCAAAAGAAAAAAATAAAAAAAGCAAAACAGGGACCCGCGCTAGGTGGGGAAGTTTTGCAGCACATCACAGGCGCGTCCGACCCTCTCCCCTATGAGTCCCATAAATCAAACTCTATAAGTATATGCATCCTGGTTAGGATTTTAGCAACACTGTGTATTCTATTTACAAGATGACAACTGTCGTACTCCAAAGTGTACTCTGCCTCCTTCAAGAGCACTCTGCATGTACTTTTTTTCTCTGATATAGTAAATATCTCACCCCCTCCTATGAAGTAGGTCATCCTGACCGAACCACGTAAATCATTTGTTCTTTAGTTGCGTGATTGTTCTTTTAATTCTCGATCTTGTTATCCGTAAGAACTTGCGTATTCTCTCGGTCAAAAACTTTATAGTCTGGGGCTAATCTGTGTCCCTTATTTTTCAAATATTTGCCTCTGAATAAACTAGTCGAGTTGAATATTCTATTCAATCTTCTTCAGTGTCCTCCATAATTGCTCCATTGTATATGTACAGTGTCTTATATCATCATTATTGAGTTGTTCCTCAAGGGAGTGGCCTTGTTCTGATTGCATGGTCACTTGCATCAAGATAATTTAAAAAATAGACCAGCTATATAGTTGTGTAAATCTTTTTTAGAGATAAATTGATTATAGAACATAACTATGTTTCATTTAACCCAAACATTCCATATGATATTGTAGGTTAGAATCAAATGTAGTATATAGTATGCGTTTCTAAACTTTGTTATAATTTAGTTTATGGAAGTCTGAATGTGTATATCTTTGATGTCATTTTGGATTCAAAAATATTGGTTGCATAAGCTTTTTGTGGGTATACATGATGAAAAGGTTTTCAATATTTTCTTCGTGTGCACAAAATCATAGGCAGATTATTGGCCCATGGAATCCCTTAGTTTTCCATTTTTCTCTAGTTATAAGTTTGTCATGTCATATCATCCATATAAGAGTCTAAACTTTAATTAGGTCATCGACATTTCAATTTCCAGAGTCCATAGATTGTAGTAATGCATATATGCGTGTAGAAAGAATATGATGTTAAGGTGTATTGATCGCCCCAAACCCATTTAATTTTCATCAAGAAATAATTTGAGAAGAGTTGATGTTTGATACTGTTTATATCTACTTAATAAAGGAGGTGTTCAAGGTATCTTTTTTATCTGTTATTTTGTCAGATGATAGGAGTTTTAGTGCTCTTGTTGTCGTAATGTTGATGAGGTTTTGTGGTATGTTTCTATTGAATTTCATATCAAAAATTGTATTGCCTTCTACCTATGGGTCTTTCCAAGAGTTAGTGTTTTTAGAACAAGAGGGGGAAGAATGTGGATAACTGTATGTATGATGTATATAGTTTTGTTGAGGTAGTTATAAAGGAGAGAGGTATTGGAGCTTCTAATGGTGTGCCATTGGATGTTTTGTAATATTTATGGAGGATCAATTATGTCCAAATGGTGGGGGCATTTGTACATAATGATGTTGAGATTTTGTGGACAAGATGGTGTGAGTGTATCATGGGGTTGATGATGCTTTATCCTCCTTGATCTTTTGGTTTACAGATCATATCCCATTGAGTATTCATAATTTCTTGTTCTTTAGTGTCAACCAATAGAAATGATATATGAGCAACATCTATATGTTTATGAATATCAGAAGCAACGGGTATACAATAAATCTAATGTGTAACGAGTGGAGTAAGAGAGTGGTTGAGAAGCATGAGGTGATAGGATAATATTTGGGTTCATGTTCTCTAGATACATAGTCATTTTTCAAAAAAATTATGATAGGATTCCAGCATTGCTTGGTAGAGTTTACTAGTAGAAAGAGGGATACCCAAGTATTTAATGGGGAAGTATTCTTATTTACGGTCTAGGATATGTTTATATTCATCCATATCAATCAGGAGGATGTGAGTGCCAATTTTTATGGAAATTTATATTTATTCGAGAGATTTTTGTGAAGAATCATTTGAATAAAGAAGATGACATTGTAATCTGAATCATTTGAATAAAGAATATGACAGTGTAATCTATGTATTGTATATTGTTTTCAGAACATTGAGGCAGGGCTTTGATCATACTATTTTTAGTGCCTAGTCAAAACATCTTAGTGAGTATGGATATGGCAATGATGAAGAAATGAGGAGAGAGAGAATCACCTTGTAAAAGTCAATTCAGCTTTTAAAATATCCAAATTGGAGCCATTGATGATGGTACAAAATTTATAGGAGCTAATAAAACCATAAATCCACTTTATCTATCTACTTGATAAACAATATCCAGACATGCATGCAGTGAGAAACTCCAATTGATATTATCAAAATATTTTTTAATTTATAGTTTAAGAGTGAGGATAGGAATGTGTTTGGAGTGACATGTGTGAATAGTTTTGATGATATTGATGCAAGCATCTTTGATGCTTCTTCCTTTTTTGAAGGAATTTTGTTGTAACCCTAAGATCTGATATAGAGTTGTCTTGAGTCTTGTACTAAGGACTAAAAGTAGAGTGGGAAGGCCTCACATGACATATAGAGACAACTTAACACCACTTCAACCCATATATATATAGATCTACTCACCCTTTCCTCCACTATGATGAGCTCAACCTGGATAAAATCAATATATATGTACATTAATAAGTTAATATCATAATGCCAGGAAATTATTATTTTTTAATCTAATTCTCAGTATACTATCAAAGAACAACTGGACAACTCAAACCAGACAAGGTCACATCATACAACATATTCCACTATGATAGTAGTTGGAGTGATTTGTCATTTCTACTTGTTATCACACTAAAGGCATATATTTGGCAGTGCCTTGGTGACAAGCTATGAATTATGTTGTTGTTAGGGTCTCTAGTTCATGTTCATTCTATGTTGTATAGTTGGAGTATAATATAAGTGTGAAAAAGATGACTTTTGTTTGTTCTTAGATCATTGGTAGTGATCTATTCTTTCACTTCAGTGACATGTTCTTGAAGTGTCATGTAAAATGGCCTTGTTAGTCTATTAGATATGTAGAAAAGATGAAGAAAGAAATAGTTCCTAACAAATTGATTTTTTATCAATCATTATAAAGTAGGAAAATACATATGTGCTAGTAGTAAATAATTTTGAGTCAATAGGATCCAACATTGAAGTCCCAAGCTGACAGTCATGCGATGACATGTTTCAAAGACATACACACATTTAGAAGAAATGTATGACTAGCATGTGTGTGTTATTTGATAGGATATAACAAGAGTTTCTTCATCTAGAAGACTATGAACATGATTTCCTCCATAAAAAAAGATACACACAATCTTTTTTGAATACTTAAGAACGTGTTGGTTGGAAATATATGCAAAATAATTAATATGATATATTCTTTACTCAAAAACCTGGTCTTGATATGAAAGAAAGAAAGCACATTTTCTAATGATCAAGATTTTTTTGGTTAAGAAAATAATCTAATAGATAAAGGTGATATTTGATTAAGAAGATAAGAAGTATTCAGATAGAAGATATATAAACATGATAAAGTTATGAACTGTTCACAAAAATTTTAAGGCCAAGATCATGATGCATTAAATATGATAAGGTGAAAAAAAACATCATTTATAAATGATTCTTTAAGCAAGGAACATATTGAAGAGTAACATTCTGTGCACATTCCAACTGATAAAACTTGTTCATCCATAGTAGTCATGAAATAGGAAACATTTCAACTAGTAGATTTCATTAGAAAACTTTACAATCTAAAGAATAATAATTTAGAAAATATTTTTGATCAAAACACAAGATAAATATCTAACCTTTTGAGTTTAAGAGATACACATGAACTAGATGGTAGTACGAGTAAGTCCAATATTGACTGAGAAATTTAACATAAAGTATACTCAATATTTGCATTTTTTGTTTTAATAAATTGAGGGTTCTTAAGTTTTAGTGTCCTAAGGCCACTTTGTTGTTTGATATCAAAACATATTCTTACACCAAAAAGAGAAACAATTGTATAAAGGCTAAACTCATAGAACCACTACATGTGTGATATATATATCAAGGATAGATTCAAATATATTTCATATTAAACATTCATAACCATGAGGTCGTATGTCAATATGTAACATACACAAAATTAACATATAGGAGTTGAAAAATAAATATAATAAAAGTGAGAAGTGAGTATAGACCATCCACTGCTTATCATAGGTAAAGGGAGAAAATAATTATACAAAGATAAATCTTCCCTTTTTTTGTTAACAAAGAGAAAGTAAGAAAAATTACTAGCAAGCACACATCATATTAGGTACGTTACTTGTTTTTCGTTTTCTAGATGGCAATAGTTTTTATGTAACACCATGGTCCAATTTTACCTCTAAACCAGTTTGTATGCTCTTGATATTCTTGTATTATGATAATTTAATGTTCTAATAACTTGATTGATGATTTTGCTAATGCTTGTGGTTTGATGATTGATGAATGGATTATATTTTCATGATATATCCAAGTTAGGTGAACTTTGATTGAACCTAAATATTTATTGGGACCAAGGTATATAAACCCTATGTTAGGTGAGGGTTTTAATAAAATAAAGTGTTAAACCTAAAATGATTATCATGATATTTTTGGGCATTGCTGAGAGTGTAGAGAGATGTTTAGAAGAGTTTCAAA
Source organism: Alisma plantago-aquatica (assembly GCA_963693085.1). Classification (NCBI taxonomy): domain Eukaryota; kingdom Viridiplantae; phylum Streptophyta; class Magnoliopsida; order Alismatales; family Alismataceae; genus Alisma; species Alisma plantago-aquatica. Next base: position 851,176,270 of record OY856411.1, on the reverse strand, counting down.
AATGTGAGAACCTTTGGTTTAGTTGAAAATAGGATATAACATATTTTGAAGTGTTAGAATAGAGAGTATTGTCTACTATAACAAACAAGTCAACCAATTTCCCAAAAAAGCATCTAACTTGTTGATGTAAATGGAATAGAATTGGTCAAAGTGAATATTGGTTACGACATAGGTCAATGTGGAGCAAGTATTCCAACCTTTGTAATTACTTTATTTGAATTCAATTCTTTGAGGATATGAAATAGTTCGAAGCATGGAAGGGATTGAATTGGTATAAGTGGTGTAAGTCAGTCCAACCTTTAGGAAGTCAGATGACTTTCTATAGGGTCAAGGCCTAGTCAAGTCTTGGTTGAAAAACTTTGTAAAAAGTGGGTCCGATTCCTAGAAGTCAATCCGACCTCCCAAAAAAAACCAACTTCCCCTTTGATGTATTTGGTCTTTTGTATGTGTTATACAGATTACCTTTGCCTCAAATTGACAATCTTTCTTCATGTTTTACTATTAGAGCTCAAAGATCCTAATTGGGGGGATTTCTAGGGTTTTAAAAGTGGAACCTCTCATAAGGGATGGCATATTAGTAGGAAAACCTAAAAGCAAAATGTCAAATTGATCCTACTTAATACCATAAACTAAAAAGGCAAGGAAAAGTTTAAGAATTTTTTTTGACATCATTGACATGATTATCACAATAGAAGGCACATAGTTTCTTTAATATCCTGGTAATCTTATAACATTTCACACAAGCATAGGAAGTCACCATTTTTTATACAAAGGATCTACATGATTCTATTTAAATCATGAGAAACATGTATAAGGCCTACAAGCCAAATCTAAGTCATAAATATCAATCAATTAAAACACATTTCATGAAATTGAGTGAACATGGACAATTTCAAGGACACCAAAAAAGGCTAACTCCCACCTTCATATCACTGCACCCATAGAGAAGGTTTCTCCTTATTGCAAAGCCAAGGGGCAAGTGTTGAGAACATAAAAAGGAGTAGAGAACCATAGAATAGAGACCAAAGTTGCAACAAGAAGAAAACATCTATAGAGTATTATGAGCATGTAAATCTTCTATTAATGCTGAAATAAAGTAATTATATGATAAGAAATAACTTCTACAAAGCATATATAGAGTATTATTGTGATTTCTAATGTTTTAGTATTTGGTACCAGTGGATGCCATTCTAAATTTTACCTTATTATTCAATTAAAGATGAGTAAATTGACTAATTGAGTATACAAGAAAATTAATTAGTTTCCCTATGACCATTTAACTTCCCAGGTGTTTGGAAGTTTAGGTATGAAAATAGGTATTGCAATGACCTGGTTCCATCTTAATTACCTAATGGTTACTATATACTTACATGATTTTTTTATTTGTCCTTATTTAAGATTGATCACATGATGATAGTTTAATTATGATGCATTGAACTTGATGAGACACTTTCAACATGTTTTGATTTCAAATATTTAGGGTTTGCCAAGAAAAGCCCTACCAAACTAAAATTAAGATTTTGAGAGTTTATGAATAAAAATGTGATAAGAAATTTAGAGATAAGTACAAAGGCGTGGTCAATGATCTTTTGTATACGATTTTATACAAAATTATGTGTAGATTTTTAGTTGAACTAAGATCATAATTTCATGGTTTTAGAATATTTTGTATGGTTGATGGGCCTATTGGTTGGCCAAGTTTCTCCATAAGAAAACTCAGCCAAACATGGTGTAACACCCCTGACCTGGGTTATGCTTAACCCTAGATATTTTTCCTAATAAGGTTGAGTAGATGCTTAATATTATCTTGGGAAAAGTAATTAGGGCTCATGAGAAACTTATGTTTCAATTTTGGTCATGTTTAAACAATGTTGAATAAATGTTTGCTTATTTTGGACTAAAGTGCAAATTACTCAAGTTGAGGGGTTAAATTGTAAATGTTGCATGATAATATGTTCCTCATGTGTTGAGGCATCATTATAATGAAGATGATTTAGTTGTATGGTTTTCACAAGCTTGGGCACCGAGATTAAGCTGATAAAGCAATGTTTGTGCATTAAAACCTAGTTTTGGTGTAAAGTGCAATTTACCCAAAACCTAGGGTTCAATATGAAAATTACCACTTCAATAAGGTCCCTAATGTTTCTTGGAATCATGTAGAGAAAAGAAAATGAGAGGGGCACCTCATTTGAATTAAGTTGGAGGAGAGAGAATCTTGACATTAAAATAATCAAGATTTAATCCTAATTGAAACCCTAATTCAATTTAGGGCAAAAATGAATGTATTAATTAAAGGGCCTTAAACCAAAATTAAAATGGTTGGATTCAGATGTGTGTGGATGAGCTTAAATCCTTTCAAAGGCACGAGCATATCTTAAGGAGGTGAAATTCCACTCACCATTATTATAAGAAAAAGAATTTCCACTCAAATATGGATATTCTTATTATAAGGGTTAAGGTGCTTAATTTATTTTCCCTTAATTCTTGGATAATGGAAGGGAGATCGGTGGGATAGAGATGCCTTTGCATGTAAGAAACCAAGGGGGGAGTTGTGGCAACAATTTTGGAATTAAAAGACTTTTATAAAGTATTTTCTCTCTCATCAATTTTCTTATAAAAGTACCCTTTCTAAGCCAAAACAAAGGCTTTTTTGGATTCCTTTCTTTCCCCTTGCTTGGAAAATGACCAAGGATCTTGGGAGGAGCAGGAGGACGACCCCCAACCTTTTGGTAAGTCCTTGACCTTCGTTCTCCTTGATTCCATGGTGGAAATCGAAAATAAATCATTGATTTCTTCTTATTTCGATCTCCTCTTCAACCCTAGCCAATATTTTCAACCAAAATCTTGAGGATGAGCCTAGGGGGAGTTGCAAGAGCTTCATCCACCATTTTTTTCCATGATCTTGGAGCTCTGGAGCTCAATTGGAGGCGGGTTTTATAACTTGAACCCTTAATTTTATTATTGCAATCAATTCCTTATCAATTGGTGATCATTTCTACATTTCTGAAATTTAGTTTGGTTGATTGATGCAATATCCATGGAAATCACAGAAGATTTCGTGATTTTGGAGCTTTATGATGATGAAATCATCATAAGAACACACCTACCCAAATATCTAGGGCAAACGATTTCAATGTTGAGTCCAAACGGTTTCACCAAACTGTTTGGTGACCAAACAGTTTGCAAACCGTTTGGTGGTTTGGGTTCCAAACCATTTGGAATGGTTGACCATTTGAGATGGTTGACTATTTGAAGATATATTCTGTTGTACTTGGATCTTGATCCAATGGTTTCAATTGGTTTAATCTTGAAGGCTTCAATTGTGAATGATTCCTTAAGTGCAAACCCTAATCGGCTAAGTGCTGATTTTGAAATTGATTGAGATGATGTTTTGGGTTGATTGACCCAAACGGTTTCAAAACCATTTGGGGATCACCCAAACGGTCTCAAGACCGTTTGGGGGTCACCCAAGACCGTTTGGAGGTCTAGGGTTAAGTATGGCTAAGTGTTTGAAGGTCCAAAGGTACCAAATTGAATTGCAACTAAGTGCCGATTTGATAATCAATCCAATGGTCCAAAACCCTGATTGGATGTCATGGATTTTGATGATGAAATGGGAAAACGGTCTCAAGACTATTTGGAGATCACCCAAACGGTCTCAAGACTGTTTGGAGGTCATCCAAGACCGTTTGAGGTCAGGTCATATCATTTGATGATGATAGTTCATTGATTTCAATTGATTTGGTTCCACAATGTCAACCATTGATGGATCCTTGATTTCAAAACCCTAAGTGATGGTTTCTTGATTATCAAACCTAGTTCAATTGGGTTCAAAACCCTAAATTGAAGGTCTAATTGAATGGTGATTCAGTGGTCCAATTGATGAATACTTTAGTGGTTCAATTTATAAATAGTCCATGGATTGAAACCTTGAGTTGATTGAGTGTTGAAGTACCTTTTTGGTCCATGCGGTTTTGAGAAGGTTTGGACCAAATGGTCTCAAGACCGTTTGGGACCAAAAGGTCTCAAGACCGTTTGGGACCAAACGATCTCAAACCGTTTGGAGACTCAAAGTGCAAACAGTTTCAATACCTATTTTTGTCCAATTGGTTTCAAGTACAACTTGTTCAAATGGTTTTCAACCAATTGATTTATGAGAACCAAGATCATTGAGGGTCTAAGTAATTAATATTGTAAAGATCAACATGATTAATCCATTTGAATATCTCATGTAATTTAAGGTCCAATAAGGTGAACCTATTTGGATACTTAATGCATTTGAAGATTTCAATGGTTAACCCAATTGATCACTTTGTGGAGTTGAAAGTTTAATTTGTCAATTCTTTTGAATTCCTTTTATAATTGATGGTTTAATTGATTAGACCATTTGGACATCTAATATGATTAAAGGACAATTAGCTATGTGATTATTAATTATGTAGACCCATGATGATTAAGAAGGTTAACCCTAACTATGTGTACTTAAGTGAAGAATTAACCATAGATCAATCTCGGAGTAGTTAACATCCTAGAGAGGATGAGAGGGAGAGTGAATGGGAGAGATGACTACTTACTTAATAAGCCCTAATTCTCTCATTATGAATAAATGTGTAATCAGGGTTTGATCCATAATAAGAGATCATGAAATCTTCATTGAAAAGATTGATGTACCTTGATCCTAAATTAGAGCAAGGTTATGTGAAACCCTAATTTAAGGGCAAAGATCAGTGAAATCATAATCTAGGGTGATGATGTAACCCTAACTTAGTGTCACAATATGAGAAACCCTACTTGGATGTGAATAGTAAACCTTAATCCCTAAAATGGGGTAAAGGTGCATGAAACCCTAATATAGGGTAGTGCTTCTAATTCTAGGTGAAGTCTTATCACTGGGTGATGTGTTGTGTAACCCTAATTTCACACAATACTAGGTGAAACCCTGATATAGAAGGATGTTATGTGAAACTCTAATAAAGAGTGAGGCTATGTGAAATACATATACATGTGAGATGCTAAGTGAATCTCAAATTATAGTTGAGGAAATCCTATTTCTATTAATGGAATAGTGATTAATGTATTGACAAATGAAATACCTAGAGGGGTTGATTATGGATATCCTTACATTAATAGTCCCTGACAAAAGGGTGAGTCCATATCATTGGCAATGGTTGTATTTTCTAAATAGATGAATCATGACCATTGCATTGCATGATGAATGTGATGATCTAGTGTATAAGTATTAGGATGAGAAATACCCTAATACAAGTTAAGTGAATAAACTCAAGTAAGATGAAGGTGTTGAGGGAAGTGATACATCAAGGTATGATAGATATCACATCCAACACCCCAATTCTGATATACCATGATGTGTGATAAGTCCATTATAATTGGAATGGATGACGCATGAAATGTGTCATGTCAATTGATGCATTGAGATGTAATGCACCTTGATGATTGTAGGCTAACATGCCTTATGAAAAGGTTAATCCAAATCAATATACTATGATACAAGTATAGTCTGATAAAGATGAGAGAGAAACTCATACTTAGTGTTGTATGATACTGATGTGAAGGAGAAATCATGAACCCTAAAAAGGGAATAATGATATTACTTAATGTTGAATGATACTGATATGAAATCATTATAATTATTATCATGCATACTAATCATGCAGGGATGATGAGATGAGGATTATAGCCAGGTAAGGGCTATGGCTTTGTTTATTGAGAATGTTTTATAAGCCTTCATATGCTTTGTGTACTATGTGTAATACATTGTGTAGTAAGAATCATGATGTCCTTGGTCAGATGATTTGAAGGTATTAAGTTACCTAATAAGTGGTAAGAAGTATCCTATGGTGAGTTATGGGTTCAATTACCCAGATGCTATAATCGTGATGATGAACTTGTTAAGAAGTGGAATTGTTCTTGGTGAGTTGAGGGACTAAGATCCCAACACTTTGTGAAAAGAGTATGGCTACATACCATGACTCTACTATGACAATGCCAAACATTAGATATATGATCTAATCCCGAAGAGAGACTTAATGTTGTGGTAATGATTCTGTAGTGAATAAATGTTATACATGTTCTTCATATTTCTTGGTGGATAAGTAACATGTTGTTCTTTCAAGTTACAACTGCAATGTTTTTAGATAAGAATAATAATCTAATCAGTTAGACATTGAATTAGCTGTTGTCAATCAAATATGATTTTTCTGTGCATATTTATCTTCTTAAGCTGCAATAATAATGTTACTAGCAGAGAGTTATATCTCTCGTTGGGGCAATTTACAATTGTCTCACCCCCATGGGAACTAAATTTTTAGGTGGACGCGGATGAGGAGACATGAATCTTTCAGTAAGAGAAGGACATCAGCAACAACAACAGGGACAACAGTGAAGTCTCAGGTGGAGACACTGGCTGTTATGCCTTGTATAGATGTAGATAGAGTCCTATGTGTCGTCTCTGTACTCTCAGGTCCTCGGAGTAGTAGTTAGTGCTTCCAAGATTTTGGCTCAGTGCCTCGATATTTTCATACTGCCTGTGTTTAGTTTAACAAGACAGATGATGCTTGTAATTCACAGAAAGAGATGATATAAGTTATGTACTTTTGAAAAATAGAATGTAAATGTGTTATTTTTGTTATATGTGAGAACGTTTTTACTTGATGGACCTCTTGATAAAAAGGTTTTAATTTTTAGTGATTTTTGGTAATCCGCTGCTTAGTGAACGCTTCCGCATTAGTTAATTATGTTTTTGTGAGTTGTATGCCACACATGGTATATTGAAGTATAACAACATAGATTTAACTTTTAGTAATTTATTTGCAGTTTAAATATGTATGATATTTTAGTCTTATTATAAGAACTTCATTTTAGACAACATATCAAATTTACACAACTTTTGGATCTTATTTGAGTGAATATCAGCAATTGCATCAGCCGAATTTTATAATAAAGAGAATTCGGCTGATGACACATGATACTAAAATAAAAAAAGATGATACTTGGACTTATTTGAAAATATTCCAAGAACCTACATTTTGGAATACATTAGCTACCTATCACCCAAACACCTTTCATAATATGTGTATCTGCCCAAAGCTTTATCTTGAGAAGAAACTAGAGAATCTAGGGTTTTGAGAAAGAATGCTAGGGTTTGGTATTTTAAAGCATTCCTTTCTTTTGATAGTAGATTTGGATGCCAACATATATTGTATTGGTAATACAAGATACTATGCTAACTTTCAAAGTTCTTATAATATCTGCCTTCTAAACTCTAAGAATCCTAATTTCTTACTTTCTCTCTCTACTTTCATGATCTCTAACCTAATGAAGTGAAAGGTGAGGAAGTTGAAATAGATGGAGTTTTCTAAAAAATAGTTCATGGATCCTCAATTGTAGGATGTAAGGTGAGTGGTTAACTCCCTTTTGAGCTATATAATTATATTAAAAGATAAATTCTATCCAACTAAAGGTCAATCAACTTATTACTTGAAATCGCTTTGACATTGAGTAAATAAAAGTTCTACATAGATTAGTTTGTTATATTGCATGGAATATCAATCACTATTATATTAGAAGAGATCCCAACATCACATATGGATTTTGTAACTAGTTACATTGTGCCTTATGAATAACTTTGAAGTTTAGCAAAACATTTTATCATCAAATAGATGGACAACCAGACTTGGCTATCAAAACCCTAGAGTACATGTGAAAATCATTAGTATTGTAGTTCAAAGATAGATACGTCCTACACTTAAGTCTTATGGAGTTATCCTATAACAACAATTACCATTATAATTTAGGCATGACTCCTTATGAAGCCTTGTATGAGAGGAAGTGTAGATCTCCCATTTTTAGGTATTTGTTTGGAGAGAGGAAGACTCCAACATATCACTGATAAGTTAATATTTAAAGTGCTCAAGTTAGATAATAAAGTTATATACAGAAAAGACATAGATTTCTTGAATTTGATGTTGGGAATAAAGTTTACTCAAAAGTCCCACCATGGAAATGAAGTGTTGAGGTTTAGAAAGTGAAATAAGCTCACTCCTAGATATATAGGCCTCTATCCAATCATTCAGAAGATTGGAATAGTAGCATACAAGTGTAAGCTGCCTCCTGAGATAGACAATTTACATGATTGTTTCAAGCATCCATGTTGAACAACTATCAACCATGTAATGAGAAGATTATAGACCCATCACCATTATTACTAAAAGGGAAGATATCTCCTATGTTGAAGGTCCAACACAAATACTAGATTGTAGCATTCAGAAGCTTGGAAAGAGGGAGAAACCTCTGTTGAAAGTAGAGGAACCATGGTATATGTGGGAGTTAAAGTTTGATGTGTGGAACAAGTATATTTTCTAATTATAGAAGTTATTAGAAGAAATATTTATTACAGTGGGAGGTTGTTACATCATGTATCCTGCATTTCTTGTAATCTCAGGGTTAAGGATAACCATGATCTTACTTACAACATCTTTAGTACCTTGCATGATTTTCTTATTAATTAATACTTGATTTTAAATTGAACTTTAGATCTTATAAGTGAAAATTATGTTTTGATCTTTAAATGAGATAGTAATAGCCCACACATGTATGTGAAAAGAAGATTACATGTATTTAAGTAATTAATTAATTATGTGAAAAATATCATATGTACAACATTTGTACTTGTTAACAAAATTATTGCAAGGTTCAAAAATTTGTATGTATATTATAACTTTACCTTTTATATTCTATTTTTGTCATAACCCATACAGGAACTCACCATTGCGCACTTGTGTTCTTCTAATCTTCTTTTTCAATAATATCTCCACATCATCTGTTTTAATTGCTCATCATGTGGATTAACTCTTTGATAGTCCCACTATGCTACTTCCCTTGA